>CM035229.1:11703749-12303749 GCA_020226215.1 Sindora glabra | reverse complement strand
TTTCCAATAGCTAGCCATTGTCATAAAAACATATGAAGCCATTCCAGATCCTTAAGCAAATAAAACATACGTTTCGAAATCAAGTAATCATTTGTCATCATATTCAATATCATACCATTGTAAGAAATATGCACTACACACAGCAAACATCAAGCCCATTCAAGGACTCATATCAATATCTAAATGGCCATCACAGATAATCGTACCTAGGCCTATATACAGCATCACGCTGTCTTCCCGGGGTACTCGAGCCAAAGGCCTAACACAGTATCACACTGTCTTCCCGAGGTTTCTGACCATAGGTAACGCGCACAACAATTGCACTATTATCCCCGAGGATCTCGAGCCATAGGCTAAACACAGTATTCTACTGTCTTCCCGAGTTGTGCCACAACAATTGCATACACATTCCATACAATGGCATAAAATACGAAAAATCATGTAAATAGAAAATAGCTTAAGGATAAAGCTAGCTACCTTTTACAAGCTCCCAATGTGATGTTTCCTTTGCCCTCACTAAAACTCCTTTATAACTTCCCTTGTCTTTCCAATTTGTCACTCCTTAGTCTATACAAATACACATATGAGCATTAGAAAAGGTTCCAAAGGCAAAACCATGCAAATCCTGAAGGAATCAAGCAAAAAAGTTCACTTAACAAAGAACACGAGGGTCCCATACCCCGTGTTCAGGGCCGTGTTTCTTTCTGGATCACTTCGGGGCTTCACTGGGTTACTCGACAAAGAACGCGGGGGTGAACACGGGCCGTGTTCTACCCCGTGTACATTACTGCCCTTCAGTCCTGAGGTAAACACGGGGAGTGTTGCACCCCGTGTAGCACACTGATCAGCTTCGACGAGGAACACGGGGTACAACACGGGCCGTGTTATACCCCGTGTACCTTGCTGATCCTCCGAAAACACATTAAACAGCTAAAACTCCTTCCTTCCTTCTTTTTCATATTCATAGTTTTAGTTTCTCAAAAGGAAAAATGCACACCAACACTTTCACAATTCAAAGTTTCATCTTTCATAGGCTTAAAGCTTCATAGAAATTATTCTAACTTCATCATTTTAGCCAAGTTCCAAACATATCATGCCAACTCTACACATGCACCATTATGCCTCTAAAACCCAAATGTGTTCATCATGTTTCTTGCTGTTTTTACACCAAACCAAAGCCATAGATTAGCATAACAACATCTAAAACACCATTAAACATATACAAATCATCCTAAACTCCATGTTCAATCACCCTTGACCACACCAACCTCAAGATTTCAAGAAACTAAGAAGAGTACATTAAAGAGCTCTTAGAGGAGAACATTTTTACCTCTTGGTGCAACTTGAAAATCCTCACTTGGAGCTCCCAAAACTTAATCAAACTTGAGCTTTTCCTCAATCTAGGCACATCAATGGATAGAGCTTGATGAGAGGAACAACTTTCCCTTCTACACTTTAGCTTGAATCTAAGTATTTTTGGATGAAAAAGCTAAGAGAAACTTTCTCTCTCTTCCTTCTCTCTCTCACACGTCCAAGCTTGCTTTCATGGAGAATTTTTACAGCTTTTGGAGAAATGGAGAAGAGGGTGGGGTTTTCATGAAGCTTCTAGGAGTATTTTGGTCCTTCTTGAGATTTTCAAGGGTATTTTAGTCCTTTTTCATCAATTAGTAAGGCTATTCTTGCCAATATTTTTCTAATAATGACACTTGTCATGAGTCTATTGGTCACACTAATTAAAATCACATATTGCACCCCAAAATCTTGGTTATTCATATTAAATCCCAAATTCTTAATTATTTTCACTTTAACCACACCCGATTCTGCACTTTTGCAATTTAGTCCATAGGGTTTCTGTTTGTTTAAAATTCCTTACACTGTCAAACTTAGACAACTTCCCTTTTTAGGGTTTTCTAACCTTCTCTGATCATTTATACTGCTTATGAAAATAAATTCTTTTCCCTACTATCCTTTTCCTTCAAAATTTCATTTACCCTTACACTTAATTCCTTTCAACTTAAAATTCACCCACCAAGCTAACTCAAACGTGCTCTTCGTTTCTACGACCTTAGAATTTAGAGATTCAAATAGTAGAATTGAAAATTTGGGACATTACAACTAGCTAGTAGGATTTCCTTTTGGCCATTAGTAGTCAGCTATAGTATGTAAATGGTAGTCCTACCAACTAGTAATTGACTACTAGCAGTTGACTACGAGCAGGTAAAGCTACTCTTAGGTTACTAATAGTTGATTAATAACTAGCAAGACTTCTTTATGGCCATTAGTATTCAACTATAATGCGTAGAGTTGCTCTTTGGACTCTTGTACATGATTATATAGTTAACTCTAGGTGGTAGGATTTTCCTTTAAGAATTGGTAGTGAGTATATAGCTGACTATTATTATGTTTTACTACCAAATCATATATTTTATGATACTAACTACTAGTTACCCTCTAATACATAAAGGATGATAATAAATGGCTCAAATTATACATAATGGAGTAAAATGAGTAAATAAAACATGCTTATGATTAGAAAGGAGATGAAGTTCAATGAATAGGGTCTAATATGCCTAGTACTTAAGAGGCTTAGGATTTCACGAATTGTTTGGAAGAGATAGGTATCAAATGATTTTTTTTCCTTATCTATACATACAATGAATATTAATGCTTGCATTATAAATATTGAATTGAAATGATAGTTGAGAATTTACTTATTATGTATATTCAAGTATATGAAATATACTTGTTATGTATATTCAAGTATTTGAATGAGTTTGATATATAACCATACACAGAGGCATGGAATGATTTAGAGTTAAGCATATGAATTTTGATATGAAATATAGCAAATGAAGCGCTAGTTAAGACACTTATGTTATTGTGATAAAGTGTTGAATAAGTTTAACAATGTTTAAGGAGATGATATATATATCTATGTGTGCTTGTGTACTATGGATTTTTGTATTGACCTTATTTGTATTGAAGTGCTTGTTTGTGAAAGGATAAAATTGACCCTAGAGGGACAAGGTTAGGTTTGTGAGGAATAAGGCTGAAAGGAGTCACAAGAAGATTTATGTGCCTTTTTTCTATGATTATTGATTAATATTTTTATCATGTTGTGATTCAAATTTAAGATTATAGATATGATAGTAATGACCTTATAATGAGATTACCTTTGTGTATGAGGTTGAATTTGAATAAAAGAATGAGGAGAAGTAAATAAGTGATGAATGTTGATTATGACTCATTATAGTATGGATCTATTTTTATTTTCTTAATGGATAGATCATTCTTTATAAATTCTTTCCTTCTTTCTCCTTGGTGAAGATGTGGGATTGTAGATATTTAATAAGGTGATACCTAGTTATTTCTTATAATTTATGTATACGTTTAAATTATATGTCATAATATGCTTTAATGTTTAATTATATTTAAATCTTTAATGTTTACTCACTTAGTTTCAAGAAAACACAAATTTTTTTCCTTTTTTTTCCTTTTCCTTGGGAATTTTCACCCCTTAAGTGCCTAATTATTGCTAGATGGAATAGAAATGGGCCCCTTTAAGAAATATAACACTAAGGTAAGCATTGAGAGAGTTGGAATAGTTGCATGACAAAATGCCATTTTATTTCATAACTAATTTTGGAAAAGTTATATACTCTTTTAAGTGCAAAGCATAATTGCATATGCATTTTTGTAATTGACATGTTTTAGGTAAGGCTGGTAAGTAATTACTCATTGTGACTCCTTGTACTAGTCACTTTCCTTGGGGATAAGTTATGGTACATTATGAAAGGAGTTAAGTGTTGGTTTATAAGTTAAAGGAAAGCCTCAAGTCTTGAGCTAACTTTTATGATTAAAAAGGCTTAATAAAGCACTCACAGTTACAACATCTTTATCCAATAGTCTATAAGAGAGGTAATTGATGTCAAGGTTCCAATTAATGGCCTAATATTTAGGAGGTGATTGTTAAATTATCCCACATTAGTTATGGAAAAGGTTAGATGTTGGTATAAAAATATGAAAGAAAACCTCAATTCTTAAGGTAGCTTTTATGGCTGAAAAGGCCTAAAAAAGCATTTAACACTAGTATTAGAGCCTAGTTATAAAATGTATATCCAACTTAATTTTATTGCATGTTATTCTGATCTTATTTTAACTAATAAATGGTATCAAAAGCATGGTTGTTACTTTATTATATGACATTAAGTGGAGGAAAATTTTAAAGGTACAATGTTTATGTTGAATTCTTCGAATTATTTATATTAAAAGCATATAATGGAAGATTTATTATATTGCAAAAACTTATTTAATTCAATTAAGGCTAAAGGTATAAAATTTATTAAGAAAACTGATTAGGATTAGAACAAAATAAATAATAAAACTATTTATTTGATTAGGCAGCGGATTGATTATAGCATATTTAATCATGTGGCTATTAAAACTAACACTTATGAATTATGAACTAAACTAGCTAGTTTGTATGAGCATAAAACTACACAAAATAAAGTATTCATGATTTGGAAGCTAGCAATATGAAATCTAGAGAGGGATATTTTGTGGTTAGACATTTAAGCAGCTATCAATATGTGGTAAATCAATTTATTGCTATGAGTTTAATTTTGGATGATAAGATTTAAGCATTATCATTACTTGGTTTCTTGCCTGATAGTATGGAAACTTTTTAGTATGTCCTTGAGTAATTTTGCTCCAAATAGGAAAGTAACATTAACAATGGTAAAAGGCAGCATGTTGAATGAGGAAACAAGAAATGAAATGAGGACTTCAAATCATTCAAATGCATTAGTTGTTCCTTTCTAATGATCCTAAAAGTAAAAAAAAAAAACATAATTTAGAAAAAGAAAAGGTGTGAAGTGATTTTATTGTGGAAAATAGATCATTTTAGGAAGAATTATAGAAAGATAAGAAGGAGTAAATCAAAGGAAAGATGCGAAGATATGGAAAAAGATCAACATATTGCTTTAGTTACATCTAATGAAGATATTGTTATTGCTCACTAATATGAACAATATTCTATTAATATTTTCCCTTATATTTAGGTCTCTTATGAAGTGATAATACTTAATTAGATCAATTTTATATTAATTTGCGACTAATTGCATTAATTTGGGCTTAATTGAATTTCGGGCTTAATGTTGGATTTTTTATGCTATTTCAGTGTTTTAATCATAACTTGAGTTATGGATGTCAGATTTGGATAATCTATACACCGTTGGAAAGATAAGACAAAGAGCTACAATTTTCATTTTGACTAGAGAACCCATTTATTCCATCTTAGAGGTCAAATATTAGCTTAAATTTGAAGTAGAGTTGTTGTCCGAGCCCGACCCAGTTACAATGATTAATTCATATCTTGAGCTCCAAGTGTCTAATTGATGTAAGGCCAAGTCCAATTACTCCTTGAAATACATATCTAATCATTCCTAAAGCCATTTTTAAGAAACTAAGTCATTTTGAAGGCCAAGGAAGATGGATTGATGGCTTATTATTTCATCTCAGACTGGATTGAACTACTTATAGTATTTTAACTATAACTTGAGTTAGGCATGTCTGATTGGGCTGAAATTTTGTAGGTAGCTTCCTAAGATATTAAGTATAAGTTTGTAGTTTAGGTCCAATCCTAATTATGCTTCTAAGGTTTTAAATAAATAGAACAGAATTAGAACGTGAGAGGTTAGAGACAGCTTAATAGTTTTCTAAATTTTCTTTAGTTTTTCTCTCTAATGGAAGGCTAGTTTTCTGAGTTGATTCAAGGAAATTTGAGACTCTTCTCCTCTAGAATTATGAGATCTTGATTCGTATAGTGGTAACTATAATTAATTTCCCTTTTTCCTCATTTATCTGCTCTGATTTGCATGATCTACTTAAATAGGATGTTGATTTGATATAACCTTGTTCAATTTTGTAAGTTGTGTTTTAAATCTGAATCGATAGTAAATTTTGATTGATTAATCAAAAATTTTCATGATAGAGAAAGGGATCAATGGATGGTTGAGGATTCAAAATTAATTCATTTAATTTGACTGAATTCTATTTTTAAATTAGTTTTGATCTAGCTTAAAGGTTATGACGATTGTCTAACTTCGCTAATCTTAATCAATCAAATTCTAGACGATTGTCTAGCGTAGGATTCTTGAATTGTTACAAGAATTCCAGATAATTCAAGGCTAAATAATTAATTATAAAATTCAATTTATAGTGATCTATGATTAATTCTTTGAAGAGACCTTAAATTCTTTGGATTAGCTATTTTAATTCATTGATATTCTTATTTTCGTTGCTATTATTTTATTTATTTCATTATTGATCTTTTGCTATTGATATCTTCCTGCTTTAATTTCAAATGCCCCCGATTTTAATTTTATCTTGCATATCTACATTTAGTTTTGAAGTCTCAATTCAACATATTTAGCATTCTGTACTAGTTTTAGGTCTGCACGTTTTGTGTTTGATAAATTGCATAATTAGATAAAATTCATTCCATTTGCATCATAAAAAAACACAATTAGTAAATAATCACCGAGAATTATTAAAAATGATCTTTAGATGTTCGACCTAGTTCCCACTATTTTCCTACAAAAATTCTTTGAAAATAAGTAATTTTAATTTGGTCGGTTTGACAGCTGCGATCACTCACTCTGATAAGTATCTAAACCTTAAATGTGAAGACTTTACTTAGGTTGCTAATTTAGGTCATATTACATTACTTCTTATAGAGATTTCTTTACATCTTATACTACTTATAAGTATCGTACTATTAGAATGGAAAATCAAGGTTCATGCTAGATTGCTGGTATTGGAGACATCATTCTAGAAATTAATATTAAATGTAAGTTGCTATTAAGAATTTCAAACATGTCCCTAATATTGTTTTAGTTTGCTTTCTATTGGAGCATTTAATGATAAAGGTTTATAAAGTTACCATGGTTAAAGTAAATGGAAGTTTGCCAGGGGTTTTTTAGTTATGGAAAAAGGTGAAAAGATTAGTTCTGTTTACAAAACAATTATTACATTATGTAAAGAATAAGTGAATACTGCTAAAGACTTTTCTATGTTATAGCATGTGCTCTTAAGTCATTTGAGCAAGAAAAGACTTAATGCACCAGAAAAGCAAAACTCATTTCTCATGAAAGGTTTATTTCTAGGGAATTGTACTTATTGTTTAACTAGTAAATAGCACAAAATTTTATTTCTTAAATACTTTTCTTATAGAAAATATAATATCCTTGATCTTTTTTATATTGATGTGTGTTTTATGAATGTAAGAACTCTAGGTGGTGTTGCATATTTTGTTATTTTTATAGATAACCATTCTAGGAAAGCTTAAACCTATGCTTTGAAAACTAAAAATTAGGTGTTTGATATTTTTACTAAGTTTTAAAGTGCATGTTGAAGAGAAAAAAAAAGGATGAAATTGAAATATGTCTAAGTAAATAATAGTGGTGAGTGCAAATGTTCATTTGAAAAACATTGCGATGATCATGGCATCAGGCTTAAGAAGACTATCCTAAAAACATATCAACAAAAAAGGTTGCAAAGTGAATAAATTAAACAATTAGTGAAAAAATTAGATATATGCTCTCTCATGATAAGTAATCTAAAGCCTTTTTGAGTGAAGTAATAAGAATTGTAGTGGATTTGATTAATTACTTTATCTTCTTTTGACTATGATATTCTAGAGAAGATATGTATAGGAAAGGAAGTCTCATACAACCATTTGAAAGTATTTGGCTACTAAACATTTATGCACATTCCAAGAGATGAAAGATCTAAGTTTAATGATAAGACTGAATAGTATGCTTTCTTGCATTATGATCAAGATGAGTTTGTTAACAAATTAAAAGATTTAATAGATAGGAAAGTCATTAGAATTTGAGGTGTGGTATTCTTTAAAGACCAAATCATTGAAAATCTTAATAAGACTAAGAAGTTAAAGCTAGTTGATATTGGTTATATAGATTTGAGTATTAAGCCTTTTATTATGGTTACAATTAATTGTAAGAAAGATGCAAAAGTTAACAAGCCTACACCTTAGAACAAGATGTCAGTTAATCCAATTTTACCTAAACAACTTATTAAGCCTTAATGAAGAATATTTACTAAAAAGCATTGTCTTTCTTAAAGATATCCACTTTGTGAATATATGATGCTCACTGATGGAGGAAAGGAATAGAATATAAAGAAGCTAGGTTTAATAAGCATAAAGAAATTGGTTTTAGGTCATGCAAGATGGAATGAAATCTTTACATAAGAATAAGACATATCAATTAGTGAAGTTGCCTAAAGATAATAGAGCTTTCAAAAACAAGTGGGTGTTCAAGATAAAGTTAAATGAGAGTTCCTCATAACTTAGGCATAAGCCAAGGTTGCTTATGAAAGGCTTAGTCAAAAGAAGGGAAATGAATTTGAAGAAACATTCTCACCATTGGTTAAAATTTCCTTTATTCGAGTTGTGCTTAGGCTTGTAGCTAATTTGAATTCAGAAGTGAAGCAATATGAGATAAAGACTACATTCCTCCATAGCAATTTAAAGGTAGAAATTTACATAGAGCAACTAAAAGGATTTTAGAATTAAAGGAAAATAGTATTTTATGTACAAGTTGAAAATGTGCTTGTATGCACTTAAGCAGACAATAAGCAATGGTACAAGAAATTTGATTCATTTATGATAGATAATGATTATGATAAAATTACTCCTAATCATTATTTGCTTGTTAAGAAATTTTTGATGATGATTTTGCTATTCTTTTACTTTATGTGGATGATATGTTAATTGATAGTCATGATATTAATAAAATTAATAACCTCAATATAGACTTAAGAAATTTTTTTGCTTTAAAAGACTTCAAATAAGCAATAGATCCTTAGCATGAGAACTTCTTATGATAAAAAGAATGGTAAACTTTAGTAATTTTGGAACAAATACATTGAGATGATATTCAAAAGGTTTAACATGAATGAGTATAAACTTGTTAGCATTCCACTTACATGTCACTTTAAGCTAAGTTCTCAATAGGGTCTTTCAAGTGAGAAAGAAAAAGAAAAGATGCATATGGTTCCTTATGTATATGCACTTTGTAGTCTAATGTATGCAATGTATGCACAAGATATTGCTCACATGGTTGGTGTTATGAGCATATTTCTCTTTAACCTGAGCAAAGAACACAAACAAGCAATCAAATGGATACTCTCATATCTTAAAGGTATGTCTAAAGTTTGTTTATGTTTTGGTATTGATAAATTGATGTAGATGGCTACATAGATACATACATGGATGGTAATGTTAACTCTAAGAAGTTTACTTCTAGATATATATAATGATCTTTTTTTAGGGGATTTATATCTTAGCAATCAAAGTTACAAAAATATATCGCATTATTTTCCACAGAAGCTAAATACATTGCCACTACTAAAGCATTGAAATAACTCTTGTCAATGAAGAAATTCCTACAAGAGTTAGACTTGAAGCAACATAAGTACTTGTTATATTGCAATAGTTAAAGTACAATTCATTTTAACAAGAATCTGACTTTCCATTTAAGGTTAAAACATAATGAGTTATAATATCATTAGATATAAGAAGCACTAGAGATGAAGCAATTGAGGTTAAAGAAAATCCATATCGACAATAATGGTTTATATATGATGCAAAAGGCCTTGTCTATAGAGAAGCTGATTACTTGTAAAGGAAAAGCAAGCTTGGCACTTGGCAACATGTCACACTTAGTCAAAAAGGTGAGATTTGTTAGTAGGTTCCTCCTAATTGGGCATATAATACTTTTTATATTTGTTATTTTGTATAAAAGATAAAAAGTATAAAGAAAAATAAAAATAAAAGGAAGCCTAATTATTATGGAATTCTATTAATAAGCCTAAAAGGCTTTGTAGTTAAAAAGGCAAAAATGCTTAGATTAGTATGTAGAGAGTGAAGAATTAGAAAAATCCAATATGGGCATTTATGTGAAGAACGTTATTTGAAAAGGCTTTAAAAGCATGTATATATGAAAGCTTAAGGTTCTATGCATTATAGGAGGAATTATAAAAAGGAAAAAGCATTCTTCATATGTGTGATGACATTAGAGAGAACAAAAGAGGTTATACATAATTTTTCACAATTTTGTCAAAATATTCATCACTAAATTTACTCATATTCGTAAGAAATTGAGTATGTCATTCTTGGTAATTTGGGCAACACAATGTATTTTTTTTGTTGGTTTTCATCTTTTCTATTAGCTAATTTTACACAATTCCACTTGTTTTGGTGAAGAGTTTTATATTAGTTGTTTGCTAGAATTTCTAAGAAGACATTGTTGTGCCTATTAATTTTATTAGTGGATGATTTTATTAGAAAAAGTCCTTTGAAAGTTATATACATACATACATACATACATATATATATATATATATATATATATATATATATATATATATATATACACACACACATCTCAAAAAAATTATTTATACAAACATATAATTCACAAAACATTTCAAATTACGTAGATTGAACCTATATCAAAAAGTATCCTATAGATATCATGGAGAAATTGAAAGGTTACTACATAAGTATCAATTTGCTACTTTGGCTGCATGATTGGTACCTATCATTAAATTGTACACAACAAAGAATGAGCATGAAATATACCTAGTGAGTGGTCACTCATCACCTTATTCAAAAAGGCTCTTTACCATAAAAGTTTAGTCTGGTTTTGGCATATGATTCCTAAATAATGTCTTATAAGGAATTTTTTTATACGTAATATTGGTATATTTCATTATAGAAAATGGCAATGGTAGATATACCATACCACCTTGTATCTTTAATCTAACCTTATCCTCCATTGCCTTATGCTTAAAGCCATTAACTTTTTTCCTCCACAACTAACCACTCCTCTTTTTCTCTACAAAGGATGTTATATCTCCCTCTTTCAATTCATAATAATTAAGAATGGAATATTAAAACATCAACCATTTATTTCATAGATATAGCCAAATGCCCATTGTGCCATAGGTATTTTATGTATTACATCAATGTACTATATACATTTAAATTTCTTCTTAACAATTCTCAAATAATTTCCAACAAATTTATATATGTATCATGGCTTGGAGCCCCTTTTGTGCTCCTAATTTCATTCTAAATTTCACTACAACTTGTTCCAACATTTCTAAGATATTATGACACAAGATACAATATTCAAATTGCACAAAAATACCTCCACAGATACTGTTCGCTCAAAACTCAAAGGAGGAATTTAAGAACAAGACAGCACATGGGTATATTTAAATAAAGCCCCTTTTCATCAATCAAATGATATTCAATAGTTATCAAATTTTGTCACAATATTCCTAATATATAAGGTAACTTGGGTGTTATATAGTTAATTTTGTGAGCTTATTGGTATATCAAAATTTAGAATTTAGACCAATAATTTTCAGACTGCAATAGAGTAGCCAAAATAAAAACTACCTTTTAGGTAACCCAACTATGATTGCCATAAAATTTTAAGACATGTTTGATAATATCTCAAATGACATATCCTAGGAGTTTCATAATTTTTCTCATTCATTTGGTGGGTTAAAAATTGTAAAACCTGAGATTGAACAGACCAAGTTCAAAATTAGAACTACATTAGAGCACTTAAAATTAGAAATTTTTTTGAATAACCAAATGAGCTTCAATTGCCACAAAATTTGGTTGTAAGTTTCATAACATGTAGAAGGATAATTATACAAATTTTCACAAATTTTCTCATTTGTTTGGTTCTCCAAATCCCCCAAAAACGGAAGTAAAATTTGCTAGCATTTTGTTTTAGCTTAATTCCTCCTAGACTGATAAACATTTAACTTTCATATTCCTAAATCTTTCCAAAAAATCCCAAATCTATGTTCATACTAATACTAAATATAGCCTTAAATTATTAAGAAATAAAATTTCAAAATTTTCTAAGCCCCAGTTGCACTAAGTACCTAAAATCCTATTTCAACACTACATGGAAGGAGCTATTTTCATTTTCATCAATTTCTATCTTCATTTTTCCTAAACAATTTGATAGTTCCTTTTTCTACCACTCTCAAAATCAATATTTCAACAAGATACCATTATAATATCAATTAGAACACCCCAAACTAGAATCATACCTCTGCATATTTCAAATAGAAAAATAAGAAAGCATAAATTAACAATATTGTAACCTAGTCCTTTGAAATGGCCCCCAAAAAAATAACGAGAGTTATAACTCACCTTAATCTCTTTAATTTTAATTTTTCAATGACTTTTTAACACAAAAAGAGAATGATTTCATGGAAATAAATCATATTTTAAAGATTTATGAAGGGAAAAAATTATAAAATTTGAAAGAAATTAAAAGAAAATGTTAAGCTACCTTACAAGCTTTGGAGAACAATTTGCAAAACCCTTTGTTTTTAACTTGAGAAAGCTTGAACTCCCTTTTCTATTTTTTATCTTGAAGTCACGACCTTGTTGAGTGAAGAAAAGCAAAAAAAAAAAATAATTCTGCTCATAAAAGGCTTATTAATATTTATATAAATCTTAAAACTTAATTTCTAAGAATATCCAAAATTTTCTATTATTTTTTTATCTTGGAGAAAAATATAAAACATTTAGCTAGCCCCATATGATGTCTAAGTGGCCTGTTCCAATTAGAAAACAATAACTCTTTTAGCCAATAAAATAAATCCACATATAAGGGGCAAATATAGTTATTACATAATGGCCCCTAAATTTTCTTCCTTTTCACTTAGGTCCTTGGTTGCTTTTAAAAGTTTGGGCCCATGTTTTTAGTCTTCCAAAATTAGGTTAAACCAACCCAATGCCAAGGAAAATTTAACCACTTAAAAAGACAAAAAGAATTTATTACAATTTAGCCTTGAAGTTTTCATTTTCTTGCATTTTTATCCCTAAACTTTTTAAGTATTTTTTGGCCATCAAATCTAGTCTTCCACTATCATTTTTGGACCCAAGAATTAATTCAAGCCAACCCATGAAATTTAAAATTAATTTGCTATATTTTCAACTCATTTTCTCACTTTTTCGGTATACCGAGTTTTGAAATTTTAGTGAATTTCTAAATAAATTTTCTTAAACCTATTTTTAGGTTTTTAATTTAATTTTTATCTATTTGATGCTTATTAAAATTCTCAAAATTTTCTTAGCTGGGCATACTTTCAAATTACCTTTACAACTATAAAATTCACTCAATTTTTCTATTGGGATTTCTACACTGGGGTTTTCTAGAGAAATTTCTTACTTGATATCTCTTATCCTACTTCAAGATATCACATCACATATATGTAGAAACTCCAAATTTTGTAAACATTTTTATAAACCAACACAATTTCTTTAGGTCTTTATCTTGGTCATTAATGATAACTCTATCACTCTTGCTCGGGCTAAAATCATCTATCTTTAATTATTGAGTGCATCAACTTTCATCATCTTCGTAAAGCTTTCACATGGAATCAACTTGCTACCATCACAACACTATTAGTCATTGTCTTTAATTTGCATCAATTTGAACTACTTATCTCTGCAATAGCATTACCAATCATCCTTATCTTGCACATAAAAATAACACCAAGCTCTTATTATCTTTAATTACCACTTTTATGTGGGATTGAATCGCTTTTTAATACCAATTGTGAAAGAAAATGTTTCCTTTATAAACACACATGCATTTGAAAATTAAAACAATTAAAGCAGCATAATAACAAGCAATTTAACAAGAAAAATCCTAAACTATAACAAAAACATCATATGTGAGAAAAAAACCCATTATAAATCAAGATTACAAGATAATGTGCATGAAGGCTCTCTACCAAAGCCTCCATTAACTTTTTAATCATTACCCGTACATTTCGTTTAAATTATAATAGCTTTATTTCCAAGCTATTTATTTATAAGTTATGTAGTCTGAAACTCTACTTGGTATTTTTTTTAAAGTAACCTAAGGGTAATAAAAAGATATTCAAATGAAAATTCTTAAGTGAGTATCTAAAATAAATCCATTATACCAACATTTTGTTCACTAAAGTATATGCTTTTCACCCAAATTAGGTATCTATAGCAAGATAAACTCTTGGAACCTTCTTGCAAATAAAATCTATATATTTATTAATGATTAGGGTTAGCCTTCTTAAAGTAATATTAGTATGGTGCATATAAAGATTACTAAAATGTTCCCATGTGTCGATATCCTAGTGTTTCAACTAAGTGACACCTAAGAATGTTAAATTTAAAGGAATAAGTGAAAAAGAAAACCTAGTGGTTAATATTGAGTTTCACATATACTTAACCATAACAAGTTTTTTTAAAAAAAATTGTGAAACCTTTTTAAAATCAATGTATAGGGACATGGATCAAGAATTATCTATAAAGATTACCTTTTGAAGTCCGAATCATAAGTACAGTTAAGCGATGGTACCTCTACAGTATCCACATAGAATGAACAACAACTTCTCTACTTTTACGAATTTGCTAGAAAGCGCTTCTCTCATAGGAAACTAAGGCTTTGTGTGTAGTTTTTTTTTTTTTGAAAATTTTTATTCATATTATAAAGTGATGCTTTCATGCCCTTTTTATAAAGTTAAGGCATGCCACTTTCCTAGTCTCACCAAGAAACTGCTTACATTCTCTTAATTTCATTCAACCACTAATATCTTATCCATATCTGTAACTTCCTTACTTATTAACGCCTTATTCCTCATTTAATAGATAATTAACGCATACTAATTTGCCTACTACTCCAAACCAATTCAGAATATCGCAAATTTTTGTATCTCATACAACATGAGCAAGATTCGTACATTTATACAAAAAGAGTTCAACTTACAAATTGTACATCTATCATATACAATATCACCAACTATGTGAACATTTTAATACACTCCCACAACATCATTGTCCTTTATCATGAGAGCCTTTGGAAGCATCACCTGGAATGGTTAGTATAACACAGAAAAAACATAAGAAACAAAGTTTCCCAGTAGCTAGCCATTGCCATAAAAACATATGAAGCCATTCCAGATCCTTAAGCAAATAAAACATACGTTTCGAAATCAAGTAAACATTTATCATCATATTCAATATCATACCATTGTAAGAAATATGCACTACACACAGCAAACATCAAGCCCATTCAAGGACTCATATCAATATCTAGATGGCCATCACAGATAATCGTACCTAAGCCTATATACAGCATCACGTTGTCTTCCCGGCGTACTCGGGCCAAAGGCCTAACATACAGCATTTCACTGTCCTCCCGAGGTATCGAGCCATAGGTACCGCACACAGCAATTTCATACACATTCCATACAATGGCATAAAATTCATAAAATCATGTAAATAGAAAACAAAGCTTAAGGATAAAGCTAGCTACCTTTTACAAGCTCCCAATGTGATGTTTCCTTTGCCCTCACTAAAACTCCTTTATAACTTCCCTTGTCTTTCCAATTTGTCACTCCTTAGTCTATACAAATACACATATGAGCATTAGAAAAGGTTCCAAAGGCAAAACCATGCAAATCCTGAAGAAATCAAGCTAAAAAGTTCACTTAACAAAGAACACGGGGGTCCCATACCCCATGTTCAGGGCCGTGTTTCTTTCTGGATCACTTCGGGGCTTCACTGGGTTACTCGACAAAGAACACGGGGGTGAACACGGGCCGTGTTCTATCCCGTGTACCTTACTGCCCTTCAGTCCTGAGGTAAACACGGGGGGGTGTTGCACCCCGTGTAGCACACTGATCAGCTTCGACGAGGAACACGGGGTACAACACGGGCCGTGTTCTACCCCGTGTACCTTGCTGATCCTCCGAAAACACATTAAACAGCTAAAACTCCTTCCTTCCTTCTTTTTCATATTCATAGTTTTAGTTTCTCAAAAGGAAAAATGCACACCAACACTTTCACAATTCAAAGTTTCATCTTTCATAGGCTTAAAGCTTCATAGAAATTATTCTAACTTCATCATTTTAGCCAAGTTCCAAACATATCATGCCAACTCTACACATGCACCATTATGCCTCTAAAACCCAAATGTGTTCATCATGTTTCTTGCTGTTTTTACACCAAACCAAAGCCATAGATTAGCATAACAACATCTAAAACACCATTAAACATATACAAATCATCCTAAACTCCATGTTCAATCACCCTTGACCACACCAACCTCAAGATTTCAAGAAACTAAGAAGAGTACATTAAAGAGCTCTTAGAGGAGAACATTTTTACCTCTTGGTGCAACTTGAAAATCCTCACTTGGAGCTCCCAAAACTTAATCAAACTTGAGCTTTTCCTCAATCTAGGCACATCAATGGATAGAGCTTGATGAGAAGAACAATTTTCCCTTCTACACCTTAGCTTGAATCTAAGTATTTTTGGGTGAAAAAGCTAAGAGAAACTTTCTCTCTCTTCCTTCTCTCTCTCACACGTCCAAGCTTGCTTTCATGGAGTTGCTGCAGCTTTTGGAGAAATGGAGAAGAGGGTGGGGTTTTCATGAAGCTTCTAGGGCATTTTGGTCCTTTTTGAGATTTTCAAGGGTATTTTAGTCCTTTTTCACCAATTATTAAGGCTATTCTTGCCAATATTTTTCTAATAATGACACTTGTCATGAGTCTATTGGTCACACTAATTAAAATCACATATTGCACTCCAAAATCTTGGTTATTCATATTAAATCCCAAATTCTTAATTATTTTCACTTTAACCACACCCGATTCTGCACTTTTGCAATTTAGTCCATAGGGTTTCTGTCTGTTTAAAATTCCTTACACTGTCAGACTTAGGCAACTTCCCCTTTTTGGGTTTTCTAACCTCCTCTGATCATTTATACTGCTTATGAAAATAAATTCTTTTCCCTACTATCCTTTTCCTTCAAAATTTCGTTTACCCTTACACTTAATTCCTTTCAACTTAAAATTCACCCACCAAGCTAACTCAAATGTGCTCTTCGTTTCTACGACCTTAGAATTTAGATATTCAAATAATAGAATTGAAAATTCGGGACATTACAACTCTACCCCCCTTAAAAGAATTTTGTCCTCAAAATTCGAGATATATCTTAAGTAAAGAGATGCGGATACCGATTTCTCATTTCTTCCTCAGTTTCTCAGGTTGCTTCCTCCTCTGTCATATTTCTCCATAATACCTTCACTAAAGGGATACTTTTATTCCTTAATTGTTTCACTTGTACATCCAAAATTCTTTCTGGTTCTAAAGTAAATGATAAGTTCTCATGTATTTTCACTCCTTCATAATTTATGACATGTGTGGGATCAGGATGATACTTTTTCAATTGAGAAATATGAAACACATCATGCAATTGTGACAATTCAGGAGGCAAGGCAATTCTATACGCTAATGGTTCCATTCTCTCAGTGATATGAAATAGACCAACATACCTGGGATGAAGTTTCTATATTCTGAGTGATCTGCCTATACCCGTAACTAGAGTTACTCTGAGAAAGACATAATCATCCACTTCAAATTCTAGGGGTCGCCTTCTTTTATCTGCATAACTCTTTTGACGACTTTGGGCTACTAATAATCTTTCTTTGATAAGCTTTATCTGCTAAGTGGTTTGGTCTACTAGTTCTGGCCCCAAAATAGTTCTTTCATTCAATTCTACCCAACATAACGGAGATCTACACTCTCTACCATACAATGCTTCATATGGTGCCATCTGTATGCTAGAATGAAAACTATTATTATAAGCAAATTCAGCTATTGGCAGATATGAATCCCAAATCCCTTTCATTTCTAGCACATAAGATCTTAACATATCTTCTAATGTCTGTATGGTTCTTTCTGTTTGTCCATCTGTTTGGGGGTGGTACGCAGTACTAAACCTTAGCTTCGTGCCCATTGCTTCCTGCAAAGCTCTCCAAAATCTAGAAGTGAATCTAGGATCTCTATCAGATACAATACTATTAGATACCCCATGCAGTCTAACAATTTCATTAATATAAATTCTAGCTAACTTATCCAAAGAATACGTAATCTTAATAGCCAAGAAATGAGCAGATTTTGTAAGCCTATCTACAATCACCCAGATATTATCATTCCCAGAAGATGATCTTGGAAGTCCTATAATAAAATCCATAGCTATACTGTCCCACTTCCATTCAGGAATATCCAAAGGATGCAATAATCCAGCTGGTCTTTGATGTTCTATCTTGACTCTTTGACATGTCAAACATTTTGATACCAATTGGGTGACATCAGATTTCATTCCCGGCCACCAAAAATGTTTCTTTAAATCTTGATACATCTTAACAACTCCAGGATGAATGGTATATCTACTTTTGTGTGCCTCTTCCAAACTTTCACCCCTTAGGCCGTCATCATCAGGTACATAAACTCTATTTTTTTGAATCTAAGTAATCCGTCTCCAGACATACTAAAATCTTTGGCTTCTTCTTGCCCTAACTATTCCATCCTCTTTTTAGCCAGATCATTTCTTTCTAAAGCTTCCCTAATCCTCTCTTCCAAGATACTAACAATTCTAACTTCACTAACCATTAACACTCCAGATTTTTTTTTTTCAGATACATTCAGATTTAAATTTCTGATTTCCTCAAGCAATTTATACTCTTCCACCATCATTGACGCTATATGTATGGATTTTCTACTAAGTGCATCTGCCACCACATTTGCTTTTCCTGGATGGTATTTAAGAGTAAAGTCATAATCCTTAAGAAATTCTAGCCATCTTCTTTGTCTCATATTCAACTCTTTCTGATTAAAAAGATATTTGAGGCTTTTGTGGTCTGTAAACACCTCAAACTGTGTACCATACAAATAATGCCTCCAAATCTTTAATGCAAAAACAACAGCTGCTAATTCTAAATCATGTGTAGGATAGTTTTCTTCAGGAGGTCTCAACTGTCTAGATGCATAAGCAACTACTTTACCTTCCTGCATTAACACATATCCTAATCCTTTTCTAGAGGCATTAACAAACATTATTCTTCCCTTTAAAACTATAGAGTACCAAAACATTATAAAACTAATATCATGTCAAATAATAAGATCCATGATTAATCACACCAAAATTAGACATTTTAGCAACCATGCAAAATGATATTTGTAACTCAACATATTTTATTTAGGATGCTCATAGTACTTAAAATAGTTAAGGAATCCACCGTTAAATCTTTATTTCAAATTTCATACATTCATGTCATGCTTTATTATCCTAAGGTAGAAGATTAAACATATAGGAAGTCATATGAGGAAAAAATATTATTTTTACAAGGAGAAAACATTATTTTTCCTTTAAGTTTCATAAGGTACCCAAAGCTTATAAATTCATTATCTAAGACTTTTATGCCAAATCATGGATTCTAATATTACACACATTAAGATCTAATATAGATTTTAACATGTATGAAAGCATCCAAAATAATATCCATATTTTTTATCGTACTCATTGCACTTAAAACATTTGATAGAGATACTATTAAATTTCTTTCTGTTTCTTGCAACCACAATCACATAGTATCTATATACATTAGGGGAGGATCATGCAAGCACTTATTTCAAGAAAAATACTATGTTTCCTTTAACTACTTGTGGAACTTGAGACACTTAAGATGTTTCTCTAATCACCATTTTCTTGAATCATTATCTTTTTACCTCATGCATTTCAAGATAAGATGAAGATCTAACCATACAACCATATTTAAGTAGACGTATACATATTAGCAAATATAATATTAAGTTAAATCATGAAAATCCCTTACTCTCCACCTTTGAAGCTCATAGTTTTACTATGATTCTAGATTAACCTTTGTCTTGTAAATGAAAGTTAGAGTGATAACTTTGACTTTAAATGAATCTTAAATAATTTAGTTTGGCATTATGTATTAAATGACCAATGGTTCATATTAGCTAGACTTGGAAATATGCAATTCTTAATTCATGAAAATTAAAATTTCAACTTAATGCATTTTATCTCTGAAGTCTATCTTTTTTTACACATTTCTAGTGTGTTGGATAAGGCATTTGAACAAGAGATTTCATTTCATAAAGGTATGCCAATTATTGTATTATAAGATCTCTTGAATGGATTATAGACATGAGAAATTTAAAATTATTATGGATTTTAAAAAGGAATTTTGATTATCTAAAATAGGGAATTTAGAATTCCACCTAAATAAGTAGAATTTGAAATCCTAAGTCTTGATAGCCTCCTCAATAGTGCTTGAGTGCACTTCCTTCTTTGTATTGCTCACTTTGTTTCTCAAAGTTATGCTTGCATGTGGTTGTATTTTGTCTAACTTTTTTGTTTTGTAATTATATATTTTTTATTTAAGAAGAATTACAAAAAAAATGTCAAAGCAATTTTAGTTTTTATAATTAGCCATGCAACATTACATGCAAATAATTTTAAAATTAAGAGAGATACAAAAGAAGCTTAATAATAGATTAAGATTCTATTTTGATCCTTAAAGTATAAGGTTTTTATCAATTACTCCCCTTAGGTAAGGTTTGTATTAATTTTATCCTTGAATATTGATGTTTAAGCAAAATTTTTGTACCATCGACCTAGCCATAATTGCCATGGAATGCATTACCATATACCACCAGGATGCCTAACCCTAATTTGGTATTATAGCATAATTAATAATAAACAAATTTAAGTACTTTATTTCATTATCAAAAAGATTTTTCACATAGTAGCTATGTTATCAATTGCTTAAAATATTTACAAATAATTGCAAAACCTATGTTCTTTAGTCTAGCTTTTATCTAAAATTATGGTTGCTTAGAACACATATTAGATTGAACTCTATTCCTGGATAGCTAGTGCTGGTTTTGGAGCTTCAATTTGAATATCAGTAAAAAAACTTTTTTAAAAAATAATGAGACTAAACTCTTAGTAAGCAAATAAATTACTTAGTTGGGTCATTTTATAATCAATATATCAAATGTTTATCTCATATTTCATATGAAACAAAGCAACAATTCATATTATCAATATATGAATAACATCATCAAACATAAATCAAGTTTACATATTTTGAATAATAAATAACTTGCCTTGTGCTTTTCGATCACCATTATTTATTTATAAATCTAACTTTACGCCTGCAAATGTTTTATTAATTCACAAATGAGTGACTTGGATCTAAAGCATATAGATTTTAATTTCCATATTACATTATCATATTTTTTAATTTATCATTTCATCATATTCCCACATTTTCACATTTATCATTCCATCATCATTTCCATATTTCATCAATCACTTATCAACTTATCTCTTTTTCATTACAACATATCAATTAAAAGAACAATAGTTATCATTCAAGCTCATAAATCAATTTATATCCAATACATATGTGTTATTCTAGCATATTGGTCTTACACTCAAATTTTGGTATGAGTCTTTAGAGTACTTGAGTATGGCTTCCCTAAATAAAGCTATACTCAAGTACAATATTTAGATAGTTAAGGGTAGAAACCTAAGGCCACATTGGTACTTAAGTAAAGTACTCAAATACAAAGCCTAAATAGTAAGGCTAGTATTCAAGTATCATACTTAAATATTGGTAGTCAATAAGTTTTAAGTCTTTCTATGCTTAAATATGGTATTTGAGTATTGAGTTCATACTCAAGACAATACTTAAATACTATATTTGAGTATTACATTGGAAAATTTAGAAATTCAACTTGAAATTGTAGATTTCTCATCCAAATCATATTATATTGCACATGCATCAATACTAAATCATTATACTTCATTTAAAATAGCTATCAACAACATCCTTAGCTTAAATAACATACCTTTAGCTTATTAACAACATTTCAACTTAAAATTATTAAAAATCCTAAAAATAATTAATAAATTAAATTAAGTTGAATGCTCTCATTATTTATGTCAATGTAAGTAGAATATTTACTTACCTTTAAGTTAGATGTGTGGACAAGATGGAAATGAGCTTAATTTACCCTAGCTTTCAATTTAAGCAAGAATTAAACTAGGGTTCTTGGAATTTCTTTTTCCCTCTATTTACTATCATCATTCAATAAAACCTCTAATTTAAAACTAGAATTTAGTTAGAATTTACCTTGTTTATTAGAACTTGAGAAGATACTTAGTGATGATTGAAGCTTTCTTGTTGATTGGAGAGTTTGAAAAAGATAAAATGCATGGAAAGAGGATACAATCAACACCTTATGGTGAAATGGGAAATGAATGAAGGTTAATGGAGTTTTAACCTATTTAATGGCCTAGATACTTTATTCTATGGATAAAGGATCTAATTAAGAAAGGAAGCATCATAAAGATCAATTATAAAGGTTTTGGGCCTTTGTATAACCTCCTTTGCAAAGTAAAAAAGGTTCTTGAAAAAATAAAAAAAGGAATCTTATCTTCCCTAAGTTTTAAATAATTAATATAAAAAAGGATACCGTGAATCTTATTTATTCATATGTCATTTTTTGAATTGATTTTTTTTATTTTATAGATCTATTTGACATGCAGTTTAGTAATTTTAAGGATAGTCTAGGGCATTTTCAAAATTTGTAATCCTAAATCTCCTCCACATATCCTATTTCAAATCTAATTTCACACAACCATATAATAGATTTAATTACATTTATTTTCATATTAAGATCCTATTTTCTATGAATAAACACCTATACTAAATTTATCCATAATATTTCTTAATTATTAACACATCTATGAAAATCATTTGATAATTAAATAACTTAAAATTCTAAAATTTTAAAGGTATAATGATTTTTCCCTACAAAGAATTCATCCTTGAATTCTTAAGAAATAGTTATTGGAAAATTAAAACAATCCAAATTTTAAGCTTATTAAAAGAGATATGGGCAATTCTTTCTCATTTTAGCTTTATATTCCCATGTTGTTTCTTTAATCATATGTTTTTCCTAAAGAATTTTCACCAATAGAATTATCTTGGATCTCATTTTGCAATTTTGGAAATCTAAAATTTCTACTAGTCATTCTTTAAAAGAATGTTTTGGGTCTAATTGAAGTGATTTATATTGAATAACATGAAAGGCATTAAGTTTGGGACTAATTGAAGTGATTTATATTGAATAACATGAAAGGCATTAAGTACATATTTACAAAGCATCAAAATATGAAACATTGGATGAATTGGATATAATTTTATTAGTAAATGAAGCTAATATGCAATAGATCTAACTTATTGAACAATAAGGAAAGGACCATTACAATGCAGTACGAGTTTTCCTTTTCTACCAAATTGCATTACTCCTTTCATAGGAGAAACTTTCATATATACCATGTCTTCTTCTTAAAACTCCAATTCTTCCTTTCTTTCATTTGCATTTGATTTTTGAAAATCCTAGACTATTTTTAATCTTTCTCAAATGGTTTTTACTTTTTTAAGTGCATCAAAAATAAGATCAAGGCTGAGGAGTTTAGCTTTTCTTAGTTCAAACTATACCACTAAAGATCTACATCTTCTACCATACAAAGTTTCATACAAAGTCATCTTTATGGAAGATTCATAATTATTAACATAAATTTGATCAAAGGCAAATATTTATCTTAGCTATCTTCAAATTTAAGAGTACATGTATGCAACATATCTTCTAGAATTTGAATTGCAAACTTATATCAACCACCTAGTTGCAAATGTAATTATGTTCTAATAGCATGCTCAAAGGATTGCCAAAAATGATATGTGAACTAAATGTCTTGATCAAAAATTATAATAAAAGGAATTCCATGTAAAGAAACTATTTTGTTAAGATACAACTGAGCATATTCAACTACAGAATAATTAGTTTTTATTTTAAAAAATAGGTTATCATAATCAATCTATCTATTATCACCTGTATAGAATCAAATCCATTCTAGGTTTTAGAAAGACTAATAAAGAAGTCTATAGTTACACTTTCTTACTTTCATTTAGGAATAGGAAGGAATTGCTATAAACATGAGGGCTTTTGATGTTTGGCTTTAACCTACGAACAATAAAGACATTTCAACATGAAATTAAGTACATCTTTTCTCATTCTTTTCCATAATAAATTCTTTTGAAAATTATGATTCATTTTTACTACATCAAGATGCATGGTATAGGAAGAATCATGAACTTGATGAAGTAATTCATTTCTTTTATGCATAAGAACCTAAAGTTGGCTTTGAAATTGGATTATACCTTGTTTATCATCATCAAATTTGTATTTTGATGCACCATTACTTCTTTGATATACAAGATATTATTTATATTATTTTCTTCTATTTCGTGCCTTTAAGTGTACTAGATAAGCTTAATTTTATGGAATTGGCTTTGTTATGTGTTTAGGTCATGGTTTTCTAATATTTTTAAATTGTTCAATTAATGTTAGATTTTTACACTATTTTAGGTTTTTAATTAAAACTTAAGTTTTGAATGTCAAAATTAGGTAATCATTTTATCATAGCTTAAAGGAATCTGCAAAACTTTCATATTTTAGTTGAAACCTAATTTGAATATTTGGAAGGTTAAAATTGGTTATGAAGTTGATGCTTAATTTTTTACACCATTTTTTACCAAGTTTAACCAATCTCAACTTTTAGGCTATAATTGGAGTTATAAAGGTCTAATTGAGATGAAACTAGTACTTATAGTTGCCTAAGACTTAGCTCAACTATTTCATTTTGCGTTTAGTGAAACTATATTATTTTAATGGCTAAACTTAAGTTACAAGTTGAGTGATGAAAATTACCATAATAAAACATTGTTAAAAGATCAAATTGTAAATTAGGTTATAAGCTTCTAAAATTAGTAAGATCTTATTCTTTATAATGTTAAAAGGCATATTTACTTGTCTTATTACATTTTGGTAGCTTAAAGATTTAGATTTAAGGGTTTTGTGCCTCCAAAGGCAATAACAAGTTTTGAGATAGCAATTCTTCTTTTTTGAGTTTTCTTTGTGTTGCACCATGAATGAAGTTCTTTAATTAGTTCAAGGGATTTCTAACATTAATTCAATTTGGATTTCAGAGTTTATATTTTATTCTTTCTTTTGATTTGATAAAGATTTGATTATCCTTTAATTATCAAATCTTTATATTTATGAATGCTTTAGATGACTTGCTAATTAGGGTCCTTTAGTTAATTATTTGATTGTGATCTATTATTAAATGATTGATTATGATACTGGGTTATAATTAATTATTGCATGAATAGCAATTAGCTGTCAGTTGTTCAATGGTGGGTTAAATTAATCATCACCTAAGAGAATTTTTATCTGAATTGATGATTCAATGTTAAGTTAGATTGTTGATTCAATTTTAGTTGTTCACTAAATCTTAATGCTATTATTTGGGTGCTAGGCTTGAACAATACGAAATTAATCTAGATTATGGGTTTCAGTTAATTAATTAAGGAACATTAGGAGTGTTGTTGATGTATTCTTAGGCTAATTAATTAAAATAGAGTAATTTTGTAAAAGTTATTTAGGATAAGCCAACATTGGCTATGATTGCTACTTAAGTAACCACTACTATATGATCTTCACCTTGAACATTGGCTAAGATTGCCAATGACTTTCTACTTAAGACATTAAATTCAACATTTGTTTTACTTGGATGATAATGGATAGTGTAATCATAATCTTTTACTAACTTTATTCATTTACACTATCTCAAGTTCAGATCTTTCCAATTAAAGGTGTATTTTAAGCTTTTATGATCAGTGTATATTTTGCAACTTTCTCCATAAAGATAATGACACTAAATTTTCAATGCAAAAATAAGTCAACCATTTCAAGATCAAGTGATAGATAGTTTAATTTGCATTTTTTCAACTATCGAGACACATATAATTACATTCCTATTTTGAATTAGCATACAACTCAACCTAATTCAAGAAGCATTATAATACATAGAGAATTCATCAAATCTAGAAGGAAGAGCCAAAATTGGAGTGGTAATTACAAAGGTTTTTAATGACTAAATATTATTTTCGTATTTATCAAATTGCTTGAATTTTACTCCTTTCTGAGCAAGTTTGAATTGCTTTAATTTTTTATTAACCAACTTGGATACAGTCCTAGGAAATTATATGTCCTAGGAACTTCATACTGGTCAACTAGAATTTACATTTAGAAAATTTTGCAAAGAGTTGATGCTCTTGAGGAGTTTATCAAACAATTTAGAGATATTGAGCATATTCCTGTTCATTCTTTGAATAGATGAGGATATCTCCAATGAAAACAATCACAAATTTATTAAGGAATGCTTTAAAGATTCTATTCATAAGATTCATAAAGGCTACTAGAACATAAGTAAGGCTGAAAGATATAACAAAAAATTCATAATGACCATATTAAGTTCTAAAAGCTACTTTTGGAATGCACTTTTTTGGATGATAGTAACCAAAATGGAAATCATTCTTAGAAAATCACTTTGCACATTGTAACTAGTCAAGTAAGTTATCAATTTGAGGCAATGAATACTTATTTTTTATTGTGACTTTACTCAAAATCATAATTAATACAAGGGCACATGGTTCCATCTTTCTTCTTTACAAACAAATACACCCTGTAAAGATAAGCTACAATGGATAAAGCTTTTTTCAACTAACTTTTGCAACTTCTTCTTAAGTTTTTTCAATTCTATCAAAGCCATTTAGTAAAGTGGAATGAAAATTGGATTATTATTAGGGGTAACTTCAATGTTAAATTCAATCTTATGATTTGGAGGGAAACTAGTTAGAACTTCTAAAAACATGTCTAGAATTTCACAAATAATAGGAACATTTTTTATCTCAAGAAAAGATTAATTAAGATTTTGGATAATGGCGAGATATGAAGAACACCCATTACAGAGAAGCTTCTAAGCCTTAATATTGGAAAATGATTCCAATAATTTCAAAATTCCTTTCTCCTTTAAATACAATAGGAAAGGCTTTTTCAACTACAAAATGATACTTTTGTTAAAATAATTAGTTTGAGCTCGATATTTTGATAACTAGTTTATACTTAAGATGATGTCGTAATCTACTATTTCTAAAATAATGGAAATGAATAGGATAGGTATCAATAACTAAATAGCAACCAAAGTTTTATCAACTAATGTTGATACAAACAAAGAGCTTGACAAATCACTAAGAAGATTGTTCATTAATGAGGCAAATTTCCTAGAAATGAAAGAATGTGAATCTTTTAAATCTATTAAAACATAACTTAACATATTTTTAACAAAATGAATGCCTATAATGATAGCATTAGATGCTTGTGCCTCCTAATGGGTTAAAATGAAAATCTTGGCTTAGTTTCAAGGTGGGTTTTTTCCTCGATGTTACCATTATCATTAGACCTTTATGCCAGTTAAGGTCTATGAAATATTAGCTAAGTCAGAGATGGATTTAGCTAAGAAAAAGGATAGCTTACACTATAGTTTGATGGATTATTTAGACAATCTCTTCTCTTGTGGCCTAACTAACCACGCTAAAAATAGACTATATTCACTTTGTTGGATAGCCTCAAATGTTTGTAACCACATTGGACACAATGTGATGATTCTTTGTGAAAATTACTTCTATTTTGTGATGTTCCTATACCAAAGCTAATAGAAGCATCGAAATAAGACAAACAAGGTAAAGAAAAACCATATCTTCTCCCTCTTGAAGTTACACTAGCAAAGCTCTTAGGATGAAAACTTGAAATAGATTAATTTCTTTCATTATGAAGAATATTAGATGGAGGCATCCTCTAACATTGGCTGAATAACTAGGTTACTCAAACCTACTGTGCTTTCTTTCAAATTGTCCTTTTCTTTCCTCTTGATCTTTTATTTTATATTCTAGTTCCAACGCTTGATCAATAATATCTTGGAATATGGTGTCTTTAGTGATATGAGTAACATTAAATAATCTTGAAGATCATAAGGAAATCTCTAAACTTTTGCTCTTTTAGTAGGAATCATATATCCTATATAGCAAGATAGATAGATAGATGAATTAAGAAATATCTTCATTGAAAAACATTGACCTTTGTTTTAGACGTTCAAATTCTTAAATTTTAACTTCATTAACACTAGGAGGTAAGAATTGATCAATGAAAAGTTGTTGAAAGGCAAGCCATGTCAAGGGTGAAAAGGAAGAGTCTTTATTTTCTATTGTGTTAGTAAACTAGAAATGAGCAATATCTTCTAGTCTATATCCAACAAGTTCAATCAACACCAAATCAAAATAAGATAACATTTTATCATATCATTCAATTTGACCAAGAAACTAGTGAGAATCAACATTAGAGTCTATTTTGGTAAAATAAGGAGGTTTCAACTTATTGAATTCATGAATGATAAAAAAAAGTTTATCAAAGAGATTCCTTTTAGATGGGGTTTGTTCTTTTTGTTTTCTATGGCTAAAGGGTTGATCTTCTTATTCCTATATCATTTCTATCCTTTTTCATGGTAAAGAACCTAAATTACATCAAATAATAGTTGTTAATGAAAAGTGGTAGCCCTTAGAGGAATATTTTAATCATCATTTGCCTTATATGCACCATTATGAGCTTATGACCTTTTGGATGACTACCATCCCCTAAATCACTAGCTTTATGACTACTTGATTCTGTCATAGACTAATTTAAAAGGAATTTCAAATGTTTAGTTCACATTCAAATAAGTTTATAAACAATTATCCTATAAAAGCTTCACTACCACTACTACATAAATTTTTAAGTCCGTCAAAATGGTATTAATGGTATGTTTTCTTAAGCGCGCATATGTTGTTGATATAGTTTCAACTAACACCTAAATAAGAAGCCATAATCATATCCTAACCTATTTTTCCTACTTGATTCCTAAATTAAGCTTTAATATTAACTTTGTCATAACCTACCTAGCTGTGACCAGGGTGGAACCCACTACCACTCACCACAAGCCTATCTAATGCTAACTTAGCATCATCATATAATTAATAATAAAAAAATTTAATTTAAGTACTTCAATTCATTATCAAAAGAAGGATTTACATAAAGATTATGTTATCAGTTACTCAAAATATTTATAAGTAAGTATAAAACTCATGCTTTTTCTAGTCTCACTTTCTATCTAAAATTATTGCTACTTAGAACACATATCAGGTTGAACTCTATTCCTAGATAGCTATTGGTGGTTGTGGACCTTTAGTCTAAATATTTGTAAAATACTTTTAAAGAAAATAGTGAGACTAAATTCCCAGTAAGAGGATATTTTTCTTAGTTAGATCATTTTATAATCAATACAAAAAACGTTTATCTCATATTTCATACTAAATAATGTAGCATTTCATATTACTAACACATGAATTACATTATCAAATAAAAATCAATTTTACATATTTTGAATAATAAATAAACTACCTTGCCCTTCCAATCACTTTTATCTATTTATAAATCCAGCCTTTCCCATCTAAATGTTTTATTAGTTCACAATTGAGTAACTTAGATATGGAATATACAGATATCAATTTCAATATTGCATCATCATATATTTAATTATCATTTCATCTTATTTCCATATTACATCTATTATTCCTTAACTCATCTTATTTTCATGGCAACATATTAATCAAAAGAACAATAATTATCATTCAAGCTCATAAATCAATTTATATCCAATATGTATATGTTATTATAGCATATTGGTCTTACACTTAAATTTTAGTAAAGTCTCTAGAATACTCAAGTATGAGACTCGAGTATTGTCTCCCTAAATAGGGCCACACTTGAGTATTCAAAGGTAAAGACCTGAGGCCATATAGGTATTCGAGTATTATACTCAAATACAAACCCCAAATAGCAAGGCTAGTATTCAAGTATCATATTCAAATATTGGTAACCAGTAAGTTTTGGGTTACTTAAATATGAGTATTTAGCATTTGACATCATACCTAAGGTAATACTTGAATACTATATTTGAGTATTGTATTGGAAATTCTAGAAATTTAACTTGAAAATGGAAATTGCTTATCCAAGTCATGTCCTGTCTTGCATACATCAATATTCAACCATTATACTTCATTTAAAATAGCTACTTACCATGTCCTGAGCTTAAATAAAATACTTATAGCTCATTAACAATATTCTAACTCAAAATTATTGAAAATCCTAAATAAATAATAAATTAAATTACATTTTCGTTATTTATGTCAATGTAAGTAGACTATCTACTAATCTCTAGGTTAGATGAGTAAGGAAGATGGAAGTGAGCTTAATTTACCCTAACCCTTAATTTAAGTAAGAACTAGACTAGGGTTTATGGAATTCTTTTTTCCTTTATTTATTATCATCATTTAATAAAATCCCTCATTCAAAACTAGAATTTAGTTAGAATATTCCTTGTTTACTAGAACTTAAGAGGAAACTTGGTGATGATTGAATCTTTCTTGTTAATTGTAGAATTTTAAGAAGATAAAGTGTATGGAAAGAGGAGAAAATTGGCACCTTATTGAGAAATGGGAAATAAATGAAGGCTGATGGTGTTTTATCCTATTTAATGGTAATTTAGTAATTTCAAGGATAGTTAGGGTCATTTGCGAAATTTGTAATTCTAAATCTACTTTACATATCTTACTTCAAATCTAATTTCATACAACTATATAATAAATTTAATTATAATTTTTTCATATTAAAATCCCATTTTTTATAAATAAATATTTATCCTAGAATTATCCATAATATTTCCTGATTATAGATGTGTTTACAAAAATTACTATATAATTAAATAACTTAAAATTTTAGAATTTTAAGGGTGTAACACAAATATTAACTATGTAGAACAAAGGCCAAAATTTGACTTAGGCTTAAATCTTCAAAGCCAAATTGATACAAACTCTTATTCAAGGACGAAATTGATAGAAACTTAATACTTAAAAGATCAAAATAGGATTTTAGTCTTAATAATATAAAAATAAAATACATCAATAAAAAATAACTAAAATAATTTTTAAAGAGGTAAAATATTAAAATAATATATAAAATATTCATTTAGAGTTTTATTTTAATCAATTATTAATTTGTAAAAATAAATGTTTAGGAATACTTCAACCCTAATAAAAAATGATTAAACAAGTCATTCCTAAAATCAAGGGAATTAAAATGAAGTTATTTGAAATGTTCAAATTTTAAATTCTTTGAATTTTACAAATACACTATCCAAGCACAATATGAATAAGTAAAAAGCAGGTAATTATAAATGTAGGATGTATTAACTTGCATCTAGTAGTGTCATCTTGTTGAAAATTGAAAGGAACTTCTAATTAGGGTTTATGATAGTGGACCAGTATAAAAACCTCATAAAATTTGGAATGAAATTGGAAAGAAAAATATAAAATTAAGAATGACAGAGTGAAAACTTAAAATGAATTGGACTTGAAATTAGGTTATAAATAATAGATTAACATGTGACTTACACATGATTGATGTTAATTAAAATGGAAATTTAGCACATGTGAATAAAGTATTGATAGTATAATCTACTTGTTATCTTTTTTTCACACTTTAACTCATTGACAACCATGTTTCAAATAGGGTCATTTCATAAAGAATTAATTTTTCTTTTCATGTTAAGAAATTTAGGATTGCATCATATGCAAATGTAGTGAAAGTTTAAAAAACTTCAACTAATTCAAATTTTCCTTCTCAAGGATCTTTCATGTAATTAATTTTACTCACATATATATAATTAAAAAATAAATTTACCTCTCTTTCTTAGTTGTAAGTATTATGGAACTTCAATTGAGAGATTCAACCTAAGTGTGCCTCTTTTAAGGTTATCCCACATCATTGGCTTCCACTTTACACTTCTTTATGTTATTAGCGATGTATGTTAGCTATTTTAAAGAAAAAGGAAGAGAAGAGAGAAATTTTTTTGGTTAATAGCTTAACATATAAGAACACATGTATTAATGGTTAATATGTTATTCTTACAATTCTCTATAACTTTTTATAAACCTCTTTTTATAGTTATTTCATGAATTGCTATCAAGTAAGTTCTTACTAGAATTCTAAAAGGATTTTTAGGAATCCAAATCAAAATAATAACATCTAAAATTTTTTTTCAATAAATAAATAAATAAATAGGTTTGAGGTCCAATTAAAATTACCATGAGCCTAAATATTTTTTATCATTCTACAATAATTTCAAAAGGTAGATAACTCTTATCAATTACATCCTATGTAACCCTCAGATTATTTAACTTAAAATTTGATGTAAACTTGAATACTATTGGTGCCCTTATTCAATTCACATTAGGTTAAACCCATCATTTCCATACAAGTATGCCTAATATTAATACCGTTAAACACTATTGATGATAGCATCAATATCAAACACCTTATAAACATCACTATGTATAAAACAATTAATATAATTTTTCATATTTTACATACCACAAATATTATTGGTGATATATACAAGACATGATAAAATCTTATATTAATTGCTAATGATGAAAGGCTATGATTAATCAAACTATTTGACTATTTTTCTTACAACTTGATTTTTCATGTTCTTGAAACATTTTCAAAGGAGCACTCTAAATTAATCGAGGTCTCATCATTAGTTAATTCAAATTATTTTATAATTTTAAATTAACATACATCTCATAAATTTATAAAAAAAATATAACTACCATGGATAATTATTGGCCTTTCACACAAGTTGTAAAAGTAAAATACTATTCCTAGAGAATATAAGATTTATATATGCATCACATGCACACTTAGGCCTTCATCTATATATCTCCACTCCATTCTGTGTCATGACCCACCTTACAATTATTGTGACTGGTGTAAAGATATCTATTTAGTATGACTAGTGTTAGCATACTAAATAGATATCTTTATAAGCCTTTATTTTATTATGATTACACTCAAAAAATAAAACTATATAGATTATAAGATATGAAGTTATATATATACACATATATCAAAATTTGCTTATATGAAAATATAATTTACATAATACATATGAGATGCTACAACATTCTAATTAGATCCATTAGGGTTCCATTCCTTTAGATCTAATTCTACAGAAGAAGAATGAGTACCATTGCTAGTTGAACTTTTGGGTAAAGGAACTTGATAGAAGGGATATATTATAATAGAATTAGATTCTAAATCTAATTTCTTAAGTTCTATCTTATACTTTACCCTTATATTTATAGGGGCAAATGTTACTTTATACTAAAATAATATTTCATGCGTGCCATGGGGTGACCAAAAGGTTCCTATGTAAGTATTAATTTACTAAGCTGGCTCCATGGTCTACACCTATAATTGTATCGACATAACAAAGGTGAGTATAAAATATACTTAGTGAATAGCTACTCATTACCTTATTCAAAGGATTTTTCATAATGGAATATTAACCTTTTATTTAAGTGTAAATACTAATTAACATTTTTTAGGAAATTTCCTTATGTGTATCATCAGTGTATGTTACTATAGAAAATGACAACAGTAGATATATAAGTTTCACTTTATATCTTTAGTCTAACTTTATTGCCTACCACTCTAGGCCTAAAGCTACCAACCTTTTCCCTTTACTACTAACCACTTATCTTCTTTTCTATGAAGGATGTTATATCTCCCCCTCTCAAATCACATTAAGCAATAATAAGATGTCAAAATATCAACCATTTAATCCATTTTAATGGATATAGTTATATATCAACTATGCCATAAGTGCTTTATGTAATTCATCAATGTATTATATAAATTTAAACTCTTTTATTCAACATTTCTTAAAGAATCCTAATCAAACTTATAGGTATGTTATAGTTTGAAGCCTTTTGATACTCCTAAAATAATTTAAAATTTTACCACAATTTATTTTAATCTTTCCAACATATTATTACATAAGATACCATAATTAAATTGAACAAATTATCTTCATAGGTACTATTCACATAGAACCCAAAAAAGGAATTTAAAAATAAGATAACATAGGGGTACTTGCAATCAAAGCCCTTTTTCATGAATCAAATGAAAGCTAATTGTTTCCAAATTTGTTCATAACATTCCTAACATGTTAAATGAATGATAACTTGAGTGTTGTACAATTAATTTCGTGGGTTGGCTAGTGTATTGAAGGCATAAACTCAGAGCAACCAATTTCATATTACATTAGACCTATCAAAATAAAGTTACCACTTGGGCAACCAAATCAAATTTAATTACCACCAAATTTTGCTAATATCCTAAATATTATATCTTAAGAGTTTCATAATTTTTATTAAGCATTTGATGGATCAAAAAATTTGAAACCGAAGATCAACTAGTATAGGGTTTTAAAATGAACAGAATTAAGTGTTTTATCCTTAACTTGCTTTTTATACACCTAAAAATTTCTAAAAATTCCTAACTTTATCTATAATCATCCAAACACTAAATATGACTTTGTAATGCTAGGAATTCAAATTTTAAAATTTTCTAACCTTTAATTGCATAGGGTGGCCAAAACTTTCATTCAGCACTTCTTAGAAGGAGTTGATTTTATTTCAATTAGTTTCTATTTCCATTTTTCCTAGTGAACTTTATGAATTCCTTTTTCCATCATTCTTAACATCAATATACCAACAACATGTCATCACAATATCAATTAGAAGACTTCAAAAATAGAACCATAAGTCAATATGTTACAAGCAATATATAAGAAAACATAAATTAACAACATCATCACTTGATCCTTGAGATAATCCTAAATATTAGGTGAGTTACCACTTACCATAATTCCTCCACTCTTTAAATTTTCAACAACTTTTTAAGATACCAAGGAAGGGGTTTAATAACAATAAATTAAATTTTAGATATTTAGGAAGAAAGGTGATCATAAACTTTTGAAGAAATTGAAAGAAAATCCTATATTATCTTTCAAATTTTGGTGGTACTAGTTAGAGAAGTTCTTAATAGTTTAAAGGCTTGAGTTCCATTATTTTCCTCTCCTTCTCTTCACAATTTTACTAGCTAAAAGAAGTAGAATTTTTCTACTTCTAAATGGCCCATATACATATAATTCTACCCTTAATTAATAAGAAAAATATACAAATTTCTTATTATTTATTAAATTTTGAGAAAAAAAATCTTGGGACAAATGGATAAGAAGTTGGGTTGTCTAGGTGGCCTAGAACATCAGCAAATAATTACCTTAAAAGCCACTAAGATTAAGCCACTTAGAAAGATAAAAAAAAGTTCATTATAAATTAGCCCTAATTTTTTCACTTTTTTGCATTTTTACCCTTAAAATTTTAAATATTTTTTGGCATCATTTGAGCCTTTATTTCTAAACTTCCATATATATTTTAGGCTTAAAAATTTGATTTAGGTCAGCCCAAGGGTTTTTATATTAATTTGTTAAGTTTTTAGCTCAATCTTTCACTTTTCAATTTACCTGGGTTTTAGAATTTTAGCAAACTCCTATGTGAATTTTTCTAAACCATTATTGGGTTTTTAATTGAATTTTTCCTATCTTAATGCCTAATAATATTCCCATAAAAAATTTCTAGTTAGGTTTATGTTGAAGTTACTTTTATGATTTTCCCAAATTTCACTCAATTTTCCTATTGAGTTTCTAATGCAAGGGCTTTCTAATAAGATAAGTATTTGAAATTTTTAATTCGCTTCAAATATTTTAAAAAGACTCCTATGGGATATCACATTCTAATAAGGAAATTTTTGTTTGTTTCCAACCAAAGAGAGGTACATATTTGGGAGAAAGAGAAATACAATTATAGAATAATTAGAGAAGGCTAGACACGTAGGTCCTATTTAAAAATATAATTCATGGAATAGCCTATAATTATCTATTATGAAATTTCGTGAAATAAAATATACCTATCAAATAAATATAAGAGCATATATATCAAATAAATATAAAAGCATGATATAAAATATATATTTATCAAATAAATATATAAAAAGAATCATAATCTGATTAGGTTATCTCATCTCGCAATATAAAATATATTTTTGGTTTCTTTATTGAATAAATTTTTCCATAACTAAAATATAAAAATGTTGGCATACAATCCAATCATTAATTAACAAATTATTCAATTTTATATATATCTCATATATATAACCTGTTCAATGCAATCACATAAATTATATATATATATATATCACATGTATTAATAATTCAAAAAAGAGAATTATAATTATTATTTATCTTGAAAATATATAATGTTATCATGCAATTACTTATACATTATTATCTCATAAAACTTTCCTACAGCAATGCATAATTTTGCATCATTGGTTTTGGATAAACCCAAGAACATTGAATTATTAATAATCCCAAGGTTCACATTATGCCTTATGTTACAATTAAAGTAAAGAATAGAAATTCTCATATGCCCCATTTACAATGCATGAAATAGAAAATAGTTACACAAAATTCCATAGTTTTGAAATGTATTTGCTTTTTCTTATAATATCATTCCATTATTTTCATGTTGAATCAAAACATGGGATCAATATTTCTTTAAGCTTGTAAGAAAAAAATATAACAAATAACCAATAATGTCAAATCAATATCCTATGCATGCTTAACAATTTCAATGTACATCTACTATTTTATTACATTCTAGCATTTTTTTAAGGATTGCAAGGTGATTAATTTGAAATTATTTAATAATGGCATCTTATACTATCCTAAATCAAATTTTAGCATGATTAAACTTCAATACCACTATTGGAAAATTCAAGATTACATCAGATCTAAATACAGTGGAAGCTTAAAATTTTTTAATTAGTTTGAATTTCCTTACCTAAGTACCACTCATGCAATTAATTTAATTCATGAATATATAATCAAGAAAATGATTTTACCTCTCTTCTAGTTGTTTATGTTTCAGAACTTTAATTGAGAAATCGAAGTATGCCTCTTTTTAGGTTAGTTCACATGATTGGCTTATGCTCCATATCTTTCTATGTTAATAGTGATATATGACTATTGTTTTAGAGAAGAAGGGAGAAAAGAGGCCAATTTTTTATGATTAGCTCAACACATAAGCACACACATATTGGTGGCTAATTTATTATTCTTAAGATTCTCTGTAAAATTTGTAAATTTTCTTTTATAGTTATTTTATGACTTGCCTATTAAGTAGGTTTCTAATAGAATCCTAATCAAAATAAATAACATCTAAACAATTACCCAATAAATAAATAAATTTTTCCTAAAATATTTTCTAATGAAATATATTAACAAATAAAGTCCTTAGTTATAGGAAGTACTATCTTAATAAAATAAATAAATAAACTTTTTATTTATATTTATTTCTTTTTTTCTAATAATTATATTATAGTTAAATTATTAATTATCTCACTATTAAATTAATTCTCTCTAACTAAATAAATATAGATACATCCGATCTTATATGTGAAACCCTTTAGATTCAACATTAAACCCTTTAGATTCAACATTAAATATAGATACATCGTTCTTTATGTGTGACCTAATAGGTTCCCATCATGTTAGCAATGATCCTAAAATCATATTTTAGAATCATAAACAATAAGCAGTATCTAGCAATGCATCATTGCTACCCAAGTAATGAGAATGTTAATGATTTGACATAACTTTTCAGTGACTATGCAATCAAGTCTCTTTTTATCCTAGATATCTAGATCGAACTCAAGGCATGGAAAGTGTCATCCCCTTTATAATTTGATCTCTATATTTCTTGATTCATGAGTTGACTAAAAAGAAGCAAATGAGATCAACATCATATGTTAACTCATTTGAGCATGGCCATACATTTTATAGTCAAACTCAATCAAGGGGCCCATAGATATCACTCCTTTAAAAGGAGGGATAAAATCTCATCTACATTACTCATATTCCTTTACATAATTAGTAGTATACCCAATCATTGTCTTTAAAGTCAACCCATTAAAGTTAACGTTAGATAGTGTTAAAGCATATAACCAACTATGTTGGAAACCATGGTGACTTCAAGTTAAAACACCATATGCGTCACTGTTACTATGAGAGTTGCTTATGACACTCATAAGATGATCCATGTAACAATCTCATGGCGGGTTAGTCTAGTACAATTGTTATCTAACATGTACCTATATGTTGACTTGATATCTCATATTAATTAACTAACATACTAGTCTCTATGCATCATTGTTATCCCTTTCACAATGATACTTGACTAGAGACATTTAAGAGTATTGTTTAAGAAATGATTACTTTAACAACAAATTACTATATCTATTTATTTAATGCAGAGAAATAATAATCTAAAAATGCCTCATATAAATAATGAAAATATAATACAATGTATGCTTATACAATCATCCTATGATTGGCTCTCAGGACATACACCAACAATGATATCTTAGTGTAAAGGATCAACTCTACAACATTGTCATTATTTCTAAATTGACTTATCCATATAGGAATTCTTAAATGGGTTACCTCAATAGACTTATTTATCAAATAAGCATCGACATATATGCACAAGTATCACCATATTAATGTCTATGAAATAAGACATCCACTTATTTGAGTATGCTTAAAATGTACTAGTTTATTTGATTCATTAGTAGCCATTCCTAATAACTCTATGGTTACAAGCACTTTAAGATCTGGGCTTATGTTGAATATGTCTTATAATTGTCATGTTTATGTAAGATCGTATTCCATAAGCTATCTTGATCTTTGGACTTTATCAAACATAAATAATAATTAAGTGATTAATAAAGAAAAATAAATTCATTTTTATTAATAATTGATCGAAGGAAAAAGTTTATAAGAAATGTCCTACCATATTACATGTAATTAGCATGTAGAGCCTAACTTTAACAATTCTCTCCTTTTAGAAAATAGGACATTATTCAATGATAATAGGTTATAGGTAATAAAAATGAACTTGCTCTTATAAAGGTAGAATCCAATTGTTCCTAAGGTGAAAGGCTTTGTTTATTTGAGGTGGTAGTTTTGGTGTTTGTTCATTTTCTTAGCTTATAGGGAAGTATGTATTTCCAATTTTTATTTTAGGAAGATTGTTAGCTCATTCATATTCTAAGAAGGCCTAATGTGATTCTATAGCATTTATTTTGAATTAAAATATCTACAATAAAAAAATATGGTCATAAAGAAGATTATATGTTGCAAAGTGTTGAATAAGGGGATTGTTAAATCTAAAATTTAGAAAAGTTAGGATGTTATTAGCATAAATCAATTAATTATAGCAAATACAAGGCCTAATATGTATTTTTCACTTTCTAGGATAAAGTGCTATTGAATTGAGTTTAAGAGAAAACTCTAGGGAATATTTTAGGCTAACTATTAAATCTAGAAAAATAGACTTCAACAGATAGTATTCAAGGGATCTTATTTAATGCAAATATTTTATGGGTGTAAATTCATAATTTACCACTAGATTTTATGGATAACCTTGATGTGAGGAAAATTAGAAGAATGATTAGTAAGGTTTTGTCTCTTTAGTTACAATTTTTAATGGTTTCCCTATTCGATTTTTTCTTCATTTGAGAATACAAATCCTAATTAATATACCATTTTTTATTAATTTATAGGTACTTAGAAGTAACATTAATAGACTGTGGATCTCTTTTAAATATGTAAAGATTCAAAATTTATATTGTGGTTGTACTTTATTGAGGCATAGGCAGAGATTTTTGTAAAAAACCTAGGAGTACTTTATATGAAGTTAAGAAATATAGGAAGTATACTTCTTAGGTTTATGCAACACTAGTTATGCTTTTAAGGATTTATTGAAGTAAAGGGGAAAGAAACTTACTAACCAACAAAGATTAAAGGCTACATTGAACTAGATTATTTATGTTAGTTGAAATCTATCTTAGGCCATGAAAGGTAAAGAGATTGATAAGGTTGATGAGCATTTAGGAAGCACTAGATTTGTTGAGATAAAAAGGGATATACGAAAAATTACTATCAGTAGTGATTAACTAGTAATATACTGATGATGAGTTTAAATAAAAGTGGCAATAATAAATGTACTAGAAAGGTATTAGGTCTTGGTGCTTATTTAATTCCTTATTAGGAGGATTTGTAAAGGTTTAGAATGTAGAAATGACAATAGACATAAAGAAAGATAAAGGAGGAAGGAAACATAAGATGTTGGAAATGACATTGACTATGCAAAATGAGGGGATTTTTTGCTTAAAGAGAGGCTTAGATGCTACAAAACAAAGAAAGAAAGTGTATATTTGTAAATGAAAAAAATAAAGCTTGAACATTGTTAGATACTAACAATTTTGCTCAAGTGGCTAAGGAGGCAAGCCTTATGATGCCCCAAATTAATTATAAAGTGTATAACATTCAACTACTAAGGGATAAGTAAGGCCTTAAAGGCCCTAATAAGGATACATGGACCTGAATGCATCTTCTTATGTGAAATAAAGTTAATGATATGAGGATTGATGTGATTAAACAAGTTATAGGAATGGCAAATTGTAAGAATGTTTTAATGAATGGAAAGAAAGAGAGTCTGGCTATGTTTTGGATGTTGAAGGTTAGAAGTTCTCTAGTTAAATGGTTAATTTATACATTATAAGTTGTCTAATGAAGGGGTATTAAATCTATGGGTCATAATGTATTATGAAAATAGATATCATTTATGGAATCAATTCTTTGAGCTTAATAAAGAGATAAGTGACCTATAAGTGGTGATAGGTAAATCTAATGCACTTTTAAGCATTTAATATAAAAGTATGGTCTTCAAGTGAAAAAAAAAATCAAGTGACATAGCTTTTTCAGTGTTTATTAACAATATAGGAGGGATGGAAGTTAATTTTCAAGGCAATCATTATATATAGGATAGTAAAAAGGTGGGATAAAAGTATATAAAAGAATGATTAGATAAAGCTATTTGTAATGCTACTGGAGAATAATATTCAATAGAGCTATAGTCACACATTTAGTGATAAGTGTTTAGGATTATTTTTTTTAGATACTTTTTTTATAAAGATTATTATCAACATGGTATTAAGAGCCATGTTACAAGGATGTAATAATAAGGATTTGGTCAATGAACACTACTAGCTCAATTGCTTGTCAATTCACTCATGGAATAAACAGCCATTTAGATTTTGTTTTGTTAAATTAGAGTAATTATATAGTGCATAAGAAGATATTGAGAAGAAATCACTACTTGGAAGAATAGAAAGATTAAAAGGTAAATATATTTAAATATTCAAAAGTAATTGGCTAGATAAGAGGAAATATGACATTAGAAATTACAAGAAGAATGGATAAGGAAGGGAATCAAAGTATATGATTCTATCATTTATCTACTGTAATAAGAAATAGATAGAATTTTATAGCATTGGATAATAGACTTAGAAATAGGAGGATATGTCTAGATACTTTGTTTCAAGGTTTTAGTAAGCTTTCTAGGTTAACAAAATAAAATTTTCTAGCAAATTTATTGGTGATATTCTAACCAATAGTAACAAATCTTGATAGAGTTCATTTTTGTAAGATTCTTAATGCTTAAGAGATATGAGAATATATTAAACCAATGCTAAATTTGAAAACCCTAAGTCTATATGGATTAATGGCAATAATGTTGGGATATTAATCATAGTAACTTAAGTTACTCAAGTAGTGCAGAACTTTTCAAGTCTTGTTATTTACTTAAAGAGCTAAATGTAACTTATATAGTTCTAATTCCTAATGTAAGAAAAGCTAGAAATTTTGGAAAGTACTTGCCATTAGTTTATGCAATCAAATTTATAAGGTTACCTTAATGATCTTAGCAAATAGATTGAGACCCTTTTTTGGCATGATTATATCTCCAATACAAGCTACATTTATTTTAGGGCAATGAATAGTAGAGTATGGAGTGTTAGCTCAAGAGATGGTTCATACATTTGCATAAAGTAAGATAGAAAAGGTTTAAATGGGACTTAAGTTAAATATGCAACAGGCTTATGATAGATGGAATGTGGATTCATATTGCAAATTTTGGAACTAATAGGATTCCTACTTAAGTACATTAGATGGATTTCTCAATGTACAACTACTATCTCTTTTCCAATGTTGATAAATGATAGCCTAACTGTAACTCCCTTACTTATCAACACCTTAACCCTCATTAAGTAGGTAATTAACGCATACTACTTTGCCTTCTATTCCAAACTACTCGGGATATCTCAAGCTTGCGTATTTCATACAACATGATTAAAAGTCATATAATTATACAAAAGAGTTCAATTTACAATTCGTATATCCATTATGTACAATATCACTAACTATATAGGCATATTCTTGTTTTTATCACATTTACAACCTCAAAACATCATTGACCTTTGTCATGAGAGCCTTTGGAAGCATCACCTGGAATGGTTAGTAACAATACAGAAAACATAAGAAACAAAGTTTCCCAGTAGCTAGCTATTGCTATAACAACATATCAAGCCATTCCAGATCCTTAAGCAAATAAATCAAACGTTTCAAAATCAAGTAATCATTTATCATCATGTTCAATACCATGCCATTGTAAGAAACATGCACAGCATACAGCAATCATCAAGCTCATTCAAGGACTTATCTCAATATCTAGATGGCCATCACAAATAACCGTACCTAGGCTTATATACAGCATCACGCTGTCTTCCCGGGGTACTCGGGCCAAAGGCCTAACATACAGCATCATGCTGTCTTCCCGAGGTATCGGGCCATAGGTACCGCACACTTGTCATCCTCGGGGAACTCGAGCCATAGGCCTAACACAGTATCACACTGTCTTCCCGGGTTGTGCGCACAACAAAATTCATACACATTCCATACAATGGCATAAAATTCATAAAATCATGTAAATAGAAAACAAAGCTTAAGGATAAAGCTAGCTACCTTTCACAAGCTTCCAACGTGATGTTCCCTTTGCTCTCACTTAAAAACTCCTTTATACTTCCTCTTGCCTTTGCAAGTTGTCACTCTTCAGTCTCTTGGTGCAACTTGAGAATCCTCACTTGGAGCTCCCCAAACTTGATCAAACTTGGGCTTTTCTTCAATCTAGGGACATCAATAGATAGAGCTTGATGAGAGGAGCAATTTTCCCTTCTAGACCTTAGCTTGAATCTTGGTATTTTGGGATGAAAAACTCAAAAGAAACTTTCTCTCTCTTCCTTCTCTCTCTCACACGTCCAGCTTGCTTTCATGGAGGATTTTCTACAGCTTTTTGGAGAATGGAGAAGCTAGTAGAGTTTTCATGAAGCTTTAGGGGTATTTTGGTCATTTTTGAGATTTCCAAGGGTATTTTAGTCCTTTTTTCACCAAAAGTAAGGCTATTCTTGCCCTTAATTTTCTAACAATGACACTTGTCATAAATCCATTGGTCACACTAATTAAAATCACATATTGCACCCCAAACTCTTAGTTATTCATATTAGATCCCAAATCCTTAATTATTTTCACTTTAACCACACCCGATTCTACACTTTTGCAAATTAGTCCATAGGGTTTCTGTCTATTTAAAATTCCTTACACTATCAGACTTAGACAACCTCCCCTTTTAGGATTTTCCAACCTCCTCTGATCATTCATACTATTTAGGGAAATTAATTCTTTCCCTACTATCCTTTTCCTTCAAAATTTCATTTACCCTTACACTTAATTCCTTTCAACTTGAGATTCACCCACCAGGCTAATTCAAACATGCTCTTCGTTTCTACAGCCTCAGAAATTAAAGATTCAAATAATAGAATTGAAAAATTCGGGACATTACAGTTCTACCCCCCTTAAAAGAATTTTGTCCTCAAAATTCGAGATACATACCTCAAGCAAAGAGATGCGGACAGCGATTTCTCATATCTTCCTCAGTTTCCCAGGTTGCCTCCTCCTCTGTCATATTTCTCCATAAAACTTTTACTAAAGGAATACTTTTATTCCTTAGTTGCTTCACCTGTACATCCAAGATTCTTTCTGGTTCTAAAGTGAATGATAAGTTTTCATGTATTCTCAATCCTTCATAATTTATGATATGGGTGGGATCCGGATGATACTTTTTCAACTGAGAAACATGAAACACATCATGCAATTGTGACAATTCAGGGGGCAAGGCAATTCTGTAGGCTAAAGGTCCCACTCTCTCAATGATCTGAAATGGACCAACATACCTGGGATGAAGTTTCTTAACTCTGAGTGATCTACCTATACTCGTAACTGGAGTTACTCTGAGAAAGACATGATCTTCCACTTCAAATTCTAGGGGTCGTCTCCTCTTATCCGCATAACTCTTTTGACGACTTTGTGCTGCTAGTAATCTTTCTTTGATGAGTTTTATCTGCTGAGTGGTTTGATCCACTAGTTCTGGCCCCAAAATAGTTCTTTCATTCAATTCTACCCAGCACAAAGGAGATCTACACTTCCTACCATACAAAGCTTCATATGATTCCATTTGTATGCTAGAATGGAAACTATTATTGTAAGCAAATTCAGCCAATGGCAAATATGAATCCCAATTCCCTTTCATTTCTAGCACACAAGACCTTAACATATCTTCCAATGTCTGTATGGTTCTTTCTGTTTGTCCATCTGTTTATGGGTGGTAAGCAGTACTGAACCTTAGCTTCGTGCCCATTGCTTCCTGTAAAGCTCTCCAAAATCTAGAAGTGAACCTAGGGTCTCTATCAGATACAATACTATTAGGTACCCCATGCAGTCTAACTATTTCATTAATATAAATTCTAGCTAACTTATCTAAAGAATATGTAATCTTAATAGCCAAGAAATGAGCAGATTTCGTAAGTCTATCTACAATCAGCCAAATACTATCATTCCCAGCGGATGATCTTGGAAGTCCTACAATAAAATCCATGGCTATACTATCCCACTTCCATTCAGGAATATCCAACGGATGCAATAATCCAGCTAGTCTTTGATGTTCTATTTTAACTCTTTGACATGTCAAACACTTCGACACAAAATGGGTGACATCAAATTTCATTCCCGGCCACCAAAAATTTTTCTTTAAATCTTGATACATCTTAATAACTCCAGGATGAATGGTATATCTACTTCTGTGCGCCTCTTCCAAAATTTCACCCCTCAAACCATCATCATCAGGTATATATATTCTATTTTTAAATCTAAGTAATCCATCTCCAGACATGCTAAAATCCTTGGCTTCTTCTTGCCCTAACTGTTCCATCCTTCTTTTAGCCAAATCATCTCTTTCTAAAGCTTCTCTAATTCTCTCTTCCAAGTTACTGACAATTCTAACTTCACTAACCATCAATGCCCTAGATTTTTCAGATATATTCAGATTTAAATCTCTAACCCCTTTAATCAATTTATACTCTTCCACCATCATTGACGCCATGTGAATGGCTTTTCTACTAAGTGCATCCGCCACTACATTTGCTTTTCCTGGATGGTATTTAAGAGTAAAATCATAATCCTTCAGAAATTCTAACCATCTTCTCTGCCTCATATTCAGCTCTTTCTGATCAAAAAGATATTTGAGGCTTTTGTGATCTGTAAACACCTCAAACTGTGTACCATACAAATAATGCCTCCAAATCTTTAATGCAAACACAACAGCTGCTAGTTCTAAATCATGTGTAGGATAATTCTCCTCATGAGGTCTCAACTGTCTGGATGCGTAAGCAACTACTTTTCCTTCCTGCATCAACACACATCCTAATCCCTTTTTAGAGGCATCACTGTAAATTGTAAACAGCTTACTAGAATCAGGAATTACTAGCACTGGGGCAGAAGTCAATCTATTTTTCAGCTCTTGGAAACTTTGCTCACATCTATCTGTCCACACAAACGGTTGTTCCTTTCTTGTTAATCTGGTTAACGGCAAGGCTAACTGAGAGAAACCTTGGATAAAGTGCCTATAGTACCCTGCCAGGCTAAGAAAGCTCCTTATTTCTGTGACCGTTCTGGGCCTTTCCCACTCCAGTACCGCTTCCACTTTATGTGGATCAACAGACACTCCATCTTTAGACACTACGTGCCCCAAAAATTTGACTTCAGACAACCAAAATTCACACTTACTCAACTTTGCATATAGTCTCTTCTCTCTCAAAGTTTGCAAGACTATGTGCAAATGAGTTTCATGTTCTTCCAATGTCTTAGAATAAATGAGTATGTCATCAATAAATACCACTACAAATTGATCTAGGTATGGTCGGAAAATTCTGCTCATGTAGTCCATAAAAATAGCTAGTGCATTTGTTAATCCAAAAGGCATAACAAGAAACTCATAATGACCATATCTAGTTCTAAATGCAGTTTTCGATACATCTTCATTTTTAACTTTCAATTGGTGGTATCTAGATTTCAAATCAATTTTTGAGAAAACAGTAGCACCCACCAATTGATCTAACAAATCATCTATTCTAGGCAAAGGATATTTATTTTTAATTGTCACTTTGTTTAGCTGCCTGTAGTCAATACACAACCTTAAACTCCCATCCTTTTTCTTAACAAACAAAACTGGTGCACCCCAGGGAGATACACTAGGTCGAATGAATCCCTTTTCCATCAGCTCTCCTATCTGCTTTTTGAGTTCTACTAACTTGGCGGGAGCCATTCTATATAGGGTCTTGGAAATTGGGGTCGAACCTGGTACAAGGTCAATTGCGAACTCCACTTCTCTATCAGGGGGCAATCCACGAAAATCCTTAGGGAATACATCAACATACTCCCTAACTATAGGTATTTCCCCTATATCTCCATCACACTCAGCTTGTGCAGCAAAGAAAATCATAAACCCTTTAGCATCACTTTCCAGACTACTCTCTGCACGGGTATAGTTTAGGAACATATTTTTCATAGATAACACAGAACAAGATATTTCCATATCCGCAGGCATGTCAGAACATACAGATACAGTCTTACTAGAACAGTCAAGCACAACACGATTGGCGGATAACCAATCCATACCAATAATTACATCAATGTCATGCAATGGTAGGCATATCAAATCAAGAACACTACAAGTACTCTCATATTGTATCACACAGTTCAAATAAGCATCTGAGGTTACTACTCGGTTTCCTGTGGGGGTATTCACAACCATATGATATGTCAAAGTTTCAGGAATCAGATTCAAACGTCCCACACATTCATAAGAAATAAAGGAATGAGAAGCACCTGAATCAAACATAGCATTCACTAGAGAACCACATAATGTTATTATACCTTGAATGAGTTTAGGTGATTTTCTAGCCTCTTCCTTGGATAAGGCAAATACTCGACCCTGGGTTGGGGGCCTTCTTTGGCCACCACTTGATCTTGACTGGTTGGGCCTAGATGACACAGCCGGGCGAGATCCTGAAGAAGACTCTTCTTTCCCAAATCTACAGTTTCTAGCAATATGCCCCGGTCTCTTACAATTATAGCATACTTTCACAGTACAAGGTTCGTTTCCATGAAATTTACCACATAAATTACATGGCCTATTGCTAACAAAAGATTGAGGAGAAGATTGAATTGGAGGCCTAAAAGCGAAGGATTGACTCCTGGAGGGTGGATTGAAAGTTCGCGGCCTTCTATCACTCCAGCTCTTACCCTTGCCCTTTTGAAAATCGCCGCTGGCCTTTTTCTTAGATGCATCACCTTCCAAGGACTTCTTCTTTTTCAAGGCAGCATCAATGGCTCTAATGGCGCTTATCAATTCTGGATAACTTCTAATCCTTTGGCCGGTGATAGAAATGGCTATTTCAGGTTTAATAGCTCTTTTTAATCTCATACACTTCCAGGCCTCATTGTAATGATCCCGCAAATATCTAGAGAATTTAGACATCTCCTCAAACTTAGTTAAAAATTCTTCTGTGTCCATATCCTCAGTTTGCTGCAAGTCTAAAAATTCACACTCCTTTTGGTCCCAAATAATTTCGAGCAAGTATTGTTCATAGAAAGCTGCAGTAAAATTCTCCCAATTCAAGGGCTGTTCTCTATTCAACATCATCTGTTTAGTACTTTCCCACCAATACTCCGCCTCCTCACGTAGTTGGAAAGTAGCTAACTGCACTCTTTGCTCAGAGTTGCAAGGCACCAGGCCAAAGATCTTCTGGATTTCTCTAATCCAGTTTTCTGCTCCACCGGGACCAACTTTTCCATTGAAGGTGGGAGGGTTCATCTTTCTGAATTGGTTTACCAACTTGGCTAATTTGTTAGCCTGCACCTCCTCCTCAGTTTGAGTAGGTCCAATCTCTTGGGGTTGACGTGGTTGATCCCCTTGATCAAACCTTTGCTCAAGCCTTTGTAACACTTGAGCTATAGAGGCCATGGCATGGGCCATCTCATCACTCCCCCCTTCACTTGTATCTTTTCTTTTCCTACCTCTACCAGCCATGCTTATCTGAAATTTCCAATATTAATACACTTCCATTTACGCATCAACCATCTCCAATTAATAAAATAGATATTCACACATATACAACAAGGCCCTAAAACATGCTCTAATACCAAAATGTAACTCCCTTACTTATCAACACCTTAACCCTCATTAAGTAGGTAATTAACGCATACTACTTTGCCTTCTATTCCAAACTACTCGGGATATCTCAAGCTTGCGTATTTCATACAACATGATTAAAAGTCATATAATTATACAAAAGAGTTCAATTTACAATTCGTATATCCATTATGTACAATATCACTAACTATATAGGCATATTCTTGTTTTTATCACATTTACAACCTCAAAACATCATTGACCTTTGTCATGAGAGCCTTTGGAAGCATCACCTGGAATGGTTAGTAACAATACAGAAAACATAAGAAACAAAGTTTCCCAGTAGCTAGCTATTGCTATAACAACATATCAAGCCATTCCAGATCCTTAAGCAAATAAATCAAACGTTTCAAAATCAAGTAATCATTTATCATCATGTTCAATACCATGCCATTGTAAGAAACATGCACAGCATACAGCAATCATCAAGCTCATTCAAGGACTTATCTCAATATCTAGATGGCCATCACAAATAACCGTACCTAGGCTTATATACAGCATCACGCTGTCTTCCCGGGGTACTCGGGCCAAAGGCCTAACATACAGCATCATGCTGTCTTCCCGAGGTATCGGGCCATAGGTACCGCACACTTGTCATCCTCGGGGAACTCGAGCCATAGGCCTAACACAGTATCACACTGTCTTCCCGGGTTGTGCGCACAACAAAATTCATACACATTCCATACAATGGCATAAAATTCATAAAATCATGTAAATAGAAAACAAAGCTTAAGGATAAAGCTAGCTACCTTTCACAAGCTTCCAACGTGATGTTCCCTTTGCTCTCACTTAAAAACTCCTTTATACTTCCTCTTGCCTTTGCAAGTTGTCACTCTTCAGTCTCTTGGTGCAACTTGAGAATCCTCACTTGGAGCTCCCCAAACTTGATCAAACTTGGGCTTTTCTTCAATCTAGGGACATCAATAGATAGAGCTTGATGAGAGGAGCAATTTTCCCTTCTACACCTTAGCTTGAATCTTGGTATTTTGGGATGAAAAACTCAAAAGAAACTTTCTCTCTCTTCCTTCTCTCTCTCACACGTCCAGCTTGCTTTCATGGAGGATTTTCTGCAGCTTTCTGGAGAATGGAGAAGCTAGTAGAGTTTTCATGAAGCTTTAGGGGTATTTTGGTCATTTTTGAGATTTCCAAGGGTATTTTAGTCCTTTTTTCACCAAAAGTAAGGCTATTCTTGCCCTTAATTTTCTAACAATGACACTTGTCATAAATCCATTGGTCACACTAATTAAAATCACATATTGCACCCCAAACTCTTAGTTATTCATATTAGATCCCAAATCCTTAATTATTTTCACTTTAACCACACCCGATTCTACACTTTTGCAAATTAGTTCATAGGGTTTCTGTCTATTTAAAATTCCTTACACTATCAGACTTAGACAACCTCCCCTTTTAGGGTTTTCCAACCTCCTCTGATCATTCATACTATTTAGGAAAAGTAATTCTTTTCCTACTATCCTTTTTCTTCAAAATTTCATTTACCCTTACACTTAATTCCTTTCAACTTGAGATTCACCCACCAGGCTAATTCAAACATGCTCTTCGTTTCTACAGCCTCAGAAATTAAAGATTCAAATAATAGAATTGAAAAATTCGGGACATTACACTAACTTAAAAATTGTTCCTTAAACAAAGTTTGAGATATAAGGATCCATTATCTCTATATCTATTCATTCAATGCTCAAAATTTTATATCACATAAAAGCTAATGAAAGTATGCATAGGGTGAAATAATCTAAGCAAGGATCAATAACTTCTCATTTAATGTTTATGAATGATGTGATGATATTTGGTGAAGCTAATGTTAATGATTTAATGTGCATGCCATGCTACAACAAAATTAGATTATATTGTTTTGTTGAAAACTAATGCAATATAGGATGTCAAACTAGGTCATACCAATAGTGATCCCTTGATTTACCTTTTCTTAATAAATTACTAACAATGTTTACACATTTATTTAAGTTATTATTGCACTAAAAATAAAAGAAATAGATGTAAACACAAATAAAATAGGATGTAAATAGAATGTAACAATATGCTAACAAAATACATAATGCTTTATTATGCAAAATGTAGTATGCAGAACATTAAATTAGGGGGGGTTTGTGATTCAAAATTAAAATAAACATATTAATCAAAATAAAATACAAAATAAAATAATAAGAAAGAAAACCAATATAGCGAAATAGCTAATTCAAGAAATTGAAAGTTCTAGTTGAATTAATCATAGATAAATTGATATTTAACTTTTCTAATTAATTTTTTAACTTTGAATTACCTAGAATTCCTACAATAATTTTTGAACCTTATATGAGATAATCATTTAGGATTTGATCAATTAAGATTAGCTAAATTAAGTGACCACTATAATCCCTAAACTAGATTAAAATTGATTTAAAGATAGAATTCGATTGAATTAAGAAATAAAATTAGAAACCTCTAAATTAATCCCTCAATCCTTTACCCCTATATGTGAAATCGTGATTTACCAATAATAATTTAACATAAAATCATCAAAAGACCAAAAATCACGAGAATTAACACTAATTAAAAAATTAATATTACAAATCATGATCTCATAATTTAGAAGAGAAGAGCCTAAAAATCCTTAAATCAACTCCAAACTTTTAGCCTTTCACTGATGAAGAACAAGAAAAATAAAAGAACAAAGAAAATTGTATTCCTGAATTCTATCTAAAATAAAAGTATGATTTCTAATTTGGGTTCTTGCCTTTATACCTAACTTAATTACTCTAAAACCTTATTAGATCTAAATTCTATGACTCTCAGGATTATAGGAATAAGGCCTCGCTAGTTTTTAAAGGCCCAAAACCTATTCTTGGAAAGTAATTGACTTTAAAAGTTACAGTAGTGGATTTCTACAAGTCTAACTTCTAACTAGTATAAGACTACTAAAATAATGTAATTGGTAAACCATAAACATAAAAGTTGTAAAGTTAGGTCTTATGAAGATTTAGGCATTTATTTCACATTAATTGAACTTTTATAACTCTAGATATAGCTTAAAAATTGAAGGTGGCTCAACTAAGATAGAAATAGGATTTCATATTCTTAGTTAAATAAGGCCTTTAAGGAGTCTGAACTAGGCTTTACTAAAACACTAAAATTGTAGATTATTCTTTACAGTATAAAAATTACCTTAATATGACATTCAAAGCCTAAGATATAACTAAAAAAATAAAAATAGCATTAAAATTCCGTATTAACCAAATAAATTCAGAATATTGTGAAAACAAAGCCTAAATTATAAAATAAGGTGAATTTTGTAAAATTTAGCAAATATAACACACTAAGAGACATGAAATAGGAGAAAATAATATACTAAATATTTTTCTCATCAATGATGCTACATAAATTAGGGATATTTTAGAAACATATAAGAAGTGGTAAGGCTAAAAGGTAAATATGAATATGTCTGATGCTTTCTTTTCCATAAATGTAAAGAACATTCATAGTTAAAAATTGTAATGGAAGCGATTTAACTCTTTTATCAAATAAATGGACTATGAATGGTTTACTAGCAGAGTTTTAACCTCTATAATAAGAAAATGAAGAAGTAATATAGATGCATAAGTGAAAGCATTAAAGGTTGAATAACTTGCATAAAATGCTTTACAAAAGTGCAACTAAATTTAATTGTCATTGTTATTTGTAGAGACCATAATTAAATGGATGCTTTAATGTCAAGAAGTGCATAGTGACATTATTGGAAACCTCGATCTCTTATTCACACTCAAGAATAGTATTAAATATTACAATAAGTTGCAAAGAAAAGTAATAAATGGTAGCAGGGTGTTGTAGTGTCAGCAAAGTGCTAAAGTTGTGGAAAAATGAGCCCTTTGCTAATAGAGATATGGGTATTTTAAACCCAAACTAACTTTTCTTGTTAGCATTGAAGGTGATTACCACTCTCTAATATTGCTGGGCATATTCTAATCAGTTGCACTTATGCTAATGATTTAAGTAACTGCTCATGATCTTCTTAGAATCTTACCATTATTCATAAGGTGCCAAACTAGTGATTAACTCCTTTATCTATCTTTAGGTATGCTATTCCAAGAATCTTGTAACAATAGCTACATAATCATTTTTAACTTCTACTTGATAGGTTAGTAGAAATGGAATTAGAGCCTCATCCTTTTCTTAAATTTAACTTTATCCCACCTCAAATAATACATGTTAATGTTTTTTACTAGGCCAAACCACTATCTATTGAAATTTTATAAAAGTGGGCTAACAGAGGCAACCTAATTTCGATTCCTTGAAATATAAGTCAAGGGAAAGTGAAACTAGAGCTTTTCAAATTTTTTAACTTAAAATAGACTAAGAGAATCATTCTTAAATCTGGGTGTATAAAAGAATCTGAAATGGAGACTTATCTATTAGTTTCATGTTATTTTTGGTTAAGTAATCTTGACTACTTGCTTAGAAATGACTCATGAATTTTCCATACTTACAAAACTCCAAAATGGCATCATTTTAATAGGAAAAACTTCTCATACACTTCTAATAGGCATACCTTTTGGAATCTACTCAGGAACACATGGCTTGTTGGGGAATGTGTATTGACCTATGATACATCTCATCATTATATTTTCCATTATAATTATCATAGAAAAGGTTACTAAATTTATACCTTTTTTATATGTCATAAAGCTTGATTTGCTAGCCATAATGATGATCCATAAATGCCTTTTTTCACCCCCACTTCTTTAAATAACTTTCTTTTTATTTCATTTTGTCTTCTTTATTGCCATCCTTTATTATTTTCACTTTACTACTATTTATGCTTTTATAAACTTTATCTTGTGAACTTTTGCTTTTCCTCACTTTCTTATTTGAAAAAGATCATCTATAGCTTTTGAGTCTCTTCTTCATGGGTTATAGGAGCCATTTGGATTATAAACCTTGCTTTAATGAAGTCTCTTGTTCTTAAATCACAAGTATTACATCCTTCCTTTTTCTTCAATGTTCTTGGTGGAAAACCACCTTATTTTTACCTCAGTTTTCTTTCTTTCAATGTGTTAGAAAAGGAAAATGACAATTTTTTTTTATTTCGAACCAATTTTTACTTCTAATGTCATCCTTACTCACTTTTAGGTCTATAAAAAGGTTACAACTTTTAGAAATTTTCCATATGCATATAAAGAATATCTAAAATGGCTTGATAAGGTTTAAAAAGAAAAAGAAAGACTTCGAAAAAAATTTAGGGACTTTTTAAGCAATTCAACTTTTAAAATTTTTTGCTAAGTGTGTTTCCCTTCTAATTGGTGTTGCTAAGTCATTTTGGTTAACTTTAACCAATAGTATGCATCTTCCTTATAGAATGATAGGCCTTTCTATATTTAATTTCAACTATAACTAGTTTAAGCATAATTAGAGATACTTTCTCTCCCTTTTTAAACCCTTTGACTCCAAATTTCAAAAACTTAATTTCCATTACACTTAAAAATTCCTCTTACTCAACTTTTTTACAATAACATAAAAGTTCCTCCAATACTCCTGTTTCTCTAACTAAGCATATTGCTTTCTTACTTATTCATTTTGTAAGCATTTACTTTGTATATCTTCTTTAAAAATAATATCATCTTTTTTGCATTTGGCCATAATGCTAAATAAAGGTTGACATGTGATCCTCAATTCTTTTGTTCTAAATTCCTTATATGAAAATGTTAATTTGGTCTTCTTACATGAAAAATAAAAAAAATTTCCAATTTAGAAAGGTCATTCTAAATTTTTTAGTTATGGCTTATGACCCATTTATGGAAATATTTTACAATTTGTTTAACTTTTGTAGATGTCAAAGACTCCTCCATTTATGGTTTTAAATTCATTCAATCCTTACTTCTTCCTAAATATAAAAAGTAATCTTTAATTGACCTTTTCAATCTATTCTTTAAAACTCAATACATTACAATTCCTACTAACTTTCTAAGTATTGCTTTGAACTTAGCCAAACAAGTAACAAAGGAAGTTAAACTAAAAAGATTTCATGAAAGAGTTGAGCAAATGTTCATAGAAACAAAAGAAAATATTTCATTGATAACTAGGAAAAGAAAACATAGACCAAAAATAAAGAAAGCTATTGTTATTGCTTAGCTCGATGCCTTCACTGAAACAACTTATGTCTGTTGCATTAATTCCTTCATAACTAAGGAACTTAATTTCCTGACCAATAACTATTAGAAATTGTGATAAGAAAAATATTTACTATATTATTTTCTCTTATTACATATTTTTTATTAGTTATACATGCTAATTTCACAGAATAGGCCTTATTTATAATTTAGGGTTAATTTTACAATATTCTAAATTTATTTAGTTAATGCTGAATTTTGACATATTTCTATTTTTTAGCTAAATCTTGGGCTTTGGATGTCGAATCAAGATAATATTTGTATCATTGGAAAGCTTAAAGAAAGATCTATAATTTTAGGATCAAAGCCTAGTTTAGACTTCTTGAAGCCTTACTTTAACTAAAAAGCTAAAGCTCTATCATTGTCCTAGTTGAGTTAGCTTTAATTTTTAGTCCATATCTAGAGTTATAGAGGTCCAAATCTCCATAAGACTCAAATTTATAACTTTTATGTTTATTAATTAGCAAATTACATTGTTTTAGTGATCTTATATTGGTTGGAAATCAAATCTACGAAAATTTATTACTATAACTATTAAAGTTAATTACCTTGTAAAAAATAGGTTTGGGCTTCTAAAAATAAAAGGCCCCATTCATGTAATCCTAAGAGGCATTTAATCCAAGTCCAATACAGTTTTAGGTTAATTAGGTCAAATAAAATGAGAGAACTCATAAACATAAGAAACTTTTACACATTTAGTAGAGAGCTTTTCTCTTCTTCTTTTAACTCTTGTAGTCTCTAGCTATAGAGGGTTAATTTTGAAGTTAATTTAAAATTAGCGCTTATAGTCTTATGGTCTCTAGCCATGTAATCCTAAGAGGCATTCAATCCAAGTCCAATAAGGTTTCAGGTTAATTAGGTTAAATAAAATGAGAGAACTCATTAAACATAAGAAACTTTTACACATATAGTAAAGAGTTTTTCCTTTTTTTTCTACCTCTTATGGTCTCCAGCCATGGAAGGCTAATTTTGAAGTTAATTCAAGGAGTTTGAGCCTCTTCTTTACTAGATTATGAGATTATAATTTGTGATGTTAAATTGCTTTAATTAATTCTCCTTTTTTCCTAATTACTCATATTAATTTCTTGAAATTACTTGTGTTGAATATTGATTTAGTATAATTGATATTCATCCTTGTGATTTGTAATATTTTTCTATTTTAATGTTGAATTATGATTAGTAAATCACAAGCTCACACATAGGGGTAGAGAGTTGAGGTATTAATTTGAAGATTTCTAATTTAATTTCTCAAATAAATTAAATTCTAACTTTAAATCAATTTTGATCTAGCTTAAGGATTATAACCATTGTTTAATTCAGCTAATCTTAATTGATCAAATCTTAGATGATTATCTAGCATAGGATTCATGAATTATTGCAAGGGTTTTAGGTAATTCAATGTTAAAGAATCAATTAGAAAAGTTAAATCTTAATTGATATATGATTAATCCAAATTGGAGCTTCCAATTCCTTGAATTAACTGTTTCATTACATTGATTTACTTTCTTACTTCTTCTTTTGTATTTTTGATTTATTTAATGCATTTAATTTAATTTTGAATCATAAAAACCCCCAACTCTAATTCTGTTCTAGATATTGCTACATTCTACATTCTTTTATTGTTTCATTTTGTTAGCATTTTATGTAAATTGCATTTGCATTCCATTTACATCTATTTACATTAGTTTCTTCTATTTTTAGTGCATAAATAATTCAACAATTATGTATTCATTATTAATAGATAATTAAGCAAAGATAAATCAAGGGTCACTAGGGGTACAATCTGGTTGTTTTACTATACTATATTATTTTAGCAAACTAACTTTTAATTTAATTTTGGTGCATTATGACATACTTATCAAAACTTTAGCACTAATTTTGAGGATCCTCTTGAATTCATCTTTTCCTGTATATTACTAGCTATGTAGTACACAATTGTTCAAGTAATCCTATCATCAATTGCATCTGATAGTGTGTTACTTGCATTTTATGCTAGTTACAATTTTTTTATATATACTTGCATTCTTTTACTTCTTTGATTTCTACATGTTCCTCTATTACATTTCATTATATTTTACTTCATTTCACATTAAAATAGAGGTTTTTAGCTCAAAAAAACCAATTTTACATAGTTTTGCTCCTTAACCCCCTTTGGAATCATACTAAGTCTTACTAGCTCCGATTAAGCTAAAATTTTTGCAGAAGCTAGTTTTAATTCTTCTCATCAAAAGTTACTAGCCTCTAGCTTGTGAGGTGCCCCATGTTTTGGCCAAATTTTACTATTTTGATCACTTTTTTAATTTTTTTAAAGATTTTTTATTGCATTTTTAGGTTATGCATAATTATAGCAAACTTTTCATAGGGATTTCATAATTTTTAAAAATTTCTAAATCGGTCAATTCGATATATTTAGGGTGATTTTTCATAGTGTGTTGTCATTTTTGTGTTTTTGTGTTCTTATAGTGCATCTATTGTAATGTAGTGTAGTAGCAACGTATAACTAAGAGGACTATTGGTTATCTACTAAAGTTTGATTCTAAAATTGATAGAACGTTTGATTTTCTATGTAAAAGTAAAAATAGAAGTAGTTCTAGCCCTTGCCACCCCTTATTCTAACTCTTTAGATAGCTCTAATAACATGGCTAATAATAATAAAACTTTGAAGGAATTAGCTGCTTTTGATGTTACTTACTAATCATTAGGCATACAATATCTTGAATTGATGTTAATTTTAAACTTAAATCTAGCTTAATACATTTACTTCCAAGATTTCATGGTCTTATAGGTGAGGACCCTTACAAGCATCTTAAAGAGTTCTATGTGGTTTATTTTACCATAAAGCCTCAACGCATTTCAGAAGATCATATTAAACTAAAGGCCTTTCCTTTCCCCCTTCTTGGTGCTACTAAAGAGTGGCTTTATTACTTACAACCTGGATCAGTAACATGCTAGAATGACATAAAGCAATTGTTCTTTGAAAATTTCTTCCCCACTTTTAAAGTTGTTGCAATAAGAAAAAAAATATATGGCATTAGGCAGATGAATGGTGAAACACTCTATAAGTATTAGGAGAGGTTTAAGAAAGTTTATGCAACGTGTCCACACCACCAAATCAATAAGTAACTTCTAATCCAATACTTCTATAAAGACTTTTTTCTAATGGATAGAAGTATGATAGATGCAAGAAATGGTAGAGCATTAGTGGATGAAAAACCTATGATAGCCAAGGACTTGATAGCAAATATGGCAACAAACTCCCAATAATTTAGCACTAGAATGCTCCTTGCAACTAGAAGTGTCCACGAAATGAGCTTTTCTTCCTATACAAATAAGTAAAGAATGGAGCATAGGATAGATGAATTAACCTCCCTAGTAAGACAATTAACTATAAGACAATAATAGCAATTCCAAGCTCTTCATTTTACAAAATTTTATAGCATATGCTCTTACTCAAGCCATCCTACTAATGCTTACCTAACCTTACAAGATGATAGCCAATACTAAGCCCATGCAACAACAATATTTCTAGAAAAGCCACAATATAATAGCAAAACCAGTATCAACAATAGTAGCAATAAACCAAATATGATCCATACTTTAATTTTTATAATCCTGATTGGAGGGACCATTCTAATTTCAAATATAGCAATGCTCCAATCCAGTAGCTAACCAGACTAACACCATACTAAATTAAACCTCTATTCCAATAGATACCTTCAAAACCAATAAGTAGCCTCTTCACTATCCTCTTAACCATCCTTTGAGGAATTAGTCAAGTAAATGGCTACCAACAATTTATAGTTTAAATAGAAGATAAATGCTATAATGCAAGACTTATAAACGCAAATTAGCTAACTAGCCTCCACTATAAATGAGCTTAAATCATAAAGTTCTAACAGATTGCCCTTCCAAACAATTTCAAGCCTAAGAGGCAACATTTTTACCATTATGTTAAAAAGTGGCAAGGAAGTTCATGCACTTAACAATCCTTTACCAGTAAGGTAGAAAAACAAGACAAAATAACTAGTAGATCCTAAAAATGTTGCAAAAAGCTCTTTTCCAAGAAACCAAAAATTATACAAATAAGAGATAGTGCAAAAATTAATAAATTTTATAAGACCACTTCCATTCCCAAATAGAATTACACAGTCTAGGAAAATAAAAGAATTTAATAGGGATAGGGAGATCCTAGAAACTTTTAGGAAAGTGAAAGTTAATATTCCATTGCTAGATGCCATCAAATAAATTCCTAAGTATGCAAATTCCTTAAGGAGCTACGTATACACAAAAGAAAACCACATGGCAATAAAAAAGTGAGCTTAGGATAGAATGTATCAACCATTCTTTAACCAAGCTTACCTTAAAAGTACAAGGATCTAAGGACATTTAACATACCCTACATAATAAGCAACCATAGATTTGAACACACCTTAATTAACCTAAAAGCTTCTATAAATGTCATGCCAATGTTAGTATTTTCCTTTTTGCGTCTTGACCTTTGAAAGTAAATAGGAGTTATCATCTAATTAACCAATAAAAGTGCTACACATTTTGTTAGTGTTATTAAAGATGTGCTAGTTTAAGTTAAGAAACTAATATTCCTAATGGATTTTTATATTCTACCAATGGAGAATGAGTATTCAAATAATCATGCATCTTTGATTCTAGGTAGACTATTCCACAAAATAGCCAAAATAAAAATAAATGTAGATATTAGCATTTTTTCTATGGAAGTTATAAATACAATTATGGCCTTTAACATTTTTTAAGCCATAAAATACCCTATTGATGAGCATTCTATTTTTCAAATATATGTGCTTGATGAACTTGCTGAAAATATCCTTAATAACATACTTGTTGATCTTCCTCACATTTTTGAGTTTACTGATTTTTTTAATGGTCATAAATATGATGGTGGCAACCAATATTCCATATGTGTTCAAATTTCTGCATTTATAAGTGAAAAAGCTAGTGTTGTTCCAAAAGATGCAAAATTTGCTGTCCAAGAAGAAATTTAACTTGCTGAAGTGGTTTTCACTAACAAATTAGCACCATTTGTCACCCAGCCACTAACATTAGAGCTTAAACCTCTTCCATAACATTTAAAATATGTATTTTTAAAAGATAATGAAAAGCTACATGTCATTATAGTAAAGAATCTACAACTTGAGCAAGAAGAGAAGTTACTACAAATTTTGAGAGCTTATAAGCAAGCAATAAGGTGGACATTTGCAGACATTCCTAGTGTTAACCCTTCCACATGTATGCATAAGATTTTATTAGAAGAAGGAGCTAAACTAGTGAGACATCCTCAAAGAAGATTCAATCCTTTGATTTTGGATGTGGTAAAAAAAGAGGTTATCAAGCTTTTGGAGACTGGTATTATATATCCAATTTACGATAGCAAAGAGGTAAGTCCAATCCAATTTGTCTTTAAGAAAACTAGCTTAACAGTAATGAAAAGTTAGAGTAACAATTTGCTTCCTACTATAGTTCAAAATAGCTAAAGAGTTTGCATTAATTATAGAAAGCTAAACTAAGCAACCAAAAAGGATTGCATCTTATTGCCATTCATTGATCAAATTTTAAGAGATAGACTAGAAAATCCCACTATTCCTTTCAAGATAACTACATTAGTTACTTCCAGATTCATATTGCTTTAGAAGATCAAGATAAGACAATGTTCACCTATCTTTTTAGCACTTTTACTTATAGGAGGATGCCTTTTAACTTATGTAATGCACCTAGTACTTTCCAAAGGTGTATGGTAAGTATTTTTTCTTATTTTTAAGAAGATAGCATAGAAGTATTCATGGATGATTTTTCTGTTTATGGTTCCTCTTTTGATGCATGCTTGAATAATCTTTCTAAGGTGTTAGACAAATATGTTGGAACTAACCTTGTGCTAAATTTTGAAAAATGTCATTTCATGATAGAGCACTAGTCACGGTTGTCAAACCAGCCAAATTTAAATTATTAATTCTTAAAAAAGTTTATAGCAAAATGGTGCAAATCAGGTCGAACCTCTGGAAATCCTTTTTAATAATCCTTTCTGATTACTTACTAATTGTATTTATAACTTAAAATTATATTGAAATACTGAAGAGAAATAGAATGCTAACTACTTATGCAATTAATCAAACATAAAATGTGCAAACTTTGAACTAATGCAAAATGCAAAATAATCATGCAATACAAAGCTTAGAATTCAAAATAAATGTAAAACGAGATTGGGGGAGGACTTCCAAGTTCAAAATAAGCAAAAAATAACAGTAGAATCAACAGAACAACATCAATAAAAATAAGGAATATCAATGAATAAAAATAACCGATCTAAGGAATTTAAGGTCTATTTGGAGAATTAGTTATAGATCACTATAAATTTATTTTTGCAATTGAGTATTTAGTTTTGAATTATCTAGAATCCCTACAATAATTCATGAACTCTAAGCTAGATAATCATTTGAGGTCTGATTAATTAAGATTACAAAGTTAGACAATCACCATAACTCCTAAGTTAGATCAAAACTAATTTAAAGATAGAATTTAACCAAATTAAATGAATTAATTTAGAATCCTAAACCATCCATTCATCCTCTGTTCTCCTATAAAGAATTATGATTAATTAACTAAAATTCACTACCAATTCTAAATCATGAATCTCAGAATTGAATTAAGATCATATTAAATCAACATTCAAATTAACTAACTCATGCAAATCAGAGAAGATAGACGAAGAAAAAGAGAAATCAATTACAAGTATTACCATATAATTTAAAATTTCATAATCTAAGAGGAGAAGAGCCTTAAAATTTCTTAAATCAACTCAAAGGGAATTAGCCTTCCATTGAAGAGAAAAAAACATAAACAAAGTTAGAGAACTCGAAAACTATCTCTCTTTTTTTTTCTTCCTTTTTTTTACACTTTGATTTGCCCTCTAACTATTGATAACCTTTGAGACATAATTAGGGTTGGGCCTTGACTACAAACTTGTATCTACTGTCTTAAGAATCTACCCTTAAAATTTTAGCCTAATTCAACATTCCTAGCTTAAGTTATAGCTAAAATACTACAAATAGCTCAATTCAGTCGAAGTTAATGTAACCAGCCATTAATCTGTCTTCTTAAGCCTTTAAAACAACTTAGTTTCTTTAAAAAGGCTTCATGAATGATAAGGTATGGATATTAGGGAATAATTGAACTTAGCCTTGTATCAATTAGATACTTAGAGCTCCATATATGAATTAATCATTGCAACAGGGTCGGGTCTGGATCTAAATAGTAACATTTAGCTAAATTCATGCTTAATTTTAACCTCCAGGATAGTAAATTGGGCTTTCAAACAAACTAGAAAGTTGTATAACTTTTTCTTATCTTTCCAATAGTATAAGGATCATCCAAATCTAACATTTAGAGCTCAAGTTATAATCAGAAAACTAAAATAGTGCCAAAAATTTAACATTAAGCTTGAAATTCAGTCAAGTTTAAATTGATGCAATTAGTCTCAACTCAACGTAGAATTGATTCAATTAAGTATCATCTCATCCTAAGAAGCTTAAATATGAGGAAAAATATTAATAAAATATTGTTCACATCAAGAACTAGATAGTTTTAGTCTGTATAATGAGTAGTAAAGGCATTGTAGTAGATCTTGCTAAGATTGATGTGATTACTACTTTAATTTACCTTACTTATGTGTAGGAAATGCATTCTTTTCCTGGTCATATAGGCTTCTATAGGAGATTCATTAAAGATTTTAGCAAAATTACCCTTCCATTATCTAAGCTACACCAAAAAGAGACAGAATTCAACTTAGATCAACATTGCAAGGAAGGTTTTAACAAGTTAAAGCAAGCTTTCACCACCACTCCCATCATTTAACCACCATCTTGGGATTTATTTTTTAAGTTGATGTATGATGTTTCTAACTATGCAATTGGTGTTGTTCTTGCATAAAAAGTGGGAAAACAATCTCATGTGATTTACTATGCTTCAAGGACCTTTAATGCTACTCAAGCAAGTTACACTACCACTAAAAAAGAACTTTTAGCCATTATTTTTGCTTTAGACAAATTTAGATCATACTTGCTTAGTTCTAAAGTGGTTATGTTTTCTAATCATATAACTTTGAAGTTTCTTTTGAAGAAACCTAAGCCAAAACCCTGATTAAGATTATAGATAAGAATGGTGTTGAAAACTTGGTTACAAACCATTTAAGCAAGATTACAAGAGATTTAGACACTTTTCCCACCATAACACCTTTTCAAATGAGCAGCTTTCTCAGTTATTAGGTAAAGATTCTTAGTTTGCTAATTTAATGAACTACTTAGTTGTTAATGAATTACTTGTATATGCTGAGAAAGCTTAAGTTAATAAGTTAAAGAGTGAGGCTAAGTTTATATGCGGGATAATCCTTATTTTTAGACTAATCAAACAATCAGAAGATGTCTACATGATTTTAAGTTTCATTCCATACTTGCATTTTGATATGATCATGTTTGTGGAGGTCACTTTAGACCTAAGAAAGTAACAAAGAAAGTGCTTGATTATGGTTTTTATTAGCTTACTTTGTTACATGATGCTTACATGTTTTGTAAAAATTGTGAACAATGTCAAAGAATAGGGAATTTAACTCATAAATATGAGATGCCTCAATTTCTTATACTTTTTTATCTTATAGGTCCTTTTCCCTCATCTTTTGGCTTTGTTTACATTTTTCATGTTGTTGATTATATTTCTACGTGGGTGAAAGTTAAAGCCATAAAAAATGATAATTCTAAAGTTGTTGTAAATTTTGTTAGGTCTCACATTTTTAGCAGGTTTGACATTCTACGTGCTTTAATTAGTGATCAAAGGATTCATTTTTGCAATCAAGCACTCCAAGTTTTGTTAAGAAATATAGAATTCATCATAGAATTTCCGCACCATATCATCTCTAAATAAATAGGGAAGTAGAAATTTCCAATAAAGAAGTCAAGTCAATTTTGGAGAAAACTATGAAGCCTAACAAAAAAGATTGGAGTCTTAAATTGGATGATATGCTTTAGGACTATAGGATGGCATACAAAACTCTTATTAGGGTATCCCTATATCGAATTGTTTTAGGGAAAGCATGTCATCTTCTAGTGAAGTTGGAGCATAAAGCATTTTAAGGTAAAAAAATGTAATATGGAATTAAAGGCATATGGAGTGGAAAGAAAAATACAATTGCAAGAATTAAAGGAACTTAAACTTGAAACTATAAGAATTCCAGGCTTTACAAAAAGAAAATAAAGGCCTTCCATGATAAGCTCATTTTTAGAAAAACTTTTAAGATTGGCCAAAAGTTTTATTATTTAATTCAAGGCTTAAATTGATGCTAGCTAAACTCCATTCCCATTGGAATGGACCTTTATTGTTACAAACATTTTTCCTTATGGTGTAGTTGAGATTACAAGTTTGAAGAACAATAAAGTAATCAAAGTTAATGAGCATGGGCTTAAACCATTCTATAAAGGTTTCCAAGAGCAAGTAGTGGAAGAAGCTCTGGAGTTGGGTATCCCAATTTATTCTTGACAAAGGAGCTTGAGCTTGAGTCTAGCTAAAGATGTTAAAGAAAGGCACTTTTGGGGAGGTAATTCAAGCCATTTAGATTTTTTTCCTTTACCTTTCTCTTTTATTTTGCTTGTTCTTTATCTTTCTTTATATTTCTTGATTTTTCTTAATGATATTAATATGTTTTACATTAAGGATAATGTAAAATTTAAGTGTGGAAGGAGACTTCTATGATTCATTTTGAGTTCTATGTTTTCATGCTTTTAAGAGTTTTAAAAAATAGAAAAATAGAAAAAAAATTAAAATAAAAAGAAATGTGTTTTTCACTTATTTTTAAGTCTTTTGAGTCATTTTGGTTATTTTTCATTGATAGAGATTTTGTATTTTCGTGAGTGAGATTTAGTTGAAGTTAAATAGGATTCATAATATGATTAAATGAATGATTTTGCTCCTTGAAATTGATTGATGTAATAATGAATTTTGAATTAGTAGATTGAACTCGGTAGTATAACTTACCTTGTGATATTTTGAGCTTTATGTTAAAAATTTATGCTATCTTCTTTCCTTCTTATGTGATGTTTTTCCATGATTTATTTTTCTAGAACTTGCTTTGATTCTTTTTTACATTACATTTTGCACATGTATGCATAAAAATGATAAAGACATTATTTCTTTATTTAAGTTTGAGCCATAAAGGCAACCTTCAGTTTTTATCTTTATCAAGCCCTCTTGAGCTTTAATTATTCTTTTCTTTGTTGATTAACCCATGAACAATTTTTCAATAAAAAATAAAAGCGTTTACCTAACCATAGAGATTAGTAGAGCATTTAAATTTTTATGAGTTGTCAAGTGTGGGGTGTGTGAGTTTATGTGTTATGAAAATTCATGAAGAGTTAGCTAGAAAAATAAAAGAGAAGGAAATAAAAAAAATCAAAAGAAAAGTTAAAAAAAAGAATAAGGCAAAAAAAATTGTATTAAAAAAAAGAGAAAATAGAAAGAAAGGAAAAATATGGAAGTTGATGAGTATTTGAATTCAAATTTGGATTGTTATGTTGAGTTATAATTATTTATGATTTATCCATATGTTTTTTATTCAAATATTTTATTGATTTCTTTGGTTTTTAACCTTTTATATCCTTATTTTTCCTTCCCTTTTCCTTAGCTACATTACAACCTTGAATAAAATCCTTTTGATTTATGTGGTGAATGTGATTTTAGTGATGGAGATTAGATGATTAGCAAGCTTATAATAAAGTAATTTTATGGAAAGAACTTGAGTAAAACATTTACTCTAAAACACTTAAGAGATGGAGAGTGAACTTGTGAGAATTTATCATATTGATCTACTTTTTTTGAATAAAGTTTTTATGTTGCTTAGTTTTAAATTTGTTAAGATTTTTCTTCATGATGTGTTATGTTTCTTGTTGGCTTTTATTTCTCTCTTACTTGTGAATTTGTGAATTTGAAGTTTTAGGAAAGTGAAGTCTTTTGTTTATTAGTTTTGAATAAAATTATCTTATCTAAGGACATGCAAGAGCCAAGTGTAGGGAAATTTTATGAGAAAAATATTTACTATATTATTTTCTTTTAGTGAGTTGCACATGCTTAATTTCATAGAATTGAATTTATTATAATTTAGGATTAGTTTTACAATATTTTAAATTTATTTAGTTAATATTGAATTTTGATACTATTTTTATTTTTTAGATATATCTTTACTCTAGATGTAAGATCAAGATGATCTTTACACTATTAGAAAGCTTAAAGAAATATCTATAACTTTGGTGTTCTGATCAAACCCAGTTTGGACTCCTTCAAGACTTTATTTAGCCAAGAAGCTAAAGCTTTATCTTTATTCCAGTGGAGCTAACTTTAATTTTTAGACCATATCTGGAATTATAAAGGTCCAGTCAATGTGAAACTAGCCTAAATCTCCATAAGACTCAAATCTACAACTTTTATGTTTATGAATTAACTAAATTGCATCATTTTAGTAGCCTTATACCGATTGGAAGTCAAAGTTACGGGAATTTACTATTGTAACTATTAGAGTTAATTGCTTTGTAAAAAATAGGTCTAGGCTTTTAAAAATTAGGAAGGCCCCATTCATGTAATCCTCAAAAGCATACAATCCATATCTAATAGGGTTTTAGGTTAATTAGGTCAAATAGAAAGAAAGAACTCATTAGATACAAAAGACTTTTACACATTCAACAGATAGCTTTTCTCTTCTTCTTCTAGTTCTTGTGTTATTGAGCCATGGAGGGCTAATTTTAATGTTAATTCAAGGAGTTTAAGCCTCTCTTCTACTAAATTATGAGATTATGATTTGTAATGTTAACTTTCTTTAATTAATTCTCCTCTTTCCTTAATTACTTATGCTAATTTCTTGAAATTACTTGTGTTGGATGTTGATTTAGTATAATTGATATTCATCCTTGTGATTTCTAATATTTTATTATTTTTATATTGAATTCTAGTTAGTAAATCGTGGGTTCACATATAAGAGTAGAGGGTTAAAGGATTAATTTGAAGGTTTCTAATTTAATTTCTTAAATTAACTAGATTTTATCTTTAAATTAATTTTGATTTAACTTAAGAATTATAATAGTTATTTAATTCAACTAATTTTAATTGATCAAATCTTAGATAGTTATCTAATGTAGGATTCATGAATTATTGCAAAGGTTCTAGATAATTTAAGGTTAAAAAATTAATTAGAAGAGTTAAATCTTAATCAATCCATAGTTAATCCAAGTTAGAACTCTTAATTCCTTGAATTGATTATTTTATTACATTGATTTACTTTCTTGCTATTTCTATTGTACTTTTCTTTATTTAATATGTTCAATTTAATTTTGAATCACAAAACCCCTAACTCTTATTTTGTTCCACATACTGCTACATTATGTATTCTATTATTGTTTCATTTTCTCTGTATTTTGTGTAAATTGCATTTGCATTCTGTTTGCATCTATGTTCATTAGTTTCTCTTGTTTTTAGTGCATAAATAATTCAACAATTGTGTAATCATTATTAGTAGATAACTAAGAAAAGATAAATCAAGATATCACTAAAGGTACGACCTAATTGTTCAACTATATTGCATTATTTTAGCAAACTAGTTTTTAATCCAATTTTGGTGTATTGCAACGTGCTTATCAAATAGCATGATTGAAGAAATAACATAATCTCAAGTTAGTTAATTACCCTTTCTCCCTTTTTGAAATGACTTTGCTTTTTTGATTTATTAACCTACATTGGCTCTTTTTATTCAATTTTCTTCCAAGAAAATCTTAACCTTGCATTGGTCCTAGTTCCTCTAATGGCCTAGTGACCTAACCCACTACTTAGGCTCTTTTAGATATTCAAATTATATCCATCAACTTTGAGTTGAGCCATATTGTTTCCAGTAAGTCAATTAATATTATTAAAAAGGTCCAATTGCAAGCTAAACTAGATGTTATTCTTAATGAAGGAAAGTTTAAGGAAGATAAGGTGATAAAAGTGGAATCACTTATCAATTGATGTGATTTCAAAGAGTGAAAAGGAGCAATTACACAAACTACAAGGTCCAACCACAAGGAATAAGACCAAAAGAATAAAAAAAGCTCTTTAAAAATTGATTCAAAGAGCTTGGATACAAGAAGAAGGAAGATTGAAGGAGTTTCAAAAGGCTTAGGTGATGTGTATTTTAGTCTTGGTAGATTACACATAAGTAGTCAAGTACTGTAATTAATATTAAGCTTGGAATTTATTTCTACCCACTGCTAGTTGAATACTATATTCAAATACTAAAGAATTTTTTATAGTATTCGAATATTATATAAAAATACAACTAGCTTGATGTATGCCTAATTAGTTTGTTAATTTATTTTTAAGATTTAAGTCATTTTAAGCCTTTTATTTTTTTATGTATTTTTGACCTATCATTTTTGTACTTCATTTTAAACAATATTAATGGATTAATTAGTCTCTTAACTTAGAGTTAATTAACCTATTAAAGCCTAATTAGTTTTGGTCAACTTTTTTACTTTTTAACCTATTTTGGAGGGTTGTTCCTCATTGTCACAACTTTTTGATGAAATTAAAATTTGAGACTCTTTGTGAGCTTTCTTTCTTGGTTTATATAAGAACTTTAAACTTATCAACAGAGATTTAAATTTTATGGCATCTAATCTCACTTATCAAATGATCTTCATCCTTTATGACATGATTCTTCATCACTTATCATTTCCCTTTTTCTTTAATCTGCAGCATGGTTTGAATATCTTTCCTTTTTTAGTTTGATTTCTAAATTTTGTGATGATCCCTCAGTTTGATTCACATAATTTGATATTCAAAGCAAAGTCTTCCTAATTTTTAGGTTATATTCTTCATTTCTTTGGCATTTTATTTATTAATTTTCATCTTTTTTATTTTTTAATCTAGTCTTTGTTGCTATTTTGCTATTCTTCTTTGTTTTTACTATTCTTATGTTGATCTTGATGTTCATTATTGATTTGTTTAAATTTTAGTTTAGTTTATTATTATTTATTAATTTTTCTATTTCTATTTTTTGTTGCTATCCAATTTTTGTTCATGTTTTGTTAGTTTAATTTTGTATTCTAGCTTGTTTTTACATTCAACTTACAAATATATGTTTATTCTTGGATTTAGTTCCTTAATTTTGTGCAAATCTATGTTTGATTTTGTCATATTTCATTAAAGTTTCAATTAATTTGAAAGGTGCTTTGAAATTATTTGATCAAAGTTCACAATAGTGAAGTTCAACTTCAAGTAATCAAATATTATATTTGAGTATTGCACAGAATAACACAGTATTCAATTATAGTAATCAATTATTCAAAAGGTAGAGAACACTAGTTTTGGTGGTATTTGAATCCTATATTCGATTACCTTTTTGAATTTTTGAAATTATTCATTATTGAACTTTAGTAGTTAAGTAATGCAAGGCAAAGGCTACCTAAATTGCCAGTAGTCAAGTATAACACTCAAATATCTTCTTTTTCACTTAAGGTATTCCACTATAGTAACATAGTAACCTTACTTAATTAACATTAAAGTTTTAACAATCATTTTAGGGTCTAATTCCAAGAAAAAAATAATTAAAAAATGAAAGAAAAATTAAATGTGCAAAAAAGGAATATAAAAAAAAGATAAAAGTAAAAATAAAAAATGAAACAAAGAAAAAAATTAAAAGAAAGAAAGAACAAAAGGAGAAGTTATTTGAAAAAAAGTTGATTATTCATTGTATGGACTATTTCATATTTGAACTTCTCATTTTGAATTAGCTTTTTCATTACTTCTTTCAATTATTTAAAGCTTTTGCCCTTTAATATTTAATTCCTAGTTTAGTTGCCTTAATTCTAATTGTGTCTTTGAGTTTTAAATTTTTTTAATCCTAAAGTGTCATTCATTGCTCAATTTTGATATTTAGACTTTAATTAATGATATTGATTGTTACAATTATTGAATCTAATTAGTTATGTTATTTTAGTTCCTAAATAATTACAAGATGGAAAGATAAGAATGAAAAAAGAAAAAAATGTATGGGATCATTCGAGGGTAAAAGCCTTAATTAGAGTGTATAAATGAATGTGAGTGCCTCTAACTTAAGTAAAAAGTGTGCTTTTTCAAGGTCTTTTTCTTTATTTAACCTTGTCTTGTAGGTTTTTCTTTGAGATGTTAAAAGGTAGTGAGTCCATGTTAAGGACCATTCAACAATAATTTGATGGGATAACCATGCAATTGGTGAAGTGAAAATAGACTTGGGAGAGTTAAAAGTGAATAACCTCATAGGAACCACCATGGTGAGAGGAAGGATGGAGAGAGAGTAGATAAAATGACATAATTATAAAAAAGGAAGCAATAGTAATGATAAATGGAGTGAAAGATCATATAAATCTAAGTAGAGTGAAAGTAAGAGAGTTAAAAGAAGAAATAATAAAAGGAGAGATGTGAGAAGAAGAGATGAAAAAATAGATGAAAAAAGAGGATAAAATATGCAAAAAAAAAAAGAAAGGGTGGACTCCAATCTTGATAATATTAAAATGAAGATCCCTTTATTTCAAGGGAAAAATGATTCGAATACATTTCTAGAGTAGGAAAGAAAGATGGAGCTGATCTTTGATTTCCATTACTACTTTAAAGAAAAGAAAGTCAAACTTGTCATCCTTGAATTTGTAAATTATGGTATTATTTGGTGAGATTAACTTAAGTTAACTAAAAGAAGACATGGAAAAAGGTGAATTACCACTTGGAAGAAGATGAAGGACATTATGAGAAAAAAATATGTCTTTAGCTACTACTATAGAGAATTATACCAAAGATTGCAAAACCGTACGGAAGGCTCAAAAAGTGTTCAAGATTATTATAAGTAGATAAAGATTGGAATGATAAAATCTAATTTAGTAGAGCATCATGAAGCTATAATGGGAAAAAAATTTCATGGTTTAAATAAGGAGATTGCTAATATAGTGGAGTTACAATATTAAATAGAGTAGAGGAAATGCTACATATGACTATAAAGGTAGAAAGGCAACTCAAGAGGAAAGGTTATTTTAAATATGGTTCCAATTCAAGTTTTTCTTAGAAACCTTAAAAGAAGAAGGTTAAAAAGAATGATTATAATGTTAAGTGCTTTAGATGCTTTGGACGCATTAATATAGCTAGTGATTACCTAAATAAAAAAGTCATGGTTCTAAAGGAAGATGTAGATTCCATAAATGACTCTAATAATGAATATTTTATCTTCATTGGATGAAAGAAGTGAAAATAGTGTGAGTGTGCTAGATGGTGAAGCCTTACTCATTAAAAGAACTTTAAATATGCAAGTTAAAGAAGAAAGTGATGAATAAAGGGAAAATATCTTTGATACAAGATGCCACATAAAAAAAAGTTATGTAACAATATCATTAATAGTTGTAATTGTGTAAATGTGACCAATACTATCTTATTTAAAAATTTTAGTTCACCTAGCTTGCTACAACTTACTCCTTACAAGCTATAATGTTTGAATAAGAATGTTAAAATGAGAGTGACAAAGCAAATAATGGTATCATTTTCAATTGGAAGATACTAGATGAGATAATTTGTGATGTTATTCCTATGCAAGCTTACTATTTATGACCTGGTCGATCATGGCAATTTGATAGGAATGTAAGTCACAATGGGTTCTTAACGAATATAGCTTTACCATGAATGGCAGAAAGGTGACCATTATACCTTTAACCACAAAATAAGTGTATAAAAACCAAATAAAAATATGAAAGAAAAGAGAAGAAGGAGAAGAAGGTAAAAAAAGTTATGAAAAAGAATGAAAATGATAAAAAGAAAAAAATATAGGGGAAAAGAAAGAGAAAAAAATGAGAAAAGTGAGTACTCGAAAACAAGGAAGAGAAAAATTGAGTGTTTTGCAAAAATGAGTAACATGATAAGTGTTCATTATGCATCTAGGCCAATGTTTATGCTTTTGTACAAATGGGACTATGGAAACACTAACCAAGAAAGCCTTGTTTTTTCAAAAGCACTAAATTTTGTTTTATAAGATTTTGAGAAGGTGTTTCCCAAAAAATGCTCCAAAAGAGTTACCACTAAAAAAGAGGAATTGAGTATCAAATTAACTTTATTTCAAGAGTTTCTATTCTAAAATATCCTACTTATAGGATTAATCTGAAGGAAGCTAAGGAAATACAAGGGTCTAAAGGCTATATAAAAGAAAGCATGAGCTTATGTACTATCTTAATCTTATTGGTGCTAAAAAAGGATGGTTCTTAGAGAATGTGTGTTATTTGTTAACAAATCAATAAAATCACTATAAAGCATAAACATCTTATTCTTAAACTTAATGACATATTTGATAAGTTACATGGGTCTTGTGTCTTTTCAAATATTGATTTGAAACAAGGGTATTATTAAATTAGAATAAGAGAAACTGATGAATTAAAAATAGTTTTTAAATCAAAACATGGTATATATGAGTGGCTTGTTATGCCTTTTGGTTTGTTTAAAGCACTAAGTATTTTTATGAGATTAATGAACCATGTTTTGTTGTGGTATATTTCAATGATATGCAAAAATGTTGATGAATATGTTATGCATTTGAGATGTGTTTCATAAGTTTTAAAAGATGAGAAATTAAATGCCAATAGGGAAAAGTGTTCTTTTTGCTTGGATAAAATTGTGTTATTAAGTTATATTATCAGTAGCAAAGGAATTGAAATAGATAGAAAGAAAGCTAAAGCAATTAAAATATGGCCTACCACTATGAATGCTAGTGAAGTGAGAAGTTTTCACAGGTTAGCTAGTTTCTATAGGAGATTTATGAGAGATTTTAGTACCCTAGTTGCCTTTTTGAATGAATTAGTGAAAAAGAATGTGGAACTTCATTAGGGTGAATATTAAGAGAGAGATTTTAATTTGTTAAAAGATAGGTTAAGTTTGTCCCCTTTACTTGTTTTTCCTAATTATACTAAAACTTTTAAAATTAAGTGTGATGCCTCATATGTAGCTATTAGAGCTATTTTGATGCAAGAGAAAAGACCAAGTGACTATTTTAATGAAAAGCTAAATGGAGTAGCTTTCAACTAACCCATTTATGACAAAGAGCTTTATGCTTTAGTCTAGGCTTTGGAAATATAGCAACACTATCTATGGCCAGTTTGTTATCTTTACAAATCATGAATCATTAAAGCATTTGAAAATCCAAGGAAAATTGAATAAAAAACATGCAAGGTGGATGGAATTTATTGAAACATTCCTATATGTGATTCAATATAAGCAAGGGAAAGATAATGTAGTTACTAATGTGTTATCTTGAAGGCATCTTCTTATTTCTACTTTGCAATCTAAATTGTTAGGTTTGAAGCATATTAAGAATTTATATGAGAGTGATCATGATTTTTTCACTATTTTTAAGGCTTGTGAGAAAATAACCTTTGAGAAATTCTATAAGTGTGAAGGATTTTTGTTTAAAGAAAATAAATTGTGTATGCCTAGGATTTCTTTTAGGGAATTCCTTATGAAAGAAGCCCATAGAGGAAACCTAATAAGGTATTTTGACATAATGAAAACTTTAAACATTTAGCCTAACATGAAGCATGACGTAGAAAAAATGTTGTGTTAATTGCAATATTTGCAAAAAGGCTAAATCTAGATTTTTACCATATAGACTTTACACTCTACTTCTTATTCCTAATGAACTTTTGACTAATATTTTTATGGATTTTGCACTAAGTTTACTAAGGACCAAGAATGGAAAGGATTTTATATTTTTCGTTGCTAAGAAGTTTTCAAAAAATAGTTTATTTTATTATGTGTCATAAGATAGTTAATATAATAAATATAGCTAATCTTTTCTTTAAAGAAATTGTAAGATTACATGGAGTACTGAGAACATTGTGTCAAATAGAGGTACAAAGTTCTTAACGTACTTTTGGAAAATCTTATGGGCCAAATTAGGGACTAAGTTATTATTTTTAACAACTTATTATCCTTAAATCGATGAAAAAATTGAGGTAGCAAATAAAACTTTAGATACTTTACTATGATCTATCATTTAAAAGAATTTGAAGAAGTGGGAAGAATACTTGCCTCATGTTAAATTTGCTTATAATAAAAGTGTTCATTCTACTACTAATTTTTCTCTATTTAAAATTATTTATGACTTTAATCCCTTGATCATTTTGGATTTATTGCCATTGCTTATTGATGAATATTATAGTTTGGATGGGAAAAAGAAAGTAGAAGTAACATTAAAGCAATATAAGCAAGCAAGGAGGAACATTAAGTAAAGATTCAACAATGTAATATCCCAAATTAAAGTTTTATAAATTTTAATACTTGTAAAAATTTATTTTATTTGTTTAGCCAATATTTAATTTTAAATTTATTTTTTAAAATGATAAAATGATACTATGATAATAATTAAATAAATTTATTTTTATATAGCCATTATTGACTTAAGGCTTATTTAAATATTTTCTATAAAGATTAATGGGATAATTTTCTTGTATTTTATTTTTGAGAATTGTGAAAGTTTAAAATAAGTATTTTTAGGAATTTTAAATTTACTAAGTTAATATACATATAAATATTTATATATATTGAAGGAAGATTGGAAATAATTGAGATAAGATTTTTAAATAAAATTAGTTTTATAAAAATGGGTTTTGAAATGAATTGATAGCTAAGATTAAATTAAATAAGTTTAGAGGACTGAGATTCTATATGAGGGAAAATAAACATAAAAGTATGTGAAGAATGGAATCAGTTCTTGCAGCTTTAGCATTTCTCTCTTCTCTTTTAATTTTTTAAAAAGTTGGCACCCCCTCACTTTTGGTAAACTGACTTTCCTTTCTATATCATATTTTTGTCACCTACACTTTCTCTCTTCCACCCAATACACCTTTTCTCTCCCCTCTTCTTCTTCTTTTTTCTTTTCGGCTAGTTTTCTTTACCTAGTTCCCATTTTTCTCCTTCTCCCCTTATTTCTTTTCTCTTGGCAACAGCTTCTCTGGCTAACCTACCAAGCTCTTACCCCTCGTTGAATAGTAGTTCATGAACAGGTTGAAGGAGCATATTAAGGGCCAAGTTCCAATTGCACCTTATCCTGGTTCGTGCCATTACCACCTTATCACCATTAGCCTCCTCCTTTCATGGTTAGTTGCTAACATCACTAGTGGTGTGAGAGGAGGTTGCAAAGCTTAACATTGATCATGTACTTAAAAGCTTCCATCTTGCTTCAAATCACCAATGATGGAGCTAGACCCCTTACAATTCTTGACATTTTGAAAGTTGATTTAGGAAAACTATCTATTAGTCTTTAATATATATAATGAAGCATACAAAAAATATGATTTTTATGTAGTAAAATATAAGAATAAGAGGATTAAAGTATATATGGAGCATTACATTTTATTATTCTGACAAATTCATGCAAGATCTAGAATCCTCATCTATATGTGTGTTGATATACAAGATGATACATATGAAAATAGAATTTTTATATTATAAAATGCCAAAATAGAATGATTAAAGTATGAAATGACTATTCTATTCTATGATTATAGCAGAATCATGCATGATTCAAAGAAACCCATTTTACATATAGGTAAGGATAGCCTAGAAAAATACAATTTTTACACCATAAAATGGTTAAATAATATAAGTAAAGTCATTTTAGAGTATTATATGATAGTATTTTCAATGGTGGTTACAAATTTTAGAAAATCTTGTTGTATGTAAATTTACTATATGATAATGGCATTGAAGAATAAGAGTTTTATGATATATAACATTAAAATAATATAATTAGAGCATTTCTAAAGTGTGACATCCTAATATTCTAAGGATTTGAACATAATTCAAAAAACCTCACTTTATCATTTGATTTTAAATATCTGATGTAACATTAATAAAATAAGGATGTCATGCTCAAGATTATTAGATTAGTATATTTAGAATATAATTATATCATTAGGTTAAGAGTTCTTAATAAAAATGATTTTCTAGTTCCTTATGGAAAGTTAAAGATATAAAGAGATAAGTGTATAATTTTATAGAGTAATGTAAGTGGTAATGTTTTGATGGTTTTGTACTTTGATTTGGAAAAGCCATTATATATGAGAATTTGTGACATTTTGATGATAAGTTTGAAAATAAAGAAAGTGAAGATCTAGGATAATTAAGTGACATGATTGGATTACTAGTTAATACTAGGAAATATAAGAAGCAAGTAATAAGGAATGCTATTATATCATGATTTGAATAAAGATTTGTAATATGTGAAAAGAAGATAAGTAATGTTTATATAATTATAATTTATCCTTGTAAATGATGATATTTGGAGGAAAATGTAAAAAGATGATTATAGATGCTTTAAAACTTCCAAAGGTGGATCAGTATTACCAAATGAGTATATATTTCACCATAGATTAATATTTTAATAAAAGATAATTTAATTGTTATAAATTATAATCTTTTTATTGATAATATAAATTTTATATTCCTATATATATAAACTCATGCATAAACTCAGTCTTGTGGTATAAGAAAAATTAGTTATTTAAGTGAATGTTAATTGATCAGAGTGCATAGAATGCATAGCAGAAGCTTAGTGATGTTATTAATGATTGTCGAATGCTTATGATTAAGCTTTCTTTGTCACTTATATGCTAGAAATTATAGTATGAACGAGTGTTATGGCCATGCAATGTTGCTATATAGATACTATTATATATTGATATTGACCTCATGTTGATAAGCAACTATCTATAATGAAAATTAGCATTTAAACTATGATTTGTAAAGCTGAATTCTATTAAATTTATTATATTGTGAATTATGTTATAAGTGGTACTGAGATTGGAAATGTGATGGGACCAATGATACGAAATCTAGATAGGAAGTTCTCAACAAATAATTGTGAATGATATAAGATTGATCTAAGAGTTGGATAGGAAACTCCCACTAAACAATTCATGAAGAATGTAAGTTTGACCCTAAAAGTCAAAATATGAATGCATATATGTTTATCGTAAATGGCTATATGATGTGATGTGATAATGAAACACTGTTTATGGTTAGATATTACTATTGATGTAATCAAGAGGATTTAATTGTGGTTAAGCCTCAATGGCTATTTATGATTGTGATGTCTACTTGGAATTAGTAGTATATAATATAATAATAGTATTTTGTATTAACAGATAGTTGATATTTCTATAAATTGTGATATGAAATACTAAGTTTAAGTCATATGCAAGTGAACCCCCATTTTTAGCCTTGGTTTCATATATTTCAAAAATCTAGAAAATATGTCTACTAATATTTTCTAATTTAGTACATAATTAGCCTGCAATTATTATTATATATATATATAATTAATCTCTTGCAAGCTAGTGGTAGATATATGCTCATTGAGTTCTCATAATTCACTATGTTATTTTCAATATTTTCAAGATAGAATAAGTGAATTTAAGCTTATTGCATCTGTAGAGATCTAAGACTACCTTACAAAAAGGTCTTGATACTTAGATAAGGATTAGAAATAAAGAATGGAATCTTGTTAGTTTTGAATTTGATATCTGAAATCATTTGCCTATATATGTATATCAAATCATTTGTCAAATCATCAATCACCTAAGAGTCAATCATAAGATGATTGTAATAATGCACAATGTATTACATTTTATTTTTAGCAATACAATTATTATAGTTTGTTTTATTTTATTTTTTGTGCAAATTATAACTTAAATATAATAATTGTCCCTGAAATAGCTTTATTATTCCTAAAATGTCCATAGTTGAATATAATTGCAAAAAGAGATAACAATAATACATTAAGATTATCATGTATAGGTGATTGATGATTATGAATCATGGATATATGATATCCAATCAATACATAGGTATATTGTTAGTGAATAGATGTACTGGACTGACCCACTATGAGAATACTGCATGGATAGACATATGTCATTAGTTATTCTCATATGACTACAATACACATAATCTTTTGACCTGAAGTTACTACGGTTACCTATATGAGGGGTCACTCACTTTGATGCTATCCTATGTCACCTTTAATCGGATGATGTGTAGGGCATTGATTAGGTGTGTCATGAATCATGCAGAAGGAAGTGAGTGATGTAGATAAGATTTTGTTACTCTTGTATAAATGAGATATATGCTTGGGCTCTTTGCTTAAGTGAGACTAGAAATGCATGGCCATACTCAAATGGATCAATATGTGATATGATAATTTGTTTTAAGTCTACTCAGTATCAAGAAATATAAATTGAACAATAACGAGGATGACACACTCCATACCTCAAATTCGATTTAGATATTATTACAAAAAAGATTATGATGTAAAGTGTTAATCACACATTAGGTGGATGTCAAATCACAAACATTCTTACTCCTTAAGTGTAAAGTATTGATCACACATTAGATAGATGTCGAATCACAAACATTCTTACTACTTGGGTGGCAGTAATGTATTGCTAGATACTGCTCATTGTCTATACTCTAATGATGGGTCATTATCAACGTAGTAGGAACCTATAGGGTCACGCAAAATAAATAAGAATGAGATAATAATTAATTAGTTTTTGGTTAAACTAAAACCTTATTAATTGGACTTATTATTTTAAATATATGTTATATATATTATCAAAGTAATAATATATATATTATCCACGTAATATATATTTTATTATATTATATGATATTATGTGATATTAAAGTAATATCATATTATTATATAATTTAATATTAAATAATTATATTATGAGATAATATTATTATCTGACAATATTTAGTTATTAATATTAAAGTAATATAAATAATTAATGGATAAGCCTTATCTCTCCTCACTTTCACCATATTAGAGATAAGGTGTTAGTAGTTAAGTAGGATTAGGTCAGTTATGATTTTCCTAGTATGACTAGGAAAGATGCATCCCTTTAGCTATTGATAAGAGGCATGAAGGCGTCATTAATAAAAACATGAAAATAAGAAAATTTGCTACTAGAAAAACTACACAAAACACCCTACAAAGTCACACAAAATCCTTCCCTCTTCATGAGAGAAACAAATCCTAGCAGATTCGTGAAGGTTAAGAAGTCACCATTCACTCTGTATGGATATTGTAGAGGCACTATTACTTGATTGTGCTCATGATTCAAATCTACACTCTAAAAGGTAATATTTTGATTCTTAATTTATGTCCTTATGCTTGATCCAGTGAAAAGTTTCACATTATATGAATTTCAAAAATCTACCTTCCGCTGCACTACATGATGTGTGTGAAACCCAACAAAAAGTGTGTAGTATTTTGTATGCTGTGGAAGCTATTGTATCTAAAAATAATACAAGTTTTATATTTTAAGGCATGTGACCCTTAGGAAGTGTAAAAAAAAAAGGGGAGACTCTATCCATTTTTTTGTAAAATCTTTTTTAAATAAATTTTAAGCCTCTAGAAATATAGAGACTTTCATCGGATAGATTAGAGAAATTTATGTTAAGTTTTGTGGAAACTGATTTCAGGATCCACACCACTCACGATTGGATTTGGGTCATGATAAGCAATATGTCCAATAAGCCAACAAATGGTAAAAAAAAAAGTTATGTTTAAGTTAAGTAATTAGGCATAGTTTCATATGAAGAAGAAAAGATTTCTGGCTCAAAGGAAAATAAAGTTATATCCAAGCGGAGATAGTTTTTTTCAAGTGATTAAGAAGATCAATGACAACATTACACATTAGATTTATTGGATGAGTATAATGTTAATGCTACTATTAATATTACTAACCTTTCTCCTTTTGATATAGGGTTTAAAGACTCGAGGATGAATCATTTCAAAGAAAAGATGAGTGATGTAATTTCAAACTATGAAGCGGAATAACTACACATACCACAAGGTCCAATCATAGGAATAAAACCAAAAGGATTAAATAAGCTTTTCAAATATTGATTCAAAGAGATTGGATAGAGAAGTTTAGAAAGGTTTGGGTAATGTGCATTTCAGCTTTAGTGATAAGAAAAATACTTATTATTTTATTTTCCCTATTTTATGTCTCTTAGTGGGTTACACATGCTTAATTTTACAAAATTAGCCTTATTTTATAATTTTGGTTCGATTTTATAATATTCTAAATTTATTTGATTAATGCTAGATTTTTTACTATTTTTATTTTTCAACTATATCTTGAGTTCTGGATGTCAGATTAAGGCAATCTTTATATCGTTAAAATGCTCAAAGAGAGATTTACAATTTTTATATTTTGGCCTAAGCCTAGTTCAAACATTTTTTAGGTAATATATGGTTAAGAAGTTAAAATTATGCCTTTATCCCAATTGAGCCTACCTCCATTTTTGGGACATATCTGGAGCTATAAAAGTCAAATTAATATGGAATCAGTGCTTAAATTTTCATAAAACACAGGCATACAACTTTCATGTTCATGTATTACCCAAATTACCTTATTTTAGTGGTTTAGGGGAATTCACTGATGTAACTATTAGAGTTAATTGTCTTGTTAAAAATAGGTTTAGGCTTTTAAAAATTAAAAGGCCCTATTATTGTAAACATAAGAGACATACAATCCAAGTTCAATAGGATTTTAGGTTAATTAGGTCAAATAAATAGGGAGAACTCAATAGATTTTAGGGACTTCTACAAATTTAGCAGATAGTTTTTACTCTCCTTCGTCTTGTTTCTCTTTTGTTCTTCATTAATGGAAGCTTAAATCCATGGTTGATTCAAGGAATTTAAGGCTTTCCTTCACCAAATTATGCCCTATTTACTTGTGTTGGTTTCTTGAAATTACTTGTGTTAGATATTGATTTGATATAAATGATGTTCAACTTTCTGATTTCTAATCCTTTACTATTTTGATATCAAATAATGGTTGATAAATCATAATTTTACATATAGGGGTAGAAGGTTAAGAGCTTAAATTGGATATTTTTAATTTAATTTCTCAATTCAATTGAATTCTATTATTAAATCAATTTCAATCTAACATATGGATTATAGTGATTGCTTAATTCGACTAATCTTAATTTATTAAATTCTAGATGATTATCGAGTGTAGGATTCATGATTTATTACAGGAATTTTGAGTAATTTAAGTGTGAAGAATTAATTAGAAAAATCAATTCCTGATTGATCAATGATTAATCCAAACTAAAGCTTTCAATTTGTTGAATCGACATTGATTTTCCTTCTTGCTATTTACTTTATGTTTTTACTTTGTTTAATATATTTAATTCAATTTAAATTCATAAACGCCTCCATTTTGTGTTTTACATTCTGTTACTATATAATTCTACATATAGTATCAGCATTGTGCATATTTTATTAACATAGTGCATTCATTCTGGTTGCATCTTTTGCAGTTTGTTTTAATATTTATTTTTTGCATTCTGTTGTGCATTTTATTTTTGCATATTGCTAGTTATGCATAGTAAAAGATAATATCAAGGGATCACTAAGGGCACGACTTAGTTTGTGCTATCTTATGTATTATTTTATAGCAAACTAGTTTTTAATTTAATTTTAGTACAGAGCAGCATTGCAATCACTTGGTAAACTACAAATGAGTAGTCGAGTATTAAAGTTAACTACTAGGTTTGGAATTCATATATGTCTGCTAGTAGTCATTTGCTAATTTATTTCTTGGGATTTAAGTCATTTTGGGCCTTTTATTTGTTTATGTATTATTGGCTTATTATTTTTTCACTTTATTTTGAAGAATATTAATAAGTTAATTAGTCTCTTAACTTAGGCCTAATTAGTCAATTAAAGCCCAATTAATTTCTAGTCTACTTGAGGAGGATTATTCCTTATTGTTATAACTTTTAAATGAAATTGAAAACTAAGACTTTTTGTGATCTTTCTCTTTTAGTTCTTGTAAGAACTTCAAACTTATTAAAGAAGATTTAATTTTTATGGTGTCCAATCTCACTTATGAAAGGATCTTTATCCTTTGTGATGTGATTCTTCATTGGTTATCACTTCACTTCTTTGATTTGAAGCGTGGTGTGAATATTCTTCTTTTTCAGTTTTATTTATAAATTTTAGGATGATTCATTAGTTTGATTCACATAATCAATAAGGGAGGAAATGAAAACTTAGAAGTGCCTACAAGTATCGATGTCGAAGCTAGAAAGCCTATGACTAATCTAGGTCCTTTTTTAAATTTTGAGGGTGAGAAAAGCTTTAGTAGGGAAAAATAAAGAAAGATGAAGCTAGAAATTTTGATGGTGATGAAAGCCTAGAGAAAGATCATATCAATAATGAAGAAAAGGATGGTTAGAAAGATCCTTCCATAGCCTTCGAGTCTTCAATTTTTGTCGGCACATCTCAGTCAATTTCAATTGCTATTAAGCCTTTAGCAACTCAAAATCAAATAGAAAAGGAGGTTCGAAAAGCAATTAATAATTTGAATTCTATATTGGACTAAAAGTTAGAGACCTTCATTAATGAATCAAAGGCTAAAAACAAATTGAACTTAAGTTTAAACATTTTGCAAGAAATCACTACCTCCTATAAATCCATCATTATTAGTCTTAAATTTTTCAAAATGTCTCTAGTCAAGGCACTCCTTGAGTTAACTAAAAGTATTAGCAAAGTGTTGGCTATAGAGGAGGCTTATCAGGATTTAATTTAACATAAAGATGAGTATTTTGAATTCTATAAAACTTGAAAACAACAAAAAGTTGAACTTGCAACCAAATGCTAGACTTGTTTAAAGAAGATAAAGAATAATGCCTTGGATATTAGTAGTTTGTAGTAGCAAATTTTTAAGCTTCAAAACTAACTTATGTTAGCCTAAAGTGTTCAGCCTCAAATAACGGCCAACTACAAAGTAGCTATGGAAGAAGAGCAGACCTTTTTATGCTAAGCCAAGTTAACTATGAAAATTTTCAAGGTTATCAATAGTAAAATTACTAGAATAGAGGATGGAGGGTGAACATTGATCCATACAAAAATGAAAAGACACTACTATAGCTAAATAAGAAAGCATTAAATCCTCTTTCCACTAACTTAAAATGTAATTAAAGGCTAAAATGGTTTGAACATTTTAAAATAGTTTTTGAATGCTTTTCGGCTATTATGGTACTTGTATAATTTTCATATATTTGACATCTTATTTCATCTCTCTTACTTGAATGAATGAATGCTTGAAATTTCACTAAGTTTTTCATATGTTGATTTCATCTATGCTTGACTTGTATAGTTTTAAATATTTTTCATTTATAGTTTCAACTCAATCATTTTGAATAGTATGTATCTTGTAACTATTTCCTTATAAACACTTGATAACTAAAAATGGTCTTTCTAAATAAGATGGTCATTTCCCATAATTTAACTTAGTTTTCATTGATAAGATGACTTTCCACATTAAGTAGTCTATTGAAAAAATATTTTCTCTAATATGTTTATTATATTATTCAGCCAATTTTTCCTTATTTTATACCAATAAATCCATAGCATTCCGTGATAGTTCATTTAAGTCTTTTAACTCATCAAGCATCAAATTATAGTAACCATCTTACAGCATTTCACTTTATTTCTGTACTTTTAATAACTGTGCCATTACTTCAATAGGTAACATAGCATTGTCACTAAAGACTAACTTATAAGGTGTGACTTCAGTTAATCCTCTCAGTAAGCTTCGAATTGCCTATAATGCATTCTTAAGCATCTGATGCTAATTTCTAGTGTACTAGCCAACATATTTCTTAATTAATTCAACAATAACTTTATTAGCAACCTTGACCTATCTATTGGCATATGTATAGTAAAAAGCAAATGTAAGAATTTTGGTACCTCTTAATTTAACATATTCCTTTACCTTGTGGCCTATGAACATAGATTTGTGGTCTATTATTATTATTTCAGGTAAGCTAAACCTATATATTAGCTTATTTTCTATAAAGTTAATGTTGTCTGATTATTTGATTTCCTTAAAAAGCCATATTAAACTACTAAGTAAAATAGTCTATGGCTACTAGAATAAAGTGGTGGCTTTTAGTCGATAGGGAAGACATCTTGCCAATTATGTCTATAGCCTAATCTCTAAATGGTTAGGGCATAATAATATATTTTAATTCAATAGGTGTTTCTTTTTCAATTTGTTTATGTCTTTTACATTCTTAGCATCTTTTAGCATAACCTGTATAATCACTAATCATTTTTCCTCAATAAAAAATCTTCTAATTAACACTTAAGTTATTTTGATAACAACTTATTAAGCATTGTAAATACCTTGTTGGACTTTTTGCTATAGCTAAACAACTTTAACCTTACTCGAACATCCAAGTAGTTATTCTTTAAAACATTTTTTGTATGACTCATCATTTAAGAGCAACTTCAGAGTTTTTGTTCCAACCACTTCACTTGCATTGCTAAAAGGGTTACAGAAGTATTCCACCAAAGGTGTTCCCTAATCAATTGGGCCATCCATGGGATTAACACATAGTATCTCTTTTAACTCCATTAGCTCATGATGCACTTTATTCTTAGTTAATTCGACTAATTTTGACTTATTAATCTTATACCTTAAAGTTATGTTGGCTAAAGCATTGGCATTTTCATTTTAAATTCTTAGTATATGCTTTATAATGACATCATCAAACTTATATAGCAATCTAGTTGAAATAGCTAAGTATTTTGCCATGTTGGAATTCACACATTTATATTTCCTTAAAATTTGTATAATGATTAATTATGAATCCCCCATAAATCTAAACATTATGTGCTTCTTGTTCTAATAGTAATTTTAAGCTAATGAAAAATACATTATACTTAGCTTTATTATTTGAGCACTTTATGTTTAATGTGAATGAAAACTTAACTAGTTTAAGTGTGAAAGGAATAGTAAATTAATTTGGTGGTGATAATTTAAAATAAAACTTTTATATGGAATGGATAAATTTTGATAAAAAATATAAGTGAAACATTAAGCAAAAGAAAAGTGATTAACAAAATGATTTTTGAATAAAATTTTTGGGCAAATAGAAATAAATTTTTTGAGTGATCTTGGAATGGGAAACTTGAAAGAATTAGTTAAGAAAAAGTTTATTGAATAAAAAAATTAAAGTCTACAAGTGTTTAGAAATGAGTATTATAGAGGAGATATAAAGTGAAATTTTGAAGATGCCTTTACCCTTATTAAATCCAAGCATTAACCCCTAATTCCTACTTCTCCTTATTTTCCCATAACTTAACCTTCTCTTTAATCTTATCTTCCTCTCCTTCTTCCTTTCAACTTTCTTACTTAATCAAGCAATTTAGGAGCCAATCTTCATCAAATTCTTCGCATAAACAACGTAAAATCTCCATGACGACTAAATTATTCATTGTTTTCCTTTACTTTGAATGAATTTGAGCATCTAATTCAGAAAGGGAAGAATAAATTGTAATATTAAATCATTGGAATTTTGGATAACTAAGGCTAAGAGATGATAAATCCAATTATTAAACCCTTTAGGAAATTATATTTTTAGAATGAGAATTTAATTTAAAAAATAAGGTTTTGTAGTAAAATATGAGGTAGATGAGTAAGAATAGGAAGAAATGAAATAGTTAAAAATTAGTTATAATTAAAATTAAGTAAATATGTATGAAGGAGATTTAGAAAGCCTTTTTTTTTTTTGCTAATATAGCCTTTGAATTACTCTTAAAATGACTAAAATACCTTTAAATTCCAAAACCCATTATAACTCCAAAGGTCCCATTTCCTAGCAAACTTTAACTTTAACATTTCCTTCTCCCTTCCTTTTCTCTTCATTGTTAACTTGCTCTAACAACATTAAGCTTTTTATTTCAAGAAATTAACCACGAATCTAAGACAAATTAAGATAAGTATCTTGTACCAAAGTTGGCTAATTATCAAGTTTCAATCCTAGAAGGGAAAAGCTAGGGATTTAAGAAATTCAAGTGTAATTTCTAAAATTTTCCTTGATTAAGGCAAGTAGATTGCAACTCTAAACCTCTATCCTTTCCTCTATACTTAGGCAAGTAAACAATTTACTTAAATTAACTTATTTTTGTATGATTTTATATTAGTAGGGTTAAATTGATGAAAATTAAAGTTTGATGATTAGATGATATAAACTTATGTTATGGAATGAGATTTTTGTTGTTTATAATGTAAATATATGTATGGATACTGGTGTTATGAGAAATTCTAGATTTATGAAGGCATATGTTGACAAATTCATGAAATATGACTAAATGAGTAGCAAAATTGCAGATTTTTTTGTAGAACTTGAGGCTATAGTTGACTCCTTAATTGATTACCCTTGAAAAAGGTGCTTTTCTAGATGTAATAGTTAACTATAGCCTCTTAAATTGCCTTTGGGTTACACACATATAATTGACTACATAGTTGACTATTGGTGCCTAATTTTACTTCTATGTCCTTATAGTTAACTATTGCCCTGTTATTTCCAATTTTGTATATTTAATAGAATTTTATGATATTGTCATGATATATAGTCTATATATTTATGGAATTAGCTTATAAATCTAATGATATTTGATGCTAAAATCCTAAAATAGGATATGATAATGATGTGAAATGTGAAAGCAAAGATAATATATGTGAATTATGATATAAACTGGATTTGGAAAACATTTTTAAAAGTATAAGGCAAACCTTGGAGGGATAAGGATAGATTTATGAAAGGATAATGCTGATTAGGAGTTACAATGAGATTTAAATGCTTTCTTACTTTATTTACTTATTATTATTTACTCATTTGAAATTATTATTCCTATTTACATTGTTGTATATAAATATTCCCTTTTATAAGGAATGATCTAAATAAAAAGGACACTATGAATACCTTTCTATTTACATTGCTAAGTAAATTATTTACTTACTAAATCTTGGACTCACTTTTTTACTTGTTTACTTTTGCAATCACTAAGGCAAAAGTTTTTCCACTACCAATATCGCAAGAGTATAGTCTCCATGGAAAATCTTGTATAAAGTAATTGTAATAATTGTTTTGCTTGTAAATAAATATACTCACCCAACCTTGTAATGTGTATTTGGGCTAGAAATTATAAGAGTTTTTGAACATTTAAGACTACTTACACTTGCTTAACCCTAACTCACTAGGGTAAGTAAGTAAGTTTAACTCTCCTTCTTTAGGAATCCCTAATATACGTAAATGGATGTAAATATTTTTTTTTGTTATGAAAAATGTCTTGTATTATGTGGAATATATGTGATGATACCAAATAGTAAATTTAGGTTAGATTAGTGGAAATTAGGGTAATGAATTCTACACTGATCATGGCCTAGAAGGTTTATAACACTAACTTTCCAAATCCTCCTTTATACTAAGTAAGTAAATATTTTAGCTTTATTTGAGACATTAAATTTATTTTTATCTAATTTGAGTTTAAACTTTAAGTTTTCTTTAGATGTATGAAAATGTGATGACTTATGATATTTGATTTATGTTTAATGTTTGAAATAGCCTAAATAAGGCGCTTTTAATGTATATCCATGAATTGGTAAGGATTGGTATTGTAATAGGTACGATTGAGATGAATTTATAGAAAATGAATAGTATTTTTGAGCTGGAAATTTGCAAAAATTAAATTTATAGTCAACTACAACTTGAGAGCTACACAAATGCAAAATTGGCCTTAAAAGGCTTCTAATCGATTACATCGTCAACTATAGTTAAAAAGTTTACCCTCTGAAAAACCATAATTGAGTATATTATCAATTATCTAATAGGTCCTTGCTCCTTAAAGGTTCATAGTCAACTACATTATTGACTATAACCTATATGTTAAGGATTCATAATCAACTACCTAAACCCAAATCTAACCCAGGACTCCTTATAGTCAACTACATAATTGATTATGAGCCCTTCTTATGGTTACATAGCTACCTACATAGTCGAAATCTGACATGAATACCAAATGTTATGTGTTATTATATTTATTGTTTATGTGATGAATGACAATGATAATAAGATATGTAGCCATGTATGGAAACATGGAATGATTGTGAAATAAAGTATGTGACCTATATAATAAATAATGCGATAAGACATGTGAAATGGATTTAAGGATGATGTGATGTTCAAAAATTGAATTTGATAACTGCTTGTGAAAGGATAATGTAGATCTAGAAGGTAAAAATGGCTAGTGAAGGATAATGCTAACTACTTACTTTCCTTATTTTACTATTTTGTTTATTATATGATAAGATTGTTATATAGATGAATATGTGCAATTAAGTGATGGCACTGAAGAGTGTGAATAGTTATAAATGAATGTAATGTTATTAATGAAATTGTATATGATACTATGTTTTTGGTCTTGATAAATTTTATAGAGAGTAAGGTTTAAGTTTTTTATGAGCTCGTAATGTGGTAAATGCTTAGAGAGGCCCTTGTTGGTATCTAAACATGTGTATGCATGTATTACACTTTTTGTTAGATAAGTAATTCATCGGAAATTTCCCTTCCTTGGCAAAGGTATGGAAATATGACCATTTTGTTAAATAACATTCCTAATTTTAGTACTAATGTTTATTTTAATTACTCCTTACTAATCAATACTTACGTATTGAATTTCATAAAAACTCACTCTCCTTCTCTCATGTTCTTTATTTTCTTTTCTTTAAGGACCTTTTTTTCCCTTAGGTACCTAACTATTATTAGATAGATTAGAAATGAACTTATTTGAGATCTTTAGTGATAAAGTATATCTTAAAGATAGTTAGAACAATTGGGCATAAGGAAACATGTTATATTGATTCCATAATGAGTCTTAAAAAACTACATTGTTATCTTTTTAAAAAGCATAATTGCTTGTGCTAAATGAATATAAATGCATTCAAGAAAGGTTGGCAGGTTATTGTGTGAAATAACTCCCAATGCCGATCATGTCTCCTATGGCAGGTCATGATGTGAGGAGTTTTAGACTTTGATCTTCTTTATATCATCCTTATTTGGTGATTCACGAAATCCAAAAGAGCATAATTGAGGAATTTAGATTGAGCTGACCTAATAATTAAGATTGATAACCAAACAAGTTGCTTCTGATACTTATTCATTAAGGACACAAGCCAATCTTAATATTTTGGCTTTTGGGAGCACTTGGAAATATGATGTGTTAAGAATGTACATCTTAATAGTTATAGGTCAATTTAGTTATTAACATGCAAAGGTTGAAATTTAGGTTATATATCTTTAACTCAATATTTCATTATTGCACATAGAATGAGATGTCATTAGCCTTCACACATTTAATTATCCTATCTTTCTTTTAAATAATATTTTCTAATGGAGAATAGAAAGAGCTATTTTGAATGCTCCAATTCTTACCTAACTAGTTGTAATTAGCCATTAAAGGTTATACAATTTGTTCCTATCCTTTATAAACATTAACTTTCATGTCTAGCTTTCCTTATCATGAAGCGGCTTGTTTTGAATCCATTGCCTTTCAAGTTAGTCACCTCTTAGCTTTCTAGTGCTAATATGAACCCCTTTTCACTTCAATATTGATAGTAATCTATTTTGTTAAAGACAAAGTTCTCCTTTCTTTGTTCTTTTTCAAATTCTTCAACATTCTTTTTGTTGTTAACTAAGTTTTGAACCTTATGATCAATTCATTTTTTCAACTGTTTCCCATGTATCATGACCCTTAGCTTATTGCAATACTTCTCATGGTAAAGGAACACCTTCAAGATCCTTTTTTTGCACTAAATCCTCTTAATGAAGTCAATGTTTAAGTTTCCTTTATTTAGGTAGGCTTTAAGGGAAAAAGGTGCATTTAAAGGGTCTTCTTACTTATAGTAGGCCACCACATTAATGTCCATCTTAAACATGTTAAAGTTATTTATCGACTCAACATAGTCCAACTCAGTTAGGAAGGGTTCCTTGTCAATTAACATTTCCTTGCCTTTTTGGGCAAATCTCAGCTTCCCCTGCTTAATAACCTTTTTAATCATTTTGTTAAAATAAACATAATTATTTGTAATATAGCCAAACATGTTATGATATTTATAGTACTTTTTTCCTTTAATCTTTTCTTTCAATAGAATTTTGTGACCTTTAAATAATTTTATTTATTTATCTTTTAACAAAAGGTCAAAATTTTGATTAACCTTATTAATGCCAAAGGAGTATCTTATTTTATTAATAGGATCCATTTTGTCTTTTTTATCAACATTTTTTAACAAGGAAAGGTTGTGTTTAAGTCCAGCTAAATGGAACTTATTTTCACTTTCATCATTTGTTTCATTCTCGTTGATATATGTTATTTTCTTTTTCCTAAAATGCATTTGGCATAGCTTTCTTTCTTTTGTTGTAACTATTGTATTCGCTAAACTATTATAGTAAATTAAGTCATGCTAATGATATTTTGATTTATTAGCTTTTTTAAAATGGCAAAGTCAAAACTTACCATTGCTATCTAAATTATTTCATTCTTAGCAATTTGAGTGAAATAATGGCTCGTTACCTATCAAAATCTATATAAATAGTCCATATCCTACTTTATAAGGTGTTTCTTCACATTGATTAAGTCAACTAAACTAATTCTCATCTTTCATCAATAAAACTAGTCATGGAACATTTGTCCCATTTAGGTTTAAAAATGGAAAAAATTAAGTGGAAGGCTTAAGTAATAGGAAAATGTCATTCTTATTAGAGATAATCAGAATTACCTATGCTTTTAAAACTCATTATTGATTAGTTCCTTGCATATAGTCATGAAATAAGTTATATGCTCAATAGTTGACTAATTATCTTCACTAGAAATGGTAATATAGATCAGTATTTTGAATCCTTGAGGCAATTTGATGTGATAAATCCATTTTGGAAATGCCCCTTAGTAGTTGGACTATACATTCTAACCATCCAATTAGTTTAATAATCTCTTAACTAGGAATTTTATGTTTTGATCTTGGCTCTCGTTGTTAGATATTATCTCATGCCCCTATGTTTTGATGCATATTCAATTAAGCTCTATTCATATTTCCAATTCATCTTTCAATTCATACTTAATCATGTTCAAGTCTTTTGACCTCCTTATACTTAAACTCAAATTTATTCTTAGTCTTGACTTTTTCTTAATCCTTCTTATCCCTATGTTAAGAGCCAAATCACTACACCACTTTTTCTAGTGTTTGGTTGATCTAGGCATAACTTGTTACTATATCATCAAGGATTGGCCTTAGTATTATGGAAATTTATTGGGAGAGCATATACACCATGTTGTGGTTGCATTCATTTATTTGTTATCAAATTATGACTAAACTCTGAGAGTTAATCCATGACTATTTTCATTAACCATTTTCATTGGTTATGCATTCAATCTTTTAGCTTGTAAATTTTAACCATTGAAAGGTGTAACTTTGTTTTTCTCATCAATATGGGATATGCTATAAGGCATCCTAATAGGTAAACCAAAAGGTCCCCTAGCATTTTTCCTTTGGTAATTATTTAACTTATTAATATTGTTATTATTAAAAGCATTTTTATAGTTTTGTGTAACCTACTTATTATTTTGACAACCATTCCTCAGATTTGTATTTTGATTATGTTGTTTTTATCTATTATTAGGCACATTATTTTAGTCATTAGTATTTTGGACAACATCAATATATTCAAGATTTTCAATCATAACTTTTTGGCACTGAGGCTTATCAGTTTTTCCAATAACCACTTCTTGAAATAATAGATTATCATGAATGGCCTTAAAAGCAGAAGTCAATTTTGTATTCATATTATGTAATGGTAAAATGATACCACTTCTTAATTTCATGCAAAATAAATAGTAAAAATGCTTAGAACCTAATACCTTAACCGTGTTCCACTAAGCATGCCAATTTGTTTATGGTCAAAAATTGCAATTGAAGGAATTTAACTCTTTTTTTAAATAAGTGGGCTATGAATGGTTCATTAGTAGAGTTCTAACCTCTATAATGAGTAAATAAAGAAATAATACAAATAAGTAAGTAAAAGCATAAAAAGCAAAATAACTTACACAAAATGCTTTACAAAAGAACAATTAAATGTAATTGTTACTGTTGCTTGCAAAAACTCAATCAAATAGGTGCTTAAATGTCAAGAGGGCACAAAATAACATTATTGGAAACCTTGATCTCTCAAGACTAAAGAAAAGCAATAAAAGGTAACAAAGTGCTATAGTGCTAGTAAAGTGCAAGAGTTAGGATATAGAGTGCATGATTGATTACTTGGGTAGCAAATGTGGCAAATAAGCCTTTTGCTAATAGAAATGAAGGCATTTATAAACCTTAAGTAACTTTGTTTGTTGGTATATAAGATGGTTACCATTTATTGATATGACTAGGAATGCTGCTAATCAATTATGCTTATGTTGATAATTCAGGTAACTACTTGTGATCTTACTAGAATCTAACCACTATCCACAAAAGATTAAACTAGTGATCAACTCTTGTATGCATCTTTAGCCATGTTATTCCAAAAACCATGTAATCATCACCATATAACCCCATTCAACTTTCCCTCAATAGGTTGGTAGAAACAAAATTAAAGCCTTATCCTTTTCTTAACTTTTGACTTCATCCTACTTTAAATAATAAGTGTTAAGATTTTTTACTAGGTCAAATCACTATCTATTGAAATTTTATAAATGTAGGCTAACAAAGAGCTTTGTTGAATTTCATAGGTATTCAAAACTTAAGGAATGATGCTAAATATTTAGAATACCATTATTCTTATCTAGATCTTAGTTTAGGAATTCCAAATACTTGGTGGATAAGGTGGAAGAGAGATTAGCAAGGTGGAAAAAAATGTGTTATCTTAGGCTAAAAGAACTATAATGATAACATCTATTCTTCAACAAATGTATATATATATATATGATGTCTATCATTAAAGTTCTAAAAGAAGTCTAAACTAAAATAGATGGTATTTATAGAAGGTCTTGGTGAAGAGTAAAGGATACTAGGCAACATTATTTTGTTCTCTTAGGATAGGATTCATTATATAAACCATATAATGCTGAGGGACTTGAATTTAAATTATTTGATCATTCAAATCAAATTTTATCAGTTAAATTAGCACAAAAGTTGATAATGAATATTACTAATCATTAGGTGAATTATTTAAGAGTTAAATATGTTAAGGATGGGAATTTTCTATCAACACCAATAATTAATTGTTCATAAGGGAGAAATATAATCAAAATGGAGGATGTTTTATTATTGGTAACAAATTATCAATTAAAGCATTTAAGGACCTATGGGTGCTAGAATGCTATAATTTTATACTGTAATTAAAAAAAGGGGGTGATTGATGAAAATGTAACAATATTAGAATTGATAATTCCTAATAATGGGGAATGAAACAATGAGCTAATTAAGGAATTATTTGTTAGTGAAAATGCCAAATGGATATCATAGCTATTTATTGCATTTAGGGAAGAGGACAAATTAATTTGGTCTTTAAATACTCATAGATTCTTCATATCTAAATCAATAATAAAATCAATTTCAATACATATATTGTAATAGAAATGTGGAATCAATTGTGATAATAAAGGTGCACCTTATACTAAAAATGGTTCTTTTGCACTATTCAAGTGAAGTTGTCATAATCTAATTCTTAGATACTGTGATTAGCATAAAGACATTTAATTAGTATTAATATACTAACTAAATATCCTTACAAGCCTTTAAAACACCTCTGACTCATTTACTTTCTTAACTCTACTAAAAGTATAAAGCATTTATAAAAAATAATACTATTTATATGTACATAAAGAAGTTCAAAACATAATTTACATATATTAAAGGATATATATACAAGTGTGCAAAATTTTTGAAAACATAAATTTATACACAAATACTATTAAAAAGAAGAATCCCTAAACTAGGATCAATCTATTTCCATTCACTGTCTTCCTCAGGATCAGATTCCATGGATGAGAAAGGAGAATCAACATATTGACCAAGCTGGAGCTACTAGTTATGCCTTCCAATAAATGGGTTCATTGAACAGGATTAACTAAGAAAAGGTCAAGCTTAGAATTTATCTTTCTAAGCTTTATAGTATAATATAATTGGGGACCTGCTATAAATATTATTTAGAAAGTTTTCTGATGTGCATGCTGTAATGCACCAAAATTATATTAAAATTGGTTACTAAAAGATAATGTAGAATAGTGGCACAATCAGGTTGTACCCCTAGTAATCCTTTGATTTTACCTTTTTTAGATGATTTCCTAAAAATATATACATAATTATTGAATTATTTATGCAATGAAAATGTGCAAATAGAATGCAATGCAATAGAATGCTATGCAGAAATAGAATGAAAATTAGAGTCAGGATGCAAAATTAAATAATTAAGCAATAATTATGCTACAGAACAAAATTAAAAGTGGGGAAGGGGGTTGGTTGCATGAATTAAACAATGTAATAAGCATAAATTTGAAGCATAAGACAGAAGTAAAATAGAAGAAAATTCAATGAAATTAAATAACCGATTCAAGGAGATTGAGAGCCCTAAATTGGATTAATCATAAATTAATTAGGATTTAATTTTTTCTAATTAATTCTTTAACCTTGGATTACCTAGAACCCTTACAATAATCCGTGAATTCTTTGCTAGACAACCACCTAGCATTTGATTAATTAAGATTGGCCGATTAAGCAACTATTATAATCTTTATGTTAGATCAAAACTGATTTAATACAGAATTCGTTAAATTGAGAAATGAAATTAGAAACCTCTAAATCAACCTCTCAAACCTCTGACCCTATTTGTGAAAATGTGATTTACCAACCACAATTCATCAATAAAATACTAAAGAAATCAAAAATCGTAAGGAACCATATCAATTATACCAAATTAACATCCAACACAAACAATCTCAATAATTCAGCATAAGTAAATAGGGAAAGAAGATAATTAATTAAGAAAGGTCAACATTACAAATTATGATCTCATAATCCTCAAAAGGAGAGCTTCAAACTGCTTGAATCAACCTTAGAAAATTAGCCCTCCATGGTTGGCAAACGAAAGCTTGAAGAAGAAGAAAGAAAATTGTGTTGCTAATTGTATGTAATAAGATTGTATAATTATATGATATGTTGCCCACCCCATCATCTCTATTTATATCTAATAAAACCCATATAATTCTAATCCTAGTTCTCTTAGGATTACATAAATTAAGGCCTTGCTAATCCTACTTTTATTAAGGCTATAAAACTTAGTAATTTCTTCTAGAAGGTCTAGCAGTGAAATCTCATTGGTCTGACTTCCATCTAATGAATAACCCCCAAAACGACAAAGTTTCACTAATCTTTTAATTTGAAGTTATAGACCTAAGTTTTAGAAAAATTTGAACAATGATTTCAAATTAATCGGATCTCATAACTCTAGATATAACCCAAATACCAAAACTGGTTCAACTAGGACAAAATGACGCCTTCAACTTCTCAGCCATTTTTAACCTCCAAAACATCTGAACTCAACTTGGATCAAAATATAAAAGTTGTAGATGTCATTTTTAGCTTTTCATCAATATAAAGTTTGCCTCAATCCAAAATCTAGGTCCCAAGTTATGACTGAAAAACTAAAATAGTTTCAAAATCTAGTATTTACTAAATAAATTTACAAACTTGTAAAATCAATCCAAAATTATAAAACAAGGCCTAATCAGTAAAATTAAGCAAATGTAACACCTAAGAGATATAAAATAAGGGAAAATTAAATAGCAAATATTTTTCTTATCATTTTCCAAGGTGACAAGAAAGTTTTTACACAGATGTCAATCATCTTTATAGGATGTATATTCTAAATCTTCAAATAAAATGCAACAAAAAGAGTGTAAGTATTGGAATACTTAGTAAATGGCTACTTTTCTTTTTTTTTTTAAAGAGTTTTCTCCATAAAAGAATAAATATATAATAGTGTGTAATAATTAATTTAAGCTTTTATGTACTTATTATAACTCTTATGTGTAATATTTGGTAACAAATTGGCCAATTTGTCACTTTTAAAATTTGTTAAAGAGAATATACAAGTTTTACCTTATATCTTCAATTCAACCTTATCCCTGACCACCTTAGACATAAAACCACCAACCTTATCCTTCCAAACATTACTATACTTCTCTTTCTCTGCAAAGGATGCATATCTCCCCCCACATATCATATTCAAGATAAGCAATGATAAGATGCCAACTATATGCATCAATCACTCACTTCATTAGGCATAGTCAAAATATCGATTATACCATAAATATTTTGTTAATAAAAATTTTTTGCCATGCTCTTGTATTCAACTATTTTCATCATTGCATATCATTATATCCAAGGTTGATATATAACCTTTCTATCTCAAACATCATTAACTATATCATAAACTTTGATTTCTTACAACATTTCTAAATAAGAATAATCAAATATTAAACTTACTAGGTAATATCAAAACTTTCATGATTTAGTGTTTGTAAGGCTTCTAAACTAACTCAAATTTTTACTAAAATTTTATCTAATACTTCTAATATATTACTAATCATTAAACATCAATTTTCTTATAATTTTCTCATACTCCTATTCATATAGTACCAAAACATAATTTTCAAAATAGGATAGAATATGAGGAGTTGCAATAAAAGCCCTTTTTTAATATTCAAATCACTTTCAATCATTACCAATTTATTATAAAAAATGATGGAAAATTCAATTATTTTACAAAAATCTCACATTGTTACTATTCATATAGAATCAAATACACAAGGTTGCCAAAACTAGGCAATTTTAAAATTATTGTGAAAAAGGAGCCTTCTTGGTTTCCAAAATAATTCCAATTCCACTAAATTTTTACATAAACTTACTAATATATTAATAATAAAAAAATTAATTACTTTAATTTTTCACCTTCAAAATGCTTGCACAAACTATACTAAACTTCAAAACACAAAATTCAAAATTCTATTTTAAACTCATGTAACTAAAGTCCATAAAAAATTCACTTTTCATATATCTAAAATTTTTCAAAAATTCCCAATATTTTTTCACATTGATCTTAACATTATTTGTAATATTAAAATATCAAAAATTCAAAATTTACAATTTCTAACCCTTGATTTCAAAGAGTGACATAAAATATACTATAGTCTTCCCTTGAAAGTTTTATTTCCAAACTTAACAAAAATCTCTATTATCATCTCTTATGAAAACTTAGTGGATCCTTTCCATCCAATCTTGACACTAAAATATCAATATCATATTATCATATCAACATTTATATAATGCCAAAAATTGAACCATGTAGCACTATAAATCAACTTAACATATATTATAGCATATATCATCATATTCTTTATCTTTCATGAGAAAACTCAAAGAAAAAAAGGGATAGTTATCACTTACCTCAAATTCTTGATTTTCTAATTTTTCAAAGACCTCTTAAAGCAATAACTTCACTAAAATAAATCAAGTTTTAGGAGCCTTGAAGAGCAAATTTTCATAAAAACTTAAAGGAGATGAAAGGAAGCCTAGATTACCTTACAAAAATTAGATGAAATTATTTGGAAAACTTCTTAGGAATTGTTGAAGGATTTAAAACTATACTAGAAAACCTTAAGAGAACCATATTTTGGTGCTAAAAAAAGGGTAGAAATTTTATGCTAAAATAGCCCCCAAACACTTTATATAAAGCTCTAATCCAAGCTTCCTTCATAAGCTATTTCATTTTTTTTTTGTAAAAATTTAGTGACGATTGACACATGACGCATGGTTATTTAGGGCTAGGATTCAAAATATAATTTTCCCATAATCCACTTAAGTTTATCCAAATAAATGATTTCGAAGCAAACACTAATAAATGTCCTTAGTTTTTCACTTATTCACCTAATTGCCATTGACTTCCTCTATAAGCTTAGGCTTTATTTGGTTCTTATTTTTCTAACTTCTAAAATCAAATTTGAACCTAAAAAAATTAAGTCAAATTAACCCAAATGAACTAAGATTATTTATTTCAAACCAAAAAAATTAAGTCAAATCAACCCAAATGAACTAAGATTATTTATTTCAAATTTACATCCAATCTTTAGTTTTTTAGGCTATATGGGCCCTTAATTTCCTATTAAGCATTTATGTAATTTTTTTTAAACTTAGTGTTAAGTTTTTAAATTATATTTTAACTCATACTAGTGCCTAATATATTTCTTACAAAAATTCTAGCTAGATATACCTCCAAACTATCTTTATAATTTATCCGAACTTCATCTTATTACCTTATTAGGTTTCTATTAGGGATGTTTATACTTAAAATTCCTTTTTAAACTTTCTTACTTTATTTAGGGTATCATAGGAGTATTACGAATTAAAGTCAAAGTACAAGGCTTATTGGATTTAGAGAGTACCTTATGCATTCTTTGCTTAAAGGTTTTAAAGATAGGGCTCCATTTGTTAGTACAATGTCCAATTTCAAAAACTATATGGGTTCAATTCAAGGACCTCAATATTAATATGTTAGGATTGGCTATAGTGTGGAATTTATGGATGATCTCATTCTTACTCTATTATATCCTAAAGTAAATCAATAGACACATTGCTCTATAATGACATTGTTACTATTACTTTATGGTGGTTGTGGGAGTTATAGAACAAGGTCATCTTTAATAGTGTTTTTGTAAACTTGGAATCATTGTTTTAGAAAATTGAAAGAGATTTAGGGGAGGAGGAAACTCGTTTACGTAGCTTGAAAGATATGGGTTCACTTTTTTATAGGCTAAGTCATTCTATTTAGCCTAATAGGTATACACGTCTTCCATAAGATGTTATTAAGCTGAACACAAATGCAACTTAGGTTCGTAAAAAGTCCTTAAAAGTCCTTTGTAGTAGTGATTGTAAGAACTTTTAAGGCTAAATTTTTAGGGAGGTGATATAAAAATTTTGAATATGCTTCAACCTTTAAGGCAATATTTATAGCTATTTAAAAAGCCTTCTTAGTTTGTGATAATATTGCAAATTAAGCAATCTAGGTTAAAAGTGACTCAATAATGGTAGCAAAATCTCTTTTATTAGGTATTGTTCAATGCCTTTAAAGGGTTCTACTTATTTTTCAATTTGTATATAGGATATTCAAAGGTACACATAATCTTAATATTTTATGATGTTCTAGAAGTTGAAATAAGGTGGCTTATGAAGTAGCCAAATAGATGGAATATGTTATCAAAGGTAGGATAAATTACCTATCTAAGGTTATTACACCTTTAAAGTTTTAAATATTAAATATTCATTTAATGGTGACATTCTTGTTAGAAAATTAAAATTTTACATTGTGAAAGGAATAATTAATTAGTTGATTATTATAGCGAAAATTCAAAATGAAAATTTTATGTAGACTAAATAAATTTAGATAAGGTAAATGTGAATGACATATCAATGAAAGAGAACAGATTAATCAAATTAGTTTTGAATAGAAATTTGGGTAAATAGAAATAAACAATTTGGGTTTGAAAAATGAAAGTTTGAAAGGGTTAGTTGAAGAGAAATGCTATGAATAAAGGAATTAAATGTTACAAGTGATTAGAAGTGAGTATATAAGTATGGAAGAAATTTAGGGTAAATTGATAAAATTAACCTTACCCCTTTAAAGCTAAAATTATCCCTAAACCCTTACTTTAATCTCATTTTCTAAACCTTAACTCCCTCATCTTCATTCCTTTCTCCTTATTCTTCCTCTTTTCCACAATACCTCTTCAACTAAGTAACTAAGGAGTAAATCTTCACCAAATCCTTCACATAAATAAGGTAAAATCTTAAAATGGTTAGATTCTTTATAGTTTTCTTTAGATTTGAAAGGATTTCAACAATTGATTAAAAAAAAGGGAAAAGATAAGCTGCAACTTGGAATTTTAAGATTCTTGGATGATTAAGGCTAAATAACTTCAAATCCTCATTTGTATTAACTAAGTGAGTATCTTAACTCTATTATGAGATTAAGTAGATTTTGATTGGTTAAAGTTTAAGTTTAAGTTCTTATATATATATATATATATATATATATATATATATATATATATATATCATCATTTATGATTTGGTTTTAATGTTTGAAATGGAATAAATGGTGTGTATTTAATGTGTATTTATGATATGGTATGGATTGGTAGCATAATAAATGCATTTGTATAATGATTTTATCAAGTGAATAGTGAAAAAATTACATGGAATCTACCAGAAATTAGACTATAGTCAATTATATAGTTGATTGTACCCTAAAACATGCATTCTAGGCATGTGTAGTCAATTCTATAGTTGACTAAGAGCCCAAATGTAATGTCCCGAATTTTCAATTCTATTATTTGAATCTTTAATTTCTGAGGCTGTAGAAACGAAGAGCATGTTTGAATTAGTTTGGTGGGTGAATCTCAAGCTGAAAGGAATTAAGTGTAAGGGTAAATGAAATTTTGAAGGAAAAGGATAGTAGGGAAAGAATTAATTTCCCTAAATAGTGTGAATGATCAGAGGAGGTTAGAAAACCCTAAAAAGGGAAGTTGTCTAAGTCTGATAGTGTAAGGAATTTTAAATAGACAGGAACCCTATGGACTAATTTGCAAAAGTATAGAATCGGGTGTGGTTAAAGTGAAAATAATTAAGGATTTGAGATCTAATATGAATAACTAAGAGTTTGGGATGCAATATGTGATTTTAATTAGTGTGACCAATGGATTTATGACAAGTGTCATTGTTAGAAAATTAAGGGCAAGAATAGCCTTACTTTTGGTGAAAAAAGGACTAAAATACCTTTGGAAATCTCAAAAATGACCAAAATACCCCTAAAGCTTCATGAAGACTCTACTACCTTCTCCATTCTCCAAAAAGCTGCAGAAAATCCTCCATGAAAGCAAGCTGGACGTGTGAGAGAGAGAAGGAAGAGAGAGAAAGTTTCTTTTGAGTTTTTCACTCCAAAATACCAAGATTCAAGCTAAGGTGTAGAAGGGAAAATTGCTCCTCTCATCAAGCTCTATCTATTGATGTCCCTAGATTGAAGAAAAGCCCAAGTTTGATCAAGTTTGGGGAGCTCCAAGTGAGGATTCTCAAGTTGCATCAAGAGGTAAAAATGATCTCCTCTAAGAGCTCTTTGATGTACTCTTCTTAGTTTCTTGAAATCTTGAGATTGATGTAGCCAAGGGTGATGGAACATGGAGTTTAGGATGATTTGAACATGTTTGATGGTGTTTTAGATGTTGTAGTGTTGATTTATGGCTTTGGTTTGGTGTAAAAACAACAAGAAACCATGATTACACACTTGGGTTTTAGAGGTATAATGGTGCATGTGTAGTATGGGCATGATATGTTTAGAACTTGGCTAAGTTGATGAAGTTAAATTAGTTTCTATGAATTTATGAAGCTTATGGAAGATGAAACTTTGAGTTATGAAGGTGCTTGTGTGCTTTTTCCCCTTTTGAGAAGCTAAAACCATAATATGGAAAAGAAGGAAGGAAGGAGTTTTAGTGTTTTAAGTATTTTCGGAGGATCAGCAAGGTACACGGGGTAGAACACGGCCCGTGTTGTACCCCGTGTTCCTCGTCGAAGCTGATCAGTGTGCTACACGGGGTGCAACACTCCCCGTGTTTATCTCAGGACTGAAGGGCAGTAAGGTACACGGGGTAGAACACGGCCCGTGTTCACCCCCGTGTTCTTTGTCGAGTAGCCCAGTAGTGAACCAGTAAGGAACACGGCCCTGAACACGAGGTATGGGACCCCCGTGTTCTTTGTTAAGTGAACTTTTTGACTTGATTTCTTCATGTTTTGCATGGCTTTATCCCTGGGTCCTTTTCTAATGTTCTTATGTGTCATCACAAGGCTTGAAAACAAAGTATAAAGCATCTAAGTATGCATTTAATTAAGTGGAGAAAGCAAAGAATACATGAGGATTAGGGAAAATGATAACGTTCTAATATAAGCTATAATGTGTATTTGTATAGACTAAAGAGTGACAACTTGCTAACTTGCAAAGGCAAGAGGAAGTATAAAGGAGTTTCTAAGTGAGAGCAAAGGGAACATCACATTGGAAGCTTGTGAAAGGTAGCTAGCTTTATCCTTAAGCTGTTTTCTATTTATATGATTCTCTGTATTTTATGCCATTGTACGGAATGTGTATGAATTTGCTGTGTGCGGTACCTATGGCTCGATACCTCGGGAAGACAGTGTGATACTGTGTTAGGCCTTTTGGCTCGAGTACCCCGAGAAGACAGCGTGATGCTGTATATAGGCCTAGGTACGATTATTAGTGATGGCCATCTAGATATTGATAAGAGTCCTTGAATGGGCATGATGTTTGCTATGTGTGATGCACATTTCTTACAATGGTAATGAATGAGGTGACATATGATTGATTGATTTCAAAATGTACGTTTTATTTGCTTGAGGATCTGGAATGGCTTGAAATGTTTTTATGGCAATAGCTAGCTACTGGGAAACTTTGTTTCTTATGTTTTCTGTATTGTGACTAACCATTCCAGGTGATGCTTCCAAAGGCTCTCATGATAAAGGACAATGATGTTTGAAGTTGTAAATAATTGTATAGTTGGTGACCTTGTATATGATGGATGTACACTTTGTAAAGTTGAACTTATGCATAATTATATGACTTTTGATCATGTGTATAGAATACAAAGAATTTGAGATATTCCGTATTAATTTGAGATAGATGGCGAATGAGTACGTATTAGTCATCTAGTAAATGAGGAATAAGACGTTAATAAGTAAGGGAGTTACACCAAAAGTTGCTCTTTAAATGTTGATAATCAATTATAAGCATTAGAGTTACCCTTTAGACCTTTATAGTCATTATATAGTCAATTATGGTCCTTTAAAGTTGCTTTCTAGATTTCTATAATCGAGTATATAGTTGATACAACTTTTTTAATCTATAATATCAAGACACATAAGGGGTCAAGGTGCATTCTAGTACTCTATAATGTTAAGCTAAGTTATTATTGTTAGGAATTCAGATTTTCATATGCAGCGGAAATTCAAAATTTGATCCGAATTCTACCTAAGATCCATGCAAAAAACATAAATCAATGATTAAGATTTTACCTATTGGACACTCGTGTTTCTACTGATCAAAACTTGATAGCGGATGAATCAAACGCCGATCGGAAGGTACAGCGTCTCTACGGTATCCACACAGAGTGAACAACGACCTTTCACCCTCCACGAATCTGCTAGGATGCGTTTTTGTCTTTAAGAATTAAGATTGGATGTTTTCTGAGTGATTTATGGTTTGTATGGAAGCTTTGAGCGTGTTGTTAAAGTACTGCCCTCAAGTCCCTTTTTATAGAACTTAGGCAAGCCATAATCCTAGTCCAACTAGGATAATGCTTCCAAAATCCTAATCACACTTAATAACTCATCTTATCCTTATCCTAGAGATAATGGAGAGAGATAGGACTTATCTATTAATTATCTAATATTAGATAATAATATTATCTCATAATATAAATATCTTAATATTAGATAATTACATATAGTTATCAAATATCAAAATAATATTATCTCATAATATATTTATCTAATATCTGATAAGATAATTATTTGATATTATTTTAATATCACTTAATATATATATATTACGTGAATTTATTATTCTTAATAATATATATATATGCACGAAAATAAGTCCAATTAATTGGATATTAATATAATTAAAGTCCAATTAATTATTGTCTTATTCCGACCCCTTTTGTGAGACCCTGTAGGTTCTTACTACGTTGACAATGACTTATTATTGAGCTATAGACAGTAAACGGTATCTAGTAATACATCACTGTCACTCAAGTAGTAAGAATGTCTATGATTCGACATCCACCTAATACATGATCAATGTTTTGCATCATAACCCTTTTGTAATAATATCCAAATTGAACTAGAGGCATGGAATGTGTCATCCTCGTCAATGTTCAATTTATATTTCTTGATACTGAGTAAACTTAAAATAAATGATTAATATCACATATTAATTCAATTGAGCATGGCCATGCATTTCTAAGTCTCACTCAATCAAGATGCTCAAGGATATTTCTCTTTTATATAAGAGTAACAAAATTCCATCTATATCACTCACTTCCCTCTGCACGATTTATGACACACCCAATCAATGTCCTACTTATCATCCTGATTAAAGGTGATATAGGATAATATTAAAGTGAGTAATTTCTCATGTAGGGAACCGTAGTGACTTTAGGTCAAAGGTTTATGTGTATTTGTGATCATATAAGAATAACTTATGACACGTCTATCCATACAATATTCTCATAGTGGGTCAGTCCAGTACATTGTTCACTAGCAATATACTCATGTATTGACTTGATATCACATATACATGATTCGTAATCATCAGTCACTATACATGTTAGTCTCGATATATTATTACTATCCTTTTCGTAATAATACTTGACTAGGGGCATTTTAGGAATAGCGAAGCTATTCCAATGATAATTATTATATTAAGTTATAAATTACGCATAATAATAAAATTATAAAAATAAAATATAATAATTAAATTGCCTAAAATAAAATATAATACATTGTGTATAACTTCAATCATCTATATGATTGGTTCTAGGATACACACCAATAAACTCCCACTTGGACTAGAGCCAATCACTCATGTATCTAATACCAAGTGACATAGTATGGCCATCATGCTTTTTCTGCGCTAAAGGCTTTGTCAGTAGGTCGGCGATATTATCATTAGTTAGTACTTTGCATATCTTCACATCTCCTCTATCGATGATTTCTCAAATGAGATGGAAGTGCCTAAGTATATGTTTGGATTGCTGGTGAGATCTGGGTTCCTTGACTTGTGCAATGGCTCCATTGTTGTCACAATAGAGATCCACTAGGTTTACAATGCTAGGAACAACGCCAAGTTCAGTAATGAACTTTTTGATCCAAATAGCCTCTTTTGACGCATCAGATGCAGCAATATACTCAGCCTCTATAGTAGAGTCGGCCACTGTTTCCTGCTTTGAACTCTTCCAGCACACAGCACCACCATTTAGGCTAAATACATAACTTGACTGCGATCTAAAGTCATCCTTGTCGGATTGGAAACTGGCATCAGTGTAACCTTTTACAACAAGTTCTTCCTTTCCTCCATATATTAAGAATGAATCCTTAGTCCTTCTTAAGTACTTAAGGATATTCTTAATGGCAGTCCAGTGAGGTTCACTTGGATTTGACTGGTACCTGCTCGTCATGCTTAAAGCATACGAGACATCAGGAGAAGTACATATCATGGCATACATGATAGATCCAATTGCTGATGCATATGGTATCTTATTCATGCGATCCTTCTCATCTTGTGTCGAAGGACACTGAGCTTTGGACAAATTTATGCCATGCGACATAGGCAAAAATCCTCTGTTAGATTCTTGCATGTTAAATTGTTTTAACACTTTATCTATGTATGTACTCTGACTTAAGTCAAGCAATTTTCTTGATCTATCTCTATAGATCTTAATACCTAGTATATAGGCAGCTTCACCTAAGTCTTTCATCGAGAAACAATTCCCTAACCAAGTCTTTACTGTTTGTAGTGTAGGGATATCATTTCCGATAAGTAGTATGTCATCCATATCAATACAAGAAAAATAATTGTGCTCTACTAACCCTTTTGTAAACACAAGATTCATCTTCATTTTTGATAAAACCAAATTCTTTGATTGCCTCATCAAAACAAAGATTCCAATTCCGTGAAGCTTGCTTTAATCTATAAATGGATCGTTGTAGCTTACATACCTTTCCAGCAGTTTCAGGAATGACAAAACCCTCGGGCTGTTTTATGTACACATCCTCGAGGAGCTTTCCATTAAGAAAAGCAGTTTTGACATCCATCTGCCAAATTTCATAATCATAAAAAGCTGCAATAGCAAGCAAAATCCGAATGGATTTAAGCATGGCAACTGGGGAATGGTCTCATCATAGTCTATACCATGAACTTGCCTATAACCTTTTGCGACTAATTGTCCCTTAAAGGTTTGCACGTTACCATCCATGTCGGTTTTCTTCTTGAAAACCCATTTGCACCCAATGGGTTTTGCCCCTTCAGGTGGATCAACCAAAGTCCATACTTGGTTAGTATACATGGAATCCATCTCAGATTTCATGGCCTCAAGCCACTTTTCAGAGTCTAAGCCTTTTATAGCTTCTTGGTAAGTTGTAGGCTCATCTTGATCCATGAGCAAAACATCGCCATTTTGAGTTACAAGAAATCCATATCTCTCGAGCTCATGGCGTATCCTACCAGACTTACGTAGGCCTTGTGTTACTTGAGCTAGTCCCTAACCTACAACATCTTATGGTCTTTTTTTAGGCTCTATTATAGGTTCAGTGTTACTTTGTGAGTCTCACACTTCTTCAATATCTACTTTTCTCCCACAGTTTTTCTTAGAGATAAATTCTCTTTCTAGAAAAACACCAGTTCATGCGACAAACACTTTGCCTTCACTAGGATTATAGAAATAGTATCTTTTAGTTTCCTTAGGATACCCTACAAAGTAGCGCTTGTCCGATTTGAGTCCAAGCTTATCAGAAACTTGATGTTTTACATAGGCCTCGCAATCCCAAATCTTCATAAAAGATAAGCTGGAATGTTTCCTAGTCCATATCTCATATGGAGTCTTTTGAACCATTTTAGAGGGAACACAGTTGAGCGTAAAAGCAGTTGTCTCTAGAGAATGCCCCCAAAAGGAAATTAGAAGATCTATATGACTCATCATAGATTGTACCATGTCTAACAAGGTACGATTCCTCCTTTCTGAAACACCATTCCATTGTGGCGTTCCAGGTGGAGTGAGTTGTGATACTATACCACACTCCTTTAGATAGTCATCAAATTCTTAGCTTAAGTATTCTCCACCTCGATCTGATCGAAGTGTTTTAATACTTTTACCAAGTTAGTTTTGCACTTCATTCTTGAATTCCTTAAACTTTTCAAAGGATTCTGATTTGTGTTTCATAAGATACACATATCCATATCTACTGAAATCATCAGTAAATGTAATGAAGTACTGGAAACCTCCTCTAGCAAGTGAACTAATAGGCCCACATACATCAGTATGTATGAGACTTAATAGATCATTAGCCCTTTCACTGTGTCCAGTGAATGGTGTTTTAGTCATTTTTCCTAGCAAACAAGATTCGCATATTTCATATGATTCAAAATCAAATGAATCCAAGAATCCATCCTTATGAAGCTTGGATATGCGCTTCTCATTTATATGGCTCAAACGACAATGCCAGAGATAGTTTGGATTTAAATTTTCAAGATCAAGAATATAGACCCCATTGAACATTTGTGCACTGCAGTAAAACATTTCATTTAAATAAACTGAACAACTTTTGTCCTTTATTATAAATGAAAAACCTTTCTTGTCCAAACAAGAAACAGAAATAATATTCCTGTTGATAGCAGGCACAAAATAACAATCCTCTAATTCTATTATTAAATCAGAAGGTAAAGATAGATAATATGTCCCTACAGCTGGCGCAGCAACTCTTGCTCCATTGCCAACTCGTAGGTCTACTTCGCCTTTAGCTAGAGTCCTACTCCTTTGTAGTTCCTGCACATTTGTACAAATGTCATCCGGTATCTAATACCCAAGATGTAGAAGTTGAAACATTAATTTCTATAACATAGATACCTGAAGCGGAAGTATCACTTCCCTTCTTCTTTTTCAGATCTTCCAGATAGACCTTGCAGTTTCTTTTCCAATGTCTGATTTGACCACAATGGAAGCATGTCCCTTCCTTAGCCACACCCCTTTTTGGTTTCAGTGCAGAGGATTTAAATTTAGGCTTGCCTTTGGATTTGGAATCCTTTTTATTTTTGCCCTTGCCTTTTCCTTTGTCTTTGCCCTTTTGAACCATCATTATGGTATTAGGCTTAGTCTTTTGCAAATTTTGTTCAACAATTCTTAACATGCTTAACAATTCTGGCAGTGGTTTGTCAATTTCATTCATGTTGTAATTCATGATAAATTGACCATAACTCTATGGCAACGATTGCAGAATTAAGTCAGTGGCCAACTCTTGACCTAGTGGAGCACCCAATCTCTCAAGGTTCTCAACATACCTAATCATTTTGAGTACATGAGGCCCAATAGGGTTTCTTTATGCTAGTTTGCACTAAAACAAGGCTTTTGTCACCTCAAACCTCTCATGCCGAGCTTGGCCTTCATAAAGCTTCTTAAGATGCTCAAGCATGTCATAAGCTTCCATGTTCTCATGTTACTTCTGAAGCTCAGAGTCCATGGTAGCCAACATGAGACAACCGACATCTAATGCGTCATCATGATACTTATTATAAGCATCCTTTTGAGCTCAAGGGGCAGTAGCTTCAGGTTCTTGAGGAATAGGTTCCTTTAGGACATACATTTTGCGCTCATGTTTAAGGACTATCCTCAAATTCCTATACCAGTCCAGGAAGTTTGTTCCATTCAGTTTGTCCTTCTCAAAGATCGATCGCAGTGATAAGTTATTTGATGTATTAGTCATTTGTTATCTATGACAGAAATATGTAAAGTAAGTATTAAATTTAAAATATTTAATAAGGTCTTTTATTAAATGTACCTCCCACTATTTCATTCAAATTAATAGCCCTCACTATTAATTTGGAAAGTCATATTGTTTAAGCTTTCTAGTGGGCCAAGATCCATATTTCACCAAGCCTTAAGTTAGCTTTGGCTAATCACTTAAAACTTAGTTATTTAGGTAAGCAACACTTGCCAGTTGTATCATATACAACTCTTGGATAGTTGGGTGAACAACACTTGTTCTAGTCTATCTTATAAACTAAAGCCCAACTCTATGCCTCCAAGTCTCAATCCTATTAAGATATCCTAGTTAAGTCAAACCCAATATTTGACGTTCGGATATCATTATTATCTAGTCGCATCTTACCAAGATAAACGAGGTACCTTACTTTGGCAAACCTACCTTATGTCGATTGAGGCCTTGATGAGTGCCAAACATTGGAAGGCATCATTAATTATTACTGACTTAATATTTTAGATGAGGGATTTTAACTTAATTATTATCAGATCTCACCATAACTAGCCTATTTATTCATGCAATATATCTAGCATATCTCATATATCATATAAAGTAAATGAATAAAATAGACTACTGTATATCATATATCATGCAATGAATAGAACTATCACATAGTAAGAACACATTCTATCACATAATAAATGCATGCTCATCAATATCATCACATAATAAAGAAATCAAAATGTCACATAGTATGGCCCCAAAATTCTATTTTCTAATGACATTCCTAACTAACTCCTTAACTTCTTCTTGTCCCATATCTCCTTAGCTTCTCCTTGTTCCAAGCCAAGAATACTGCATTGCAATTACAATTTTACAACAGAAACCCCGAGTTACATTCGGGACGAATTGAGATGAGAAGAGAATATACATTTGGAGAAATAGAGGAAGACACGACACACAGGTCGTATTTTAAAATCCATCCATTAAAAACTCCAAGGGCCATACTATGCAACACATTCATGCATCATATGTAATAATTGCTAAGAAATAGATGTAACCAAGATAAGCAGGATGATTGACATATATATTTGATAACATTATTATCATAAAAAATCATGTTCTAAAACAGCGCCTTAAGAACAAAAACAATTTTTGAACGCTACGCAAAGTTAGCACGGTGGTCTCGCTAGCCGATTAGCGGGCGAGGGTCAAGGGGGCGGAGCCCTTTGCCGGGGGGTGTGGGGGGGGCGGAGCTCCCCGGGCCAAAAATTGAATTTATCTGACACTCAAATTTTAATTCATTTTGCCAACAATTGACACACCCCAAGTCGAACAATTCGACTATATGATTGACATTCAAATCATAGTTTTAAAATAGGATTTACATCAAACACTTTGAATAATTTTAATCACATCAATACAAATCCAGCCGTGTTTAAATTAAAGCATACGTATACCTCATAGACCAAATTCAACTTAACAAATTTAAACAAGTCTTTATAGATTTAGAATTAATCACATTAATTCTGTGCTGACTAGGTTATATGCTATTAAACACAGAGAACATCACATATTCAGAACAGATTCATGGGCTTATCATTTGAAAAACTTAGAATTACGCATAAAATAGATTTGAATATGAAGCAGAAAAATGCATGATCATATTCATACAATTAATCTCATTAATTGATAATCAAATTCAAAATTTAGATCATATGTATCATATATATATATTTACAAAATCAGAACCATACACGAGTTTGCATATATCTCATATATATCTAGTTTAAATAGAAACTAATTTGATATTAATTTATCACATAAACATTCATCAAAACGTGTAACTTTTGATTTAAATCGAAATAGATTTGACATTTATTTATCATATAAATATTCATCAAAGACGGTAAAACACATAATCAGAACTATATTTTTGCAAGAAGCTCTGATACCATTGTTAGGAATTCGGATTATCATATGTAGCGAAAATTCAAAATTTGATCCGAATTATACCTAAGATCCATGCAAAAAACATAAATCAATGATTAGGATTTTACCTATTGGGCACTCATGTTTCTACTGATCAAAACTTGAGAGTGGATGAATCAAACGCCGGCCGGAAGGTACAACATCTCTACGGTATCCACACGGAGTGAATAACGAACTCTCACCCTCCACAAATCTGTTATGATGTGTTTTTCTCTTTAAGAATTAAGATTGGATGTTTTTTGAGTGATTTAGGGTTTGTATGGAAGCTTTGAGCGTGTTGTTAAAGTGCTGCCCTCAAGTCCCTTTTTATAGAACTTAGGCAAGCCATAATCCTAGTCCAACTAGGATAATGCTTCCAAAATCCTAATCACACTTAACAACTCATCTTATCCTTATCTTAGAGATAATGGGGAGAGATAGGACTTATTTATTAATTATCTAATATTAGATAATAATATTATCTCATAATATAAATATCTTAATATTAGATAATTGCATATAATTATCAAATATCAAAATAATATTATCTCATAATATATTTATCTAATATCTGATAAGATAATTATTTAATATTATTTTAATATCAAATAATATCACTTAATATATATATATATTACGTGAATTTATTATTCTTAATAATATATATATGCACGAAAATAAGTTCAATTAATTGGATATTAATATAATTAAAGTCCAATTAATTATTGTCTTATTCCTACTCCTTTTGTGTGATCCTGTAGATTCTTACTACGTTGACAATGACTTATTATTAAGCTATAGATAGTAAACGGTATCTAGTAATACATCACTGCCACTCAAGTAGTAAGAATGTCTATGATTCGACATCCACCTAATACATGATCAATATTTTTGCATCATAACCCTTTTGTAATAATATCCAAATTGAACTAGAGGCATGGAATGTGTCATCCTCGTCAATGTTCAATTTATATTTCTTGATACTGAGTAGACTTAAAATAAATTATTAATATCACATATTAATTCAATTAAGCATGGCCATGCATTTCTAAGTCTCACTCAATCAAGAGACCCAAGGATATTTCTCTTTTATATAAGAGTAACAAAATTTCATCTATATCACTCACTTCCCTCTGCACGATATATGACATACCCAATTAATGCCCTACTTATCATCCTGATTAAAGGTGATATAGGACAATATTAAAGTGAGTAATTTCTCATGTAGGGAACCATAGTGACTTCAGGTCAAAAGTTTATGTGTATTTGTGATCATATGAGAATAACTTATGACACGTCTATCCATGCAATATTCTCATAGTGGATTAGTCCAGTACATTGTTCACTAGCAATATACTCATGTATTGACTTGATATCACATATCCATAATTCGTAATCATCAGTCACTATACATGCTAGTCTCGATATATTATTATTATCCTTTTCGTAATAATACTTGACTATGGGCATTTTAGGAATAGCGAAGCTATTCCAAGGATAATTATTATATTAAGTTATAAATTGTGCATAATAATAATAAAATTATAAAAATAAAATATAATAATTAAATTGCCTAAAATAAAACATAATACATTGTGTATAACTTCAATCATTTATATGATTGGTTCTAGGACACACACCAATAATTATGTGCTATATTGATAAGAATCTAATTGATACATCATCCTAAAGTTCAACAAATTAAACAAAAATAAAAGGATATTCATGCTACACTTTGAAAAATAAAGAACAAGAGAGATTAGTGATGAATAATACGTTACAAAGGATGAAAAATTCTCTGATAAGTAAAGAAGAATTATGCCATACGGATGAATCCTTGATTAGTGAATATTAACACTACAAATGCTGAATCTCTTTGATAAGTCACAAGTTTATTTTAGGAACTTAAGACAACAAACTCTCATAAAAAGGCCATAATCAATTCTATTTCACCAAAAATTTAAATCTAAATCTATTTTCTATAAAGAAAATCCCTCCTTATATAGGATAAAAAATCAATGAGTCAACTAACTTCATTGGACTTTTTAAGCCTAAACTAGATAGTTAATTAATCTATTAATGTTGTACAAAATAAAGATACAAAATGATAGGCCAAAAACATCTAAACAAATATAAAGCCTAAAATAACTTAAAGTTTAAGAGACAAATTGGCAAAATTAAAATGCACATTAAGCTTGCTAATATTCAAATATGCTATTCAAATATTGTAAGAAAAATCCTTCAATATTTGAATATAAACAAGTATAGATGAGCTTCAAACTTGATAATCGAATATAGTATTTGAGTATAGGTAGGCAAAAATGAGCCTCTAGCCTAATACTCGAATACAACATACGATTACCAAAAGAAAAACTTTCCTAATCGAGTTACACATGACTCAAACTCCTCTAAGCTCTTATTTAACTCTTCAAAGCTCTTATAAGACCTCCTTTTATGCATCTAAGCCTTTTGAAGTGACTCTTGAAGCGACTTTTGAAGCATATACTTAATTCTCTTAAATAACTTTTTGTGGTTACCTCTTTTAGGATCACATCACTTCCACTTTCTTTGAAAGGATTTATCCTTAAATATTCAAAACTTACACCAAAAGGAGTAAGATTAGAATCATCAGAAGAAACAATCACATTAAACTAATTATAAGAAATTAAATTAAATTAAAAACATATTTATTATCTTTTTAAGAACTATGAATGAACTATATTCACTTGGATGTAGCTTGGATTTCCTTGGATCTAGGACTTTTCTTTTTCCACTTATGCAACCAAAACCAACAATTCAGATTAAATACTTAATCAACAAAATTAGGGAAATCAATTAAAATCAATATAACTAGTAGAAAAATTCCTCATCAAATTCCCATGAAAATTGAATAAGCCATAAAAGCTTCTAATCTCACTAAAAGATTTAAGTGAAAGCCATTTTTCAATTGCTTTAACTAGTGCTTCATCTACCTTTATTTGTTTGCTATACATAACATTTCTTAAGAATATAACTCTTTCCATACAAAAAGAACATGCTTTTAAATTGTCACTTTTCACTTTTTAAAACTTGCAAAACATATTTTAAAGAATTAATGTGTTCATCTATACTTTTACTATACATAAGAGTATCATTAAGATGTGGTAAATCATTCTAATTCTTTAAATTTTCAAACAACATTAAAATCCACCATTTGATTTTATGAAAGTAATGAAAGCTCACAAGAAACTTGCTAATAAAAGCACCATCATAAGAACATCATCTAGATAAACCATAACAAATTTATTAAAAGAAGCATGCAAAACATGATTCATTAAACTAGACTTGGTACATTAAACAAACCTAATAGCAAAAATAATCACTCATACCAACCATATTTTGTTTTGAAAATAATTTTTGAAGTATCATCTTTTCTTAAGCAAGTTAGATGACATCCCTTTTTTCAAACCATGGCACAAGAGTCATGTAACACATTAAGCATAATATCAAGTGTTTCCTGAATCATAAAATGTTTCATCAAATTATACCTATAAGCTTCTTTAACAAGCAAGTTAATTATAAAACTTCTAGGTACATACAATTCCTCTTTTTGACACAAAAATCTATGATGCCTAAAAATTTCTCTAAAGACCATTTCCTCACAAACATTAACATGTGAAGCACAATCAACATTTAGAGGAATAGCAAAATCAAATGAGGGAGTAGCAAAACCACAATCATTAAACATTAACATGTGAAGTATAATTAACATGTAAAGGAATAGCAAAATTAAGTAAAAGAGTAGCAAAACCATAATCATTCACATCTAAATTCTTAGCTTACTTAAAACTTAACAATTTTGTATGCAAAATATCTTTATTATGCTCAAAATTCAATAATTTATTATCTAAAGTACAGATGAAAGTGTACCCTTAAGAAAACATATCAATCATTATAATATTTTTATCTTACACTACTTAAGGTACTTTGCTTCTCACACATAGTAACACTTTTGAAGATTCTTTTAGAAGCAAATCTTAGGATTACTTGAAAATAAAATCACAAGCACTTCATAAAACAATTTCAAATTTGTTAGTATTTTCATAAGCTTTCTTATACAAGATAATTGGCCTAAAAATGTATAAAATATTCTTTATGTTACTTGTTTTTCTAATCACCCTCAATTTTTCTTTTCTCTTTTTTCTTACATAACCACTCACTTTTTCTCCTATTTCTTTATAAATACTCTTTTTCTTTTCATGATCTTTAGTTTTTTCTACTCTTTTTTCCTCTCTATTCTTTTTATTTCTCTCTTTTCTTATCTTCTTCTCCCCTTTTTCTTTTGTTCTTATTCCTATATTTTCTTTTGCATTCTCAATTAGTCTTTATACACTTTTTTTAGGTTTAAAGGTTTGAGAGCTATTTTTCTCCATTCATTTCAAAGCTATATATGCTAAGAACTCCATCAAAAGTTACTTTTCTATCAAATTATCATGGTCTCCTAATTATTAAATGGCAAGCATTCATAAGAGTGACATCATATAACACCTCATTTTGGTATTTATTAGGTGTAAAAGAAATAAACACTTGCTTTGTTACTTTTACTTCATTACTATCATTCAGCCATTGCAACTTTTAAAGAGTAAGGGATGGCAAAGTAGGTAAGTTCAACTTCTCTACCATGTAGGTCCTAGAAATATTAGCACAAATTCTACTATCAATAATCACATTGCATATCTGACCCTTGATATTGAATCTAGTATGGAAAATGTTCTCCCATTACTCTTTACTTTCGTCCTTAGCTTGTTCTCCTAAAGCCATTTCAATCTTTAAGGATTTCTTGATTGGATAGTTAATAGTATGATGACTAAGTTCCAAACACTTAAAGTATTTATTATTGGTATTCTTTTAACATTTTTTAACTTTACCTTTACTCTTAGACACTTTGCTTTTAGGCTTTGATAAGGACTCCTTTTGCTACTTGATAAGGTGTTTGGATTTTTCTCCTTTGGGCTTGGATAAGGATCTAGTTTTGTATTTCCTATAACCCTTCTCTTCTTTCTTTTTAAGTTTTTCTTCCAAAGGCTTCCATGAAGGACTAGAATGGTAGTTATATCTAGGAAAAAAAACTCTTATTCTTTCTTCTAAACTCTAATCAAGAACTTGAATTTTGCTTATATCTTGAACTCTTCCCTTAAAACATAGGACTCTTTTTTTTATGTTGTTAAGAGTATAATTATCCTTATCTCTTCTTTTTCTATCATTTTCTCTCATCACACTTCTCTCTTTATTTCTTCTATTACTCTTTTTAATCTTATCATGATATATTCTCTCTCTTTGACTCTTTTCAGTTTTATTTTCAACTTTTTCTTCTTTAAAATATCTCTTAGTTTATTTTTTCTCTTTTCTTTCTCTACTAGTCTCCCATAAAGCCTTTGGATCTTACTTATATTTGGAAGAATCTTTCCTTTTAAGGTTTCTCTCCACTTTGTTAGCCATAAAGAAACCTAACCATTATAACTTTTCAATTTTCTTTCAAATGGGCTTTAATCATAGTATATTCCATTTCATTATGGTAATCTTTAACACTTTTAGAACATCAAATAAGGATTTGTAACTTTTTATACCACTTCTTAACTTCTCTTTCATATTTCTCATTGGATTATTTCATTGATTATAGCAAATCTTTCAACATGGACCTAGTATCATCTTTATCACCTCTATCACCATTTTCTTTTATCATTCTTAAAATATATACGTACAAGAAAGGTTTAGATAAAAGAAAAAATCTCACAAGAATACATTTCTCACTTGATTTAAAGGCATTCACTCACATATTTATACTTTAATTAGACTTATACCTTCAAATGAGCTCATAACTTTTTATCTCTTTCCACTCTTTACTTTTTCCCTATTATGGTTCATTGAGAACTAAGGAGACTTAATAAAATTCTACAATTATAGCAATCATCTTCACCAATCAAGGTTCACATAATTCAAGGATCAAGAAAAATAATTAGATAAACAACAAATGGAAAATCAAGAAAGAAACTAGTTAAGAATCAATTATAAAAACTTCAAAGAAAGGGAACTAACTAAGACTTAAAGATTAAAATTAAATGATTCAAGAAAGAAGATAAATTAGACTTAAATAAAGGACTCAAAATGATGACTTAGATAAACTTAAGGAATTTGAGACAATAAAATAAGGATTCAAAACTCAAAGATTAGAACAAAATAAATTCAAAGATGAGGACATAATTAATAAAGAAAGGAAATAAACATAAAACTCAAACTAAGGACAAAGACTAAGATTGCAATGAGGAAAAGTAAACAAGGAACTATAGAATAGAATTGATGAGTGCAAGACAACATAAGACATTTAATGAGTAGTAACACTTTTTTTTATTTTTGCACTCTTCAAACAAATTTTCTTTCAATTTTTTCAATCACATATTTTTTTCCACAATACCTTCTCTCTTTTTTTATTCTTGATTCATTTGTATTTTTCCACTTCTTTTTATTCTTTTGTAACTTTTTTTAGTCACTTGTTATTTTACTTTTCTTTTGAATCACTTTTGTTTCATTTTATTTCTTTCTTATTTAATTCATCTTTGAATCATGCCCCTAAAATGATTGCATAACACTTTTGTGTAGATTAAATAGGGGCATTAGATTACTATAATTGAAATTTTCAATTAGAATGAGAGATAATCAAATACAATAATCAATTATGACAATTTCATGTAGCTTTTACCTTACAATAATAGGCTATTACATTCAACTACTCAATTTTGGAACGCTTCTATTTGACAATAGCTGAATGATGTATTTGACTATCACAAAAAATGATGCTCTCTATTTAACACTAATAAACTAGTGTAATCAATTACTACATGTATAAAAACTTAGATATTAACATAAACATAACAAAAGCAAACTTGACAAAACAATAAAATAGCTATGAATTAAAGATGCTACAAACAATGCAGTAGGACATGCGAATTGACTTGAAATGATGCATATAGAATTCAAAGAAATTTGGACAAAAAGATTTAATAGATACAAATACAAAAATGCAAAATTAAATGAAATTGAGACAATAACTTGAGAAAAAATGAGACTCCACAATGAATTCAAACTCAAAATGGAATTAAAGACATAAATGCAAATATAATTTTAACAAATGATTTGATAATCAAACTAATTTGATAATTAAATTAACTTGACAAATAAAAGATAAATTAACTTAACATTTTAAACAAATAAATGAAAACTAGATTAAATGACACAATTCAAAGCAAGAACAACAATAATTAAGAACTTTAATCAAACATTACTTGAGCAACACTTAAATAGAAGACAAAATAAAGACAAATTTCAAATCAAAATACATAAATGAATTCAATAATAATTAATGGGTGGAACAAGACAATGCAATTGAAATTAAATGAAAATTAAAGAATTAATAAATTGTAAATAAACAAGAAAAATAGAGCATGAATCAACTAAAAAAAAATCAAAGACACAATTTAAATTAAATAAAAATGAAATAGCATAGAAATTGAGTAAAACAATAGAAATTCGAACTTTAATAGAAATGAAGTAAAGAACAAAAACAGAAAATGACCAAGAAATAAAATTTGAAAATTGGAATAACTTACTCTAATACCAAATGATAAGAATCTAACTAATAGATCATCCTAAAATTCAATAAATCAAACAAAAATAGAAAGATGGTCATATCACACTTCAGAAGGGGAAGAATAGAAAATATTAGTGATGAAGAAAATGACATAAAGGATAAGAAATCTTTTAATAAGTGAAGAAGAATCATGCTACAAAAATGAATTCATGATTAGTGAAGATTAATGCCACAAAAGATGAATCCCTTAAATAAGTCACAAATTTATTTAACAATTAAAAAAAGAACGCATTTTTACAAAAAGGCCACAACTAATTCTATTTCACCGATAATTTAAATCTAAATTTATTTTTTATAAGAAATATTCCTCCTTATATAAGATAAAAAGTTAACAAGTTAACTAACCTAATTATATTTTTAATGGGCTTAATTAGGCTTAAACTAGATAGCTAATTAAGCTATTAATATTGTTCAAAATAAAGGTACAAAATAATAGGTCAAAAACACCTAAATAAATATAAGGCCCAAAATGACTTAAAGTTCAATAAACAAAATTAGCAAAATCAAAATGAATATCAAGCCCACTGAAATTTGGATATGCTATTCAAATATTATGAGAAAAATCCTTTAGTATTCAAATATCCTTTTCAAATATAAGTAAGTAGAGATAAGCCTCAAACTTAATATTTGAATATAGTATTTAAGTATAAGTAGGCAAAAATGACCCTCAAGCCTAATACTTGAATATGAAATTTAATTATTAGATGCAAAAATTTTCCTATCTAGTTTCACATAACTCAAACTACTCTAAACTCTTATTTAACTTTTCAAAATTCTTCCAAGACCTGCTTTTATGCATCCAAATTTTTTAAAATGACTCTTGAAAACATTCTTAATTCTTTTAAATAACTATTTATGGTTACCCCTTTCAGAGTCACATCATACATATAATATGGAGCCATGCAAGATGACATAGTAATGTTGTGATACATGATTCTCTAAAAAATATGACTTAGAAAGGGACTTGTAAACTAAGCATTATATATTATCAAGTTTTCCATTTATATGATGTATGATGATGAAAATGAGATGTGTGGCTATGTAATGAGGCATGGAATGTTGTAAGTTGAAACATGTAAACTTGATGAATAAGAAAGAAATGAGATCATGAGATTGATGATGATAGGGGTGATTATACTCTTAATTGGGCTATATTGCACCAAATCCATGTGCCTGTTTATAAAAGGATAAGGTTAGCCTTTGAGAGACAAAGTTAAGGTTGTGTAAGATAAGGTTAAAGGAAGTCATAAGGAGATTTATATAGTTTTCTTTTTATTCCTTTATTATTTATGTTATTGTCGTGCGATAGTTGAATACGTAGAATTGTGAACATATATGTAATTATCTTGCAAAATGATTCTCCCTTATGAATTGGTTTAGAGTTGGATAAGGAAAAAGTAATAAATAAATCGATAATGTGCTAATGATTGTGACCTAATGTAGTGTGGGTCTATTTCTAACTTCTTGATATATAGGTCATTTAATGACAAAACAATCCATTTTTCCCTAATAAAGGTACAAATATGTATATGTTAGTTACAATGGAGCCTAATTGATATTAAGGAATTTGTACATGGATTGCAAGTATAAGCCTTATGATATATCTTGGTTTGAATATTGTTATTTACTAATTTTTAAATGCTTACTCACTAAATTTCAAGGAAATCCACTTTTTTTTCTTTTTTTTCTATTTATTTTCTTGTAAATTTTCTCCTTTATGTGTTTAACTAGTGTTGAATGGGATAAAAATGGGTCCATTCAAGAACTTTGGAATCAAGATAATCATTGGGATAATTGGATAAATCTTACATGATAACTTATCTATAACCATTGCATTGGAACTTTAAAAACTACATACCTTTTTGAAAGTATACTATATTTGAATATGGAATATTGTGATGGACATGTTGTAAGAAAGGGTGATAGGTGGCAACTTATAGTGACCTCCTATGTAGATTATATGCCTAAGAAATAAGTCATGGCAGAAGCCCTTCTAATAATTGAATTATTTGTACTTCATGATGCTTCTTTTGTTTAAATAAATCTTCTAATTATTAGCATATAAAGTGTTTTTTTCTCTCAAATCTAAATTATATCTATCAAAATTTATATAATGTAACTTACTTTAAAACTACTTATTAGATAAAAATTAGGAAATGTAATTATAATATAAAGTTAGAGTACGTTTATTTAGTTTTAAAAAATTAGTTTACATTTATCTAGTTGTAATTTGTAAACCAATTTAGCACAAGTTAAGCTCATGAATTCAAATTAAACAAATTCTTTTATAAATTATATATAACTATCTACAATTTTTCAAAATTATAAGATTGTTAATTATAAAAAGATAGAAATGTAAAATATCTTCCTCAACTATCTAAATAAATACTTGATAACTTTATTTACATGTTAACTTTTAGCTTAGATATATTAGTAAATTATAACTTATCACTCTTAAAATTAAAGTTATTTATTTTCTTTCTTAATCCTTGTGCATTAACCTTAAATGAAATTTAAAAATGGAGTAGTTAAAAATTGAATACACATATAAAATTATAATTATAATTGAAAACTTTATAACCAACATGTATAAAATTTTATCTAAATTTTCTCCTCATTATAATGATAAATGGAGTTAAACTCAAATAAAATCATTATCATTAACTAATAGATAAATTAAAAGAATTTAATGTGCATCCATGTAAATATTAACTACAAATGTTGACAAGTCACAACAAAATCATTTATTATTACCAATTACCAATACTAAAGAAATTATTCATCAGTACCTTATTTGAAGAGAAAAAAATATTATAGATCTTATTTTGTAATTAGCTAATTATATTAGCGGTTAGCTATTTGAATTAACTATTAACTAATAGTTGATTATATTAGTTAACTTAATTAACTGATAGTATTAACTATTTATATAAAAATATTTAGTAAAATTAATTGTTTATTATTAGTTGTTTATATATAAAATGATATATAAGAATATATGTATATTTTATAATTTATTTAAGTATTCTTTTACTTTAATAATATTTTTTGATTATAATATATTATTTATTATATTAAATATTTTTAAGAAATTATATCAATATAATTTATTATACTTATTTAATTTTTCTTTGAAAAATGAAAAATTATAATTTTCTAGTTAAGCAATACTTGTAATATTTTGGGAAATGCAATAACTATTATAGTTCATTTTGTAACCATTTTTTTATATCAAATTTAAATTTTAGATATTTATCATTAAAAATATTGATGAATTATACATTTTAAGTATAAAAATATATCTTTCACAAGTAATATTATCCCATTACTTCTTTTTTTTAATATGTATTATTCTTTAATTTAAAAAATATCATTTAAAAAATATTAATAATTTTGTCAACTCATTTTCTATTATTCACTATAAAATAAAACACACGTTTCCTTCTTTTTATACAATTCGAGCAAAAAGAAATGATTATATTCATGTAATTTTTTATTATATAAATATTTTAATATAATTTTTTATACTTATTTAGTTTTTATTTAAAAATAAATAATTATAATTTGTTAGATATATTAGATTTTCTCTAAGAAATAAATAAATATAATTTAGTGTTTTCTTTTTTATCAATGATGAATATTAAAAAATTTATAATTATGAGCAAGAATGTTATTTTTTAATATTAAATATAAATCAACTATTTCAAAAAAAAATTATTCTTAGCTTTTTTAAAATGATTGTTTTAAAGTCAATAAATTGATTAAAATAGTTATTTGTCAAACATTCAAATCAGTTAATTAATTTAGTCAAATAGTTGAAGGTATTCAAAAATTAGCTAAAAGTTGATTGAAAATTTATTTACCAAACATATTCAATATAACAAGTTTTGGTAATACAATTTATACTTTTTTTTTGTTAATGTGGTGGGTTATTAGTGAAAATTTTGAATTCCACACGAAAGATTTTATATTATATATTGCAACTTTTTTTTATAAAAGTAAAATAATAAAAATAGAGGTGTGTGGGTATCTTATTTTCATAAAAATGTACTTAAGTACGACCCACAAGTACATAAAAGAGAGTATTTGGTAACAGCTTTTTGATTAATTTTTAATTGAATTAAGTGTATTTAAATATTTAATTAATTCAATCAAATGATTTAATTATTTATCAAATAATCATTTTAATTAACTTATTGCCTCTCAAACAGTTATTTTGAAAAAAATCAAGAATAGTAGCTTTTTGAAAGAGTTAATTTGTATTTAGTATAGAAAAAGACATTCTTGCCATAATTATAAATTTTTTACATTTCCATTCTTCATAAATAAGAAATAATAAAATATTTTTTTATTTATTAGAGAAAAATCTAAAACATATAATAAATTATGGTTATTTATTTTTTAAAATAAAAACTAAATAAGTATAACAAATTACATTAAAATATTTACATAATAAAAAATTATATGAATATAATCATATCTTTTTATCAAATTGTATAAAAAAGAAGAAAATATATGATTCATCTCACAGTAATTAATAGAAAATATATTAAAAAATTATTAATTTTTTATTAAACAATATCTTTTGAATTAAAGAATAATACATATTAAAAAAAGCAACAAGTATATTATTATAAAAGATATGTTTTTATATCTAAAATGTGTAATTCATCAATATTTTTAATCATAAATATATGGATCTTAAATTCAATATTAAAAATAGTTATAAAATAAACTTTAATAGTTATTGCATCTATTGAAATATTACAAGTATTTCCTAACTAGAAAATTATAATTATGCATTTTTTAAAGGGAAATCAAATAAGTATAATAAATTATAATGGTATGATTTTTTAAAATATTTAATATAATAAATAATATATTATAATTATAATATAAAATATTATTAAAATAAAAGAATGCTCAAATTTAGAAAATATACACATATCCTTATATGTAATTACATAAATAAATAGTTAATAATAAATAATTAATTTTATTAAACATATTTATATAAACAATTAATACTATCGGTTAGTCAAATTAGTAAATACAATTAGTTATTATTTAACAGTTAATTCAATCAATTAATTATTAATATAATCAATTAATTGTCAAATAAGACCAAAGGATAGTCCTATAAGAACCTTCACCTTTTAAAAATTTAAGTATTTTACCATTGAATTATCTTTAATATATTAAAATTTATATTTTTAATTTTAATTTAATTATTTTAATATTTTAAAAAAATAATCTAATATATTTAACCTCTTAGGAGGTGAAACTTTCATAATACTACCCTTATATAAAAACTTGAAGCATTTTTAATAATCTTACAATTTCCTTCATAAATGTAAAATATATATATATATATGTGGCTGCTTTATTTTCATGGCTGACTCTATCATATATTTGGTAAAATTCAATGTAAGCATGAATTAATCTTATTAATAAGTTGTGAGCTATTAAATTAATTATTTTTTATTCTAAAAAATATAAAATTTAATGGGAGTATTAAATTTCATACATAAAATAAAACTCAATATACAAAATAATTTAATTATTTTTATCCATTTCTTTTTAAATATCATTTAAAATTAATATAAAAAAATTAAGGTAGATAATAGATAATTTTAATTTTAGGATAAATAAGTTATAATTTATTAATATTTTCTCTACTAATAAGTAAGGTTATTAAATATTTCTTTAAATCATCAAAATAATATTTAAAAAATAATAAATATTATCTTAATTTCTTAAAATAATAAAAATATTTTTTAAATGACTCTTAAAAAGTACGAAGAGAATAACATTCATCGAATGATTTGCCATCAAATTCCAATTCAAGGATGGTCAACTCTCTCTCTCTCTCTCTCTCATCCACTTCCGTACATTTTAAAAAATTATATTTCTTTTAGGTCTAAGTAATTAATATATATATATATATATATATATATATATATATATATATATATATATATATATATATATGAAAAGGCTACTAAATGACCATACGTAGATTTTGAGGGCCATGGCAGAGTGTGGGGCCAGAGGCTATGCATGTTGACCCTTTTTCTGAAATCTAGACGTTAGAAGTCGCAGTCTCTTCGAGAAAGGAATGTGAGCGCTAACCGCCGCAACTTATGCTATGAGCTTACAATTTTGTCCTCACTCTCTGGCATGACTCTTTCGGTTTCGGGTCGTAACCGGCGATAGCCAGTTATTCTTGATTTTTTTCCCCAATTTTCATTAACAGATTGCATGAATCTTTTTCTTTTGATATGTTAATTCATTGGTGGGTTCTTTTATAATTTTTGTATAAAATTTTAGAGTTTTTAAAAATTTTTGTTTGATTATAATTTTTATATGAAAATAAGAATTTTTTTTTATGAATCTTTTGATGCAACTTTAAACGGAGTTTAACTTTTTGTTTACTTGTAATATGCAAAATTCATACACGCCTAACTTTTGTTTGATGTAACTAGCTAATATTTAACAAATTTATTGGTTGATGGTAAATTATATGAGAATTGATGATCGTTATCAAATAAACTTTTTTTTAAATAAGTTAATGTACCGTACATTTTTAGAAGTTAATTTATAACCTACTGATCAAGTTAAAAAAATTATATACTAATTTATTTATTACGCTACACATACTAATAATTTTTTATGAAAAAATTATAAAATTTTATATAAAAATTTACAATTTTTTAACTTTTAATTATATTATTCTTTCATTATAACTTTTAAAATTTCTCAATACACACAAAAAAAATTACCCTTAATTTTAAATTTTTTGGGTAATATTAATTTTAAATATTTTGAATTTCGACTCATTGGGTAAAATAGAAATTAATCAACTGGAATTCTTTGTGATTGTGTTGATTTATTATTATTATTCTATACTAAGAATGTTTTGTTTGACTGGAATTGTTGTTTCCTACTTCTTTTTCCTTCTAATATCACTTTATTTGCATGCTGAAACAAAATTCTATCTGTGGGTGGGCGAAACTGATTTGTTCTTGTCAATTTGGAAAGAGAAATAATTTTAGACTAATTAAATCATATATACATGGTGTAATTATAGAAGTTATTGGTGAATAACATAAAATTAAAAGGAAAATATTTTCTATGATAAAATGTTGCCATATATTTATTTCATATTTAGGCATATTCTTCCCTATGAAGTAAATATAGACAAGGACGCTAATATAAATAGTTTGCAAAATTTTGATGGTAACATTAATTTCAATAAAAAGAATTACAAAGGCATAAGTTTATAGTGAAAGACATTTTTTTACGTTAATTTAATATCAATTTTCAAATTTTATATTAATTTAATATGATTATAATTTCTTTTATTAAAATTGTTATTATGGAATATGTTTCATAACATTATTTTTACCAAGTTAAATGTGAATATAAAATTATTATAAGAAAAAGTTAGGGGCAATTAACTATTCAAAAGCAATAAAATCTTAATAAGGTGGTAATGAATCAAGTGAGCTTGAGCTACATTCGAATTTTGGCACAATAAATATAGGAGTTAAATTAGTTGACTTACATTGCAAATGCGTTAAGTTTGAGGCTTTGAGCCATTAAAATTTTGATTTATTTATATTACGACCTGGATCGATAATTATATAAATAAATGCGTATAAATATGCACTATAATATACACTATTTTTTTAATAAAATAATTAAAAAATTTATTATAAAATATGAAAATATTAAAATATAATATATTTTTGTTATTAGTATATTACTTCATTTCTTGTGGTCATAATATATACTTATGTTTTGAGATAAATCCATATTTATGCTACATAAAATATTCTTATAATACAAAGAGTCATTTGATTCACTCAAAGTTGAAATTTCTAGAAATAAATATTTATGTAAACTTTCAAGAGGTATTTAAAATTATTTGCTTAATGTTATGAAATTGACATTTTTTAAGAATTAACTTCTTGTATCTTATTTAATTCATTTTTAAATTCCCTTCATTATTATTATTACAAATAAAAATATTGATAAATTTTAATTATCTTTTATTATATTTTTTTAAACCTTATAATCTCTATTTGCATCATTTTTATAAATTATAAATTTTTTATTTTTTAATTTACTATATAAAATTAAAATAGATTTATATAAAAATTAAGATGTCTTATATATATATATATATATATATATATATATATATATATATATATATATATATATATATATCTTGAGTATCTTAATATAATCAAAATGAAATATAATTTAAATGAAGAAGAATATTAATTAAATAATTAATACAATAGAGAATTAATTTATCAGATTTATATAAAATAGATAAAAATATATAATTTTTATTTTTATAAATGAATATTAAAATAAAAAATAAGAAATATAATAAATATAAAATAATAAATAAAATAATAGAATAAATATAATGTTATTTGGAATTAAATATTTATTATAATTATATATACAATTTATTTATATATACAATTTGTGTATGTGATTTAATATTTAATATTTATTTTATATAATTTTACATAATACTTATTTTATTTATCATAATTTTTAAATAGTGAGAATAAAAAGTTAAAGTGATTATTAATTAAATTATATACGAATAGTTTTATATTCGTATCTATAATAAACATAATTTAGGGATTTTCTGCTTCCTGCAAAGTTGAATTTTTAATACAGTTCACCCGAATCAAATAACTTTTGAGTAATAGTATTATAATAATATTATATTTTTTAAATTATTCTTTGCCTTATTGCTTTTATAATTTTTTAATTTATTACTTTTTGAATAAAATATTTCATTATCATTATTACGGTAGATTTGAGATTAATGAGTCTGTTGAACCGCTCGAAAGCATAATTAGGGATGAATTTGAGTGGAATAAACTAATTCAGGTAAGTTTGATTTGATCCTAGAGTTGAAAAGGTATAAAATAATCTGAGAGTGAGCAGAAACCAGTTTAGTTCAGCCTGGCTCAATAGCCGGCCTGACTAATTCTTCTTTTAACTAAATTTTTAAGATAAAAATCTAAAATATCCTTAATTTTGAGGTAATCAGATTTTATACTTTTGTTTAGTGTGAAAATTTAAAAACCACCCTTTAAACTCTACAAAATTTAGAAATAATACTATTATCAATTTATTTTATCATCTATCAAATTACATAATTTTTAATGATATTTTTAAACAAAAATATAATATTATAGTATGTTAATTTATCTTGTTATTTTTTCACAAATAATTTTTATGTTATATAATTAATAGGAATAAAATTAAATATATAAAATTTTAAATAAAAAATAAAAAATAGGTTGCAAAATTATATGTGAAAAAAGGTAAAATAAATTAATATATTATAATATTATGATTATATTTTAAAAATTTTATAAAAAATTATATAATTTGATAAAATGGTTCATTAAATTGACAATAGGTGTTAAATTCAAATTTTGTGAAATTTAAAGAAGTGGTTTATAAATTTTTAAAGTAATAGGAGATAAGATCTAACCATTTTAAAATTGAAAAAAGATATTTTGCATTTTTTACTAATTTATAAACTTTACAAGCTCTCAAACTTTTAATTGCCTCGTAAACTAACTTATATTGATATTTTTAAAATCTTATGACCAAAAATAAATAAATGCATTGTTAAAATATCATTTCCATTAAATAGCACATTAGAATAAAAATAAATATTTTGACTAGAAAATGAATATTTATATGAAATTTAGTCACAATAATACTAAATTGTTAAAAAAATTAATACTAAATTAATGTTAAAATATGTTTTAATATTAAATATTAATAATTTAATATCTTCCTAATCTTCCGAGCATCAATCTTAACGGTTATTCTATTAACATCTTTCCTTTGTGTAAAATTCAGACAATATCTTTTGAACAATCACAATATAACCTAATAAAAATATAAGACTTTAACCACATCTTTACAATCAAATCTTTCTTTACCATATATAACAATGTAACTATATTTACAATTGTCAAATAACTTGAAATAATATATTAAATTTATATATATTATTTCATTAATTAATTAATTAATATGTATTTAAAATATTCATTAAATGAATATTAGTACTACTACTATTTTTTTATCAATTAGTACTATTACTTGAAACAAAAATAATATTCACAAAAAATCAACTGTTTCAGCCAGTAACCAGTCATTGACTCGTTGTGAGAAATACCGCGTATTTGCGTGACCTTACGCCCATCCTCCTCAGTCAATATTTTCTCTTTAACAGACGAAGTTTCGGAAGCACAAAGAGCCGCTCTTTCCTTCCTCTGCCTCTCTTTCTCTGGTTCTTTCTTCACTCTCTTTCGCTCATGTGAATAAGCAGAAACCTTCTTAGGTGGCTTTCAATTCTGCTTAAAATTCACGGCGATGGCTCTTTCTGGGTTCTCTCCATTCGCCTTCTTTCTGGTTTTGTACGTAGCTCTGCTTTCAGGCCTCTGTTTTGCTGGTGACCCATACGTTTACAATGATCTCCGCGTTACCTATACCACCGTTTCACCTCTAGGTGTTCCTCAAAGGGTTCGTTCTTTGTTGCTTTTCTGTTTCTGTTCCACTAGACTTGTTTTTCTTTCTTTTTTACGTTGGTCAGGGTGGTTTTTCTTGAAAGGTGGGAATTTTGGACTAAATTCTGGGTTTTCATGGTCAGAATTGGTCTGGGATTGTGTTTGCTTGTTTTCGTTGGATTTCTTGCTCTCTCAATGAGTAGCCTGTGGTTGGTGACATGCTCTTAAGAGCATCGTCGTTTGGCTTTAATTTTTCCCTTTCCCTCCTTGTTTATTATATCTAATTTTCATCATGATATTTCTTAAGAAGGAACTTGAATTGAATGGTTGGAGTGCTAAAACTGTTGAGGATAATAAAAAGGACAAATTTTTATCGATTTATTCAATCTTAATTTTTTTTCCCGATTTTGATTCCTTTGGTTACCTAGGAAGTGTGGAATGATGTATTGGACCCCCCCCCCATTTACAGGTATATTTTTCCAGGGGTTGTCTGACATGTTTCCTCTTTCTTGTATTCAGAAATTTGGTAATATTTTTCATTTTCTCACTGTGCTATTTGGTTTCCTCTTTTTTTTTTTTAATGATTTTGTAGCATCATCCGTGGCCTTCAATTTTTTTTCCGTGTACTTTCGCACAACTATTCCTTTATGTATTTCTTATATATTAAGAATGTATTTGAATAGAATGGCTGTAACAGGACTCACGTCGACGTAAACAAGGGGCTCTTATTCTCACTGTAGAAGTGTTGTATTCTTCACTTTGTATTTTATTTTATTTTCTTGTGATTTTTTATCGTCACTTATGTTTTAGTCAATAGTCTTGGTATACTGTCTTTTGAGCACATTCTGTCCGTGATTTGATTTTGGGTTCTTAGGATAAAGAATGGTCATATGAATCTGGTACCTTTTATATATATTTTACCACCACATTATTGAATTCTCGTTTCTCTTTGTAGTTTTGCTTGTCCAAAATTTTTCATCACTCTTTTGCTAGCGTTATATGTAGTATGTTTGAAATGTGTCAAAAGGAATATTTTCGATCACAATTTGCTGACTTTATTGTTTATTAATAAAATCTGATTGCAGGTGATAGCTATCAATGACAAGTTTCCTGGCCCTCTAATTAATGTCACCACTAATAACAATGTAGTTGTTAATGTGCAGAATGAATTGGATGAAGATCTGCTTATTACTTGGTTGGTTCCATTGTTACAGTACATTGTATCCTACTTTCTCCTTGGTTTGTAGGTTTATTATTTAAGAACTTTTTTGATAAATTTTTGTAACAGGTCTGGAGTTCAAATGCGTCGCAATTCATGGCAGGATGGTGTTCTTGGCACAAATTGTCCAATTCCGCCAAAATGGAATTGGACATACCAGTTTCAAGTTAAGGATCAAATTGGGAGCTTTTTCTACTACCCTTCCCTTAATTTCCAAAGAGCCTCAGGTGGCTTTGGTCCGCTTAATATCAACAATAGGGAAGTTATCCCTCTTCCTTTTGCACAGCCAGATGGGGACATTATTATTATGATTGGTGAATGGTATACAAAAAACCATCCGGTGAGTAATTATCTTGTGCAAATATTTTTGTTAAACCTCAAAATTGAGTTGGTTATGGTTGATTATTACAATACATGACCATGCTTTCTGAAATTTAGGCCCTGCGATCAACCCTTGATGCTGGACAAGACCTTGGGATACCAGATGGGGTTCTCATAAATGGCAAGGGACCTTACCGGTACAACACAACTCTTGTACCTGACAGTATTCAGTATGAAACTATCAATGTTGAGCCAGGTAGTGTTACTTCTTTCATTATACAATTTGTTGAAATCTACCATGATATTCATCCTCTTTTTAAATATTAACATATATTCATCAATATATAATTGTCTATGCGCTTGTCTTCTGCATCTGTCTTTCAAGTAGTTTATTTGAATGATCTGTGTCTAAATGTACATATTTTCTATTCATTTGATAAAGGACTACTTCTATCACCATTTTCTAATTCTAATTTCTAATTACCAATATTGCACCATTCATCCATTTAGTGAGGATGTAAAATGAAAATTTTAGTTCTTCTGGTACCAGATCATATATTAATTTTTGATGGATTATATTGGCATCATTAACATGCAATAACCCAAATGTGAAAAGCTTTTAAATGTTATCATATACAATTTGTTTCATTAGCACTTTTTATGGTTGGTTGTTGGAACTGTCTGAATATCGATCAGAAGTACAAATATATTTTGACAGGGAAGACTTATCGTATTCGCGTCCACAACGTTGGAATTTCAACTACCTTGAACTTCAGAATTCAGAATCACAATCTATTACTTGCAGAAACTGAGGGTTACTATACAATGCAACAAAATTTGACTCAGTTTGATATTCACGTGGGGCAGTCTTATTCTTTTCTTGTTTCCATGGACCAAAATGCTAGCACAGACTACTATATTGTTGCTAGTGCCAGGTTTGTGAACGAATCATTGTGGCAAAAGGTTACGGGTGTTGCAATTTTGCACTATTCTAATTCCAAGGGGCCAGCATCTGGTCCTCTGCCTGACCCACCAAAGGATGTCTGGTACAAGGAATGGTCAATGAACCAAGCAAAATTTATCAGGTTCGTTACTGAAAAGATTGTTATTACGAGTTTGATGATATGACTTGCTATTCATTATTCTTTATTCTGTAAATAGGTTGCCAGTTAATTCTCCTTTTTTCAAAATTTAAAAGAAAGCGCATTTCTTTGTTATATAATAACTTGACATTTGTTGCAGCCATCTGCTTAAATTCAGTTTTCTAATTGCCAGTCTCTGTGGTTTTTATACTAGTTTGTCTATGGTAAGGTGTATTTCATTGTTGTTGACACGCTCTTGGTTTTGTACACTGAGTTTATGTATTTGAGTTATTGTATGTGCTGCTCAATAGGCAAAATTCATCGGCTAGTGGTGCTCGACCAAATCCTCAGGGCTCGTTTCACTATGGCGAAATTAATATTACAGACACTTACGTATTAAAGGTTGTGCCACCAGTGACAATTGATGGCAAAGTTCGAGCTACCATCAATGGGGTCTCATTTGTTAAGCCGGAGACACCATTCCGGCTTGCTGACCTGCATAAACTGAAAGATATTTATAAGCTTGATTTCCCCAGTGAACCTCTCAATGGAGCGCCACGGATGGACATGTCTCTAATTAATGCTACCTATAAGGGATTTATCGAGATTGTGCTGCAGAACAATGACACCACAATGCAAACATTTCATATGGATGGCTACTCTTTTTTCGTTGTGGGGTAAGAATCATTTTTCTTTGTTATTTTGTGTCTCTGATTCCAGTTTTGTTTATAATCACTGCTCAGAAATTGATTTTTTTCTTCTTTAATACAGGATGGACTATGGTAATTGGACAAACAACTCTAGAAATTCATACAATAAGTGGGATGCAATCTCTCGCAGCACAGTTCAGGTGTGTTTCCTCTAGAACATATGGCACTCCACATATACTTGGACAAGACCGTTTCTGTTTCCCATGCTGTTGGATTGATTTTTTATATGCGTAGATTCTATTTCATTTCGCCGTGGATCAAGCCTCTCAAATTATTTGTGTAAATTTGTCTCCTAGCGCTGTGAGAGCCTTAAATGCATGGCCAATTTTGTATTGGACCAGTAAATTACTTGGAAATTCAATTATCCTTGGCTTTTCAATGCAGCTACAACTTGGAAATAGATTTAGCTGATTTTAAATGCAAAATAGTACTTTAGTTAAAAGGGGAAAAATACATTTCATACCCTTGAATTTTTGCTCAGTGACAAAAATTATACATAAACTTTGAAATCCTATACATTACAGCCCTAAACTTCAAAAAAAGTTGAAAATGTTAGTTCAGTGTTAAAATAGACGGAGAACTACAGTCTATTTCTTCTCATTAGGCCGGCCACCTCTTATTACTCAAACAGGAAAAAACCTGATGACAATTTGTTTCTGTTAAAAAGCAACCTTCAAATTTTCATAGTGTTCTTTGTAAATTTGAAAACATTAATTTGCTTAACAGTAACAGAACTGTATTCCCACTCTTAACAAGGAGATAATTTTCAACAAGACCACAAAAACATGGAGAATGAAGAATGAGATAAATTTAATCAAGGAGAGGATGAAGAAGAGGGAGAATCCATTAAAGAAAGACAAACATGTTTGCCTCTCTCTATATGTATATTAGCACAGTGATACAGAGTGGTTGTGTGTGTGTGTGTGTGTGTAGCTGCATTCTGAATCCAATGTCTATTTTGGATTTTGATGGAGGGATTTGAAGAATTTTGCTCATAAGTCGGCATTCATTTCCTGTTCCTTTAGTTTTCGGTTGCAGGAAGTTTTGAAGGAATTACAGTGTTTACAGTGTTTTCATTTTAATTTATGGATTTTGTTATTTCTTCCAGCTATAAAAAAAAAAGATTAATGCTTTTGGGATTTATACGTTGTTTAATTTCCTCATGGTAATGGTTCTTCTCTCGCAAGTACCCAATTGATGTGTTGCATATGTTTTTGTCCAAAGTACGTAACAATGTTTTAATGCAAGGGACTTGTTTTGCTTGAAGTGAAAGAATTACTGAATGGGAAGTGACAATAAAAAGTGCATCTTTAAAATGAATTCATGTTAAGTCATTAAGTATCTTCGTTTCTGGTTTTGATTGAAATTAATTAGGTTCAATTGGCTTCTTTATGGTGATTTGCCAAGACGTATGGGCAAATGAAGAAGAAATAAACTGCAGGTCTCCGTCTATCTTAATACTTAACTAAGTTTTTCTGGAAGTTTAGGGAAGTAATGTGTAGAATTTCAAAGTTGTGTACCTTTTTTGTCGTTGAACGAAAGTTCAAGGGGATAAATTATATTTCTCCCGTTAAAAAGGGAAGTAGATTCTAAGATTATACTCTAGTTAGTTTGTTTCTGTGTTTGTTAAATGCCCTGGTATCCTGGGTATGTACCTTAAATGTTTCGTGTTTGTTAAAAATGTATGAAAGGATTTTTGGCTTGGACATGCAAACTCTTATATTCGCGAGGGACTTCAGATCTCGAATGTATTTGTCCGGTTTTTAAGTGATATATTTTCCCACTTGACGGCATAGGTTTATCCTGGAGCTTGGACGGCAGTCCTCATCTCTCTTGACAACGTTGGAATCTGGAACCTCCGAGCTGGAAATCTTGACAGGTGGTATAGAGGCCAAGAAACTTATCTGAGGATTATCAATCCTGAAGAAAATGGCAAAACAGAGATGGCTCCACCTGATAATGTTCTATACTGCGGTGCTCTCAAGGATCTGCAGAAGTATGTTACTCTCTGAAACCCATTAACCCTCACTTTCATGCCTACAATGACATTATTTGATCCTATATTCTCTGCCCGCAGGGAACAGCACCATTTTTCTGCAGCATCTATATCTGGAGGATACTTGAAACTTTTCACATTGATTCTGGCGCTTTCTACAATCCATTTTCACATATAGGCGAGTTTTACTTCGGGTTGATCGACCATTTTAACGGTTTACCGAGAGTAATTATGGCCTGATCCTGATGTGCTGTTGTCTTAGTACTTACTATATGTAGTATACGATTGTAGAAAAGGGTAGCTTAAGTTTCTTAGTTCAAAGAACATCTTTCTCGGTTTTTAATTTTTTTTCATACTTTGGTCACATTTTGTCCTGTAACTTAGTTGTTAATTGCCAAAATTATTAATTTGGCAATTGTGTTTGGTCATTCATTCTTTATCCATATTTTGGGTTACAGATCCATGAGTCACATAATTTCTAACACAACTAACGTTTGGTTGTCATTTGTTATGCCTTTCATTTGAGTCTGTCTTTAATAGTGCCCATAGTTGCAACCTTACAATTTTGCTTCGTTGATGGTCCCTTTTTTTTCTTTTTTTCTTTTTTTCAACATATATCTGCAATTTTGCAAGTTACAATTGTGGATGACAACTACAATTTAAATTCCTGATATTAAATTCGTTATAATTTCTCTTTCTCCCAAGTGAATTTGTAAACTGTGCATATAATCGAATTTGTTCTAAAGATGTTCTCCCTTCTTTGAAAATTATGCAGTCACAATTTTGCATTTACTGTCCACAATTTTACTCTTAAATTGTTAATGGTCTTCCCTTTTTAATATATATATTTTCCTTCTAGGATCCGTTTGATATCAAGTGCCACATAAGAGAAAAGCAGACGTGGCAAAGCAGAACAAAGTCAAATTCTCCGTTAAAATCCAATAAAATTTATGCGATTAAAATAAATTGTTATTATTTAGGAGACCAAATGTAATTGGAATGTTTATTGAGAGACCAAAATTGTAATTAAATCTAATATTATTCTGCCTGAAATCAGTTTAAGAAAGTAAAGTAGATTGATTCTTTATTTCCATTTTTTTTGTTAAATTTAATTTAATTTTCATCATACAACAAATAATATGCATGAAGGTTCTTATAATTTCTCTCAGGCCACTAGAAACTCAGCACACAACAAATTACAAAAAGAAAAGGCATGTCAAATTCAATCAGTATATTTGGGTATAATTTGATGCATTTTTGCACTATACATTGAACCAAAATTTTCTTTACAAGGGCCCACTTAATACAAATGTCTAATGCTAGAATTTAAATGTAGGGCTGTTTGGTTAGAGTAATTGGAAAAGGATAAGAGAACGAGAAATTTTTATTCTTTTTATATATATTTAATTCAGAAAAAATTTATTTTTTATTATTATTTTCTTTTAATAGAATTACCTCAAATGACAACTCTTGTTAATTTTTCAAGATAATTCTCTCATTCTGAATTTTGAGTTTATAGAAATAATAATAAAAGAAGAAGAAGAAATAAAAATAAAAATAATTATTAAACAATAATAATCAATCATAGCAATGATAAAAAATAAATAATAATAAAATATTAAAAATGATAATAATATTAATTAAATAAAATTAAAAAATAATAAAATATTTAATAATATAAAAAATAATTAATAAAAAATATTGCATATGAATAATAATATAATAATTATTAAAAATAATAAATAATAAAATATCAACAATATTAGTAATAATGCAATAAAATAATAGTAGTAAATAATAATAGTAGGAATAATAATAAATATTATTATTATTTTAAAAATAATTATATAAAATTATTTTTTCATTATAACAATTGTCAACAAAGTAAATTGAGAGAATCTAATTCTTTTCTTTATTTGAACCAAATAAAATGACTAAATATGTGTATTCATTCTCTTTCTCTTTCTTTTTCTTTCTTAATTCTTTTTCCTCTTCTTCAATTGAACAAAACGGCCCTTATAATATTGAAAGGAAAACTTCTAAAATAATTTCAATTATCATTATACTACTAGAAAGGATTTTTAACCTAAATATCCTAGTTGGGGAAATTAATTCCCACTTTACCTTAGTTTCAAAGAAATTCCTCTAATCAACTCAACTCCCATACAATGTTCGGAATTCTTTTTTTAGTCAAAATTAACATATATATATATATATATATATATATATATATATATATATATATATATATATATATATATATATTATTAAAAAAGTATTATAGGAGTAATATAATTTGTATAGTTAAAAATTATAATTAAAAATATAAAAATATATACATATTTAAATATATATATTACTCTTTTCTAACTTTTTTATAAAAAAAATTATTTCATAAAAAATTTAATGTAAGATACCAAAATTAGATATTCAATTCCGTCAAATCTACATATATCAAAATTAGTTTAAAAGTTTACTAGTTACTCTTTTTACTAATAAACATATTGTGGCTTATTAGACATAAATATTATAACAATTTACAATATACACAAATACAAATAATCTATTAAGAATATAAAATATATTCAAATAAAAATTATTTTAAATTACACAAATATTCTACCTAAAAATCATTCTAAATTAGGTGTATTTGAAATGTCAAATAATAATAATATTAATGAAACTAAAGAATTAATGATTTAAAATTTAATATAATTTAAATATAGTAAGAAATCTTTTATAATAATCATTAAATTTAACTAATAGTAAGAAAAGATAATATTATAAATCAAATATTTTAAAAATATATTCATAATATAAATTTTAAATATATATTTATCATAAATTAAATTAATTTTTGTAAAATAAATTGATAACAAATATAAAGTATATACTCATATGAGCATTATAATTATAATAATAGGTAAAAATGTAAAAGCACTAAAAACGATTTATAATATAAACATATATAACTAACTTGTTAGGAATATAGAATATAATTGAATAAAAATAAATAATTATAAAATTTTTAGGATAAATATAAAATATCATTTATTAGTAAATTGTAAAATTTTTTATTTATTTAAAATATGATATAAAATTAAATAACTATGATATATGAAAATTTTAAAATATTAATTTAGTTCAATAAAATATGAAAATGATAGATATTCTATTAAATATTTTTTGAAATGAAATTTTTTGGGGATTGTCTTGGGATGGAAGTTTTTTCGTTTTGAGGGGAAAATTTGCAAGTGGAAGAGTTTTAGAAGAATACATACATACATACATACATACTTATACATATATATATATATATATATATACAATATTATCATAACAATTTACAATATTAGTTTATACCAATAATTCATTAAAAATATAAAATATATTTGACTAAAAATAAGTAATTATAATATTTTTAAGGTAAATGTTAAATATGGACTATTAGTATATTGCAAAATTTTTTCATTTATTTAAAATAGGATAGAAAATTAAAAAATTATAATATGTTAAATTAAATAAAAGGTAGATTAGTCAAATAAAATGTGAAAATGGTAGATAATCCATTAAATTTTCTTTGAAATAAAACAAATCGGTAATTAATATAAAATGTATGTTCATAAGAGCATTATAATTATAATAACATTAGATAAATATGCAAGAATAATATAATAATTTATAATATGAGTATATACCAATAATTCATTAAGAATATAAATATATTTGAATAAAAATAAATAATTATAAGATTTTTAATATAAATATTGAATATAATTTATAAGTAGATTACGATTTTTTTCATTTATTTGAAAGAGGATAAAAAATTAAATAATTATAATATATTAAATTTAAAAAAATAAATTAGTATAATAAAATATAAAAATGAAAAATATTCTATTAAATGCTTTTTGACATGAATTTTTTTTGCATGTTATTGTGGAGAGAACTTTTTAATTTTGGAACAAAAATTTGCATACGGAAGAGTTTCAAAAGAAGATATAAAAGATTTACTATAAATTAAATTAAGTTTATTAAAACAAATTGGTTACAAATGTAAAATATATGCTCATATAAGCATTATAATTATAATAATAATAGGTAAATATGCAATAGTACCATAACAATTTACAATATGGATATATATATATAAATAATTTATTAAAAATATGAAATATATTTGACTAAAAAATGCATAATTATAAAATTTTTAAGATAGAGATTAAATATGCTTTATTAGTATATTGCTAAATTTTTTTCATTTATTTCAACAAGGATAAAAATTTGAATAATTATAACATATTAAATTTAAAAAGAAAGTATATTAGTCTCATAAAATATGAAAATAACAGATATTTTATTAAATGCTTTTTAACTTAAATTTTTTTGAGGTTATTTTGTGGGGGAAAATTTTTTTAAGTGAGAAATTTACTGACGAAAGAGTTTTAAAGAAAAATATAGATTCTATTAAATACTTTTTAATATAATTTTTTGAAAAAAAATTAAGCCGATAATGTTTATTACAATTTATTACAGTGAAGTACCATACACTCACTTTTTTTATTTAAGTGTATTTGTGTATAAAATTTACCACGATGCCCAAAAAATAAAACAAAATACTTACAGTACGTTTTGAGAAGGTTAAAAACACTAAAACAAAAATCTTTTTTTATCACATATCAAAATTGGAGAATTTTTAATTTTATTAAAATAAAAAATAAAAGACTAAAAACTTATAAGAATTAAATTAGAGAATTTTTAAGTTTATAAAAATAAAATTAATATAAAATTTTAATTATAAATAAAATTAATAAAAATTTAATTTTTAAGGATTAAAATAAATTTTAAGTTAAGATGAAAATAAAAATAAATAAAAACATAGAGGCACAGAACCTTACATAAAATTGTAAAATAGTTTATTTCTTTTGCCTTTTTTTTTTAAAAAATAATAATCCTAGATGAATTACTGTCTAGAGAATAAATAGTAAATCTCCATCTTTGATAGTTTGATTGTTAATGAGACTTAATTTATTCATTTACTTAAAATTTTTCGTTAGTATTATTATTTTAAAATAAAATAGTGACATATTACTGTTTGGAGAATAAATAGTAATATATTATTATTTGACAATTTAGTTATTAGTTATTAGTTATACTTTATTTATTTATTTATTTAAAATTTTTAGTTAGTGTTATTATTTAGTCTACAAATAATAATATATTATTCTTTGGTAATTTTGTTTGTTAAAAAAATTATTATAACACTACTAGATACCGAAAGAGTTATAGAGTAAAAGTTTAATATGAGATTTGAATGAATATGAATTGGCAAAAATGATATTAAAGTTAGAAAAATAACAAGAAAATAAAGAAAAATTATTAAAAAAAGTCTTTTTTCATTAACAAGAGTGAGCAAAACACCTTTGGCCTTTTGTAAGAATATAAATCTTAAAAAGTTACATGGAATAAAAAAAATCACTAAAAACGGATAACTGAAAACAAAGTTATGGTTGTTTAAAGTTTTGAGTTCAATCTACACAGGTAGACCCCACCAAACTTAAATTTTCTTGTTTTGTATGGAAAGATCATGGGAAGACGAATGAAAACAAATAATTATATACAAAAAAAATGATTAATTAATCATGAAGTTATGTCTTTCCTAAATTCCTGATTCATAATCGCATTCAATAGTTAAAAAAAGGTATTTTGGAAATATAATAGTAATAATTTATAAAATCAGCACTTATTTGAAATAAAGATCAATACTAGCACCTCTTTGAAAAGAAGTTCAGAAAGTGGCACTACAATGTAATTTACTATAACTTTTTTTATGTTATTTTAGAAAGGAAATTTTGTTTTAAGAGAAAAATTTATAGGTGGATGAGTTTTAAAATAAAAATATAGAAGATTTACTATAAATTAATTTCATTTTACTAAAACAAATTGGTAACAAATATAAAATGTATATTCATATAAGCATTATAATTATAATAAAGGAAAAATACCCTATTCTCCCTTAAAATTTATCCTAATTATGTATACATGTTTTCTAATTTTAAATACTACACGTTAGTGCATTTAAAATTATGTTTGATACACCCAAAAATAAGAATTTATTTCATTTTATTTTATTTTTAAATGAATTCATTTGTTTAAAATAAATTATATAAAATGTGATTTCATTTCATTTTAAAATAAAATTTTATGTTTGGAGCTTTAATAAAACATGTGGAATTTATTTCAAATATTTATATTTACCACATTATCTTTAGTATAATAATTCCTTACTACAAACAAATCATTAACACCCTTAAACAATCTCAAGCCTAATACATGTCTCATTACAACTTCAATTGGATTTTGAAATCTTTTGGAAATAAACAATAAAGCAAAAGACAATCTTTGAGTTATTTGTTTCTCAAAATTTTGTAGCTTACTTGGATTTATGAATATACAAAGTAGAAGACAAGTGGATAGATAGAACTGTAATTAAGTTAAATGATTAAGGATAAAGTTATTCAATAAAAATTTTGTATTTTAAATAAAATGAAATCCTATAAAATCCAAGTTAATTTGATAAGATTTAAAATGATAAGGATATAAATAAAACAAAGTTTCAGAATGAAATAGAATCTAATAAAATTTAAATTCAAACATAATTTTTTAATAAAATTTATTCGAATGAAATAAATTCTAATTTTTGAGTGTATAAATAGCAGGTAAAGAAAAAACGTTAGAAATATTCTAATTTTTATTCATTTATTCTTAGAAATTTTTTTAGAAATTAATAATTAAATTACTATACTACCCTCATTTTTTTGGCAAAACTCTCGGGCCTTGGTGGGGCATCTGGGAGATAACAATGAAGATGTCAGTGTGATTGGGGAAAGATGAACAAACGGGAAAAGAGATGGGGATGAAAGAGAGTGGCGGCTGGCTAGAAAGTGAAGACCGTCTTCCGGCGAGAGGGAGAGTTGGGAGTTTCAAAATGAGATTATGTCAATGATAAAAGCATCTCCAATTCCCAAACCCAATCCTTTATGTGCTGGTGCAATTCTATTTGCCGAAAGATACACAAGAAGGATCAGATCATCGAGAGTAGCATGAATCATAATTCTCAGCACATTACATTTGGGGGTTCCAATGCCAATGAAGTTTCATAATTTTTCATGAAATTTTGAGTTTGAATTTTATGATATACTTTCTATTTTGATCTGCATGTGGATGTTTTGGTTGTTCTGTCAAGCTTCTTCAAGCTTTTAGAACTACCATCTTATCTCACTCCAAGTCTCTCTCCTCCTGTAAGAAAGTTTCTTCCTTTTTCCCAAAAACTGAGCCAATTTTGAAGAAACTCGTGCAATCCACAATGACAAACAAAACCCAAATCGAAATTTCAAGTACCCATATTTTGATTTATTTGGGTTTTTGGAGTCTATTTCACCTTGGGGTTGTGTTTTTGGGAATTTCGAAAAATGTTGCAACTGTTCTTCAAAGTTGCTTTCATTGCAGTTGCTCTGATTCTATATGTTCCAGCGGGGAGAAGCTTAAATTTGCTTGTGGATAGTATGCTCTGCAAAACAAATTGATCCCCCCCCCCCAAAAAAAAAAAAAAAAAGTTCTAGATGTAAATAATTTCATAGTTTTTTCCTTAATTTTTGTCTTTTTCTATCTTTTTTTTTTTCTTTATCTTTGCGGAATTATCTTCATCTTCTAATATCGTTGTAAATTGAGGAATTTATCTTTTTCAGATTGCAACATGAAGATAAGTTCCAACAGATCTAGATGTAAATAATTCGTAGATTTTTTTTTTTAATTTCTCTATTTTTCTTTCTTATTTTGGTCCTTGCGAGAATATCTTCATCTTTCAGAATCGTCGTAAATTAGGATTTATCATTTTGAGACTACCGAAAGGTAATTTGGGTATATTTTGATAAAAAAAAATGCATTAAACTCGTTGAGCAAACAATGCTGAGCATCGACAATTATCAAAGGATTTGTATGTAGTGTTCATGTTGGTCTCAGATGAGTACAATGTAGTATTTGAAACAAACAGGAATATTCATAAAATTAAGATAAACAACAAGAGAAGGTATTAGGCAAATATACAATATTATTGTAATAACTTACAATATAAATATATATATACAAATAATTTATTAAAGTATAAAATATATTTGAGAAAAAATAAATAAATATTAAATACAATTTATTAAATTTTTTTATTTATTTAAAAGATGATAAAAATTAAATAATTGTAACATATTAAATTTAAAATGAAAGTAAATTAGTCTAACAAAATACAAAAATAGCAGACATTTTATAAGATTTTTCTGACATAATTTTTTTATGATTATTTTGAGAAGGAAATTTTTATATTTTGGGAGAGAAATTTGGAGGTAGAATACTTTTACAGAAAGATATAAAAGATTTACTATAAATTAAATTAATTTTAGTAAAACAAATTGGTAAGAAATATGAAATATATACTCATTGAAGCATTATGATTATAATAATATTGGTTAAATATTAAGAACACTATACCAATTTACGATATAGGCATATATAAAATATTAATTATGAATATAAAATATATTTTAATAAAAAATAAATATTTTTAATATTTTTAAGTAATAAATTATAAATTTATTTATTTATTTAAAAGATAATAAAAAATTAAATAATTTAAATATATTAAATTTAGAAAGAAAGTAAATTAGTCCAATAAAATATAAAAATAACAAGCATTTCATTAAATCCTCTTTGATATGATTCTTTTGAGGATGTTTTGGGAGGCAAATTTTTGTTAAGAGAAATTTGCAGGTGAAAAAGTTTTAGGGGAAGATAAAGAAGATTTATTGCAAATTACATTAATTTTAGTAAAAAATGTAAAATATATGCTGATATAAGCATTATAATTATAATAATATTAGGTAAATATGTAAAAGTACTATACTAGTTTACATTATGAAAATATCAAAACAATTCAATAAGAATATAAAATATATTTGAATAAAAAATATATAATTATATAATTTTAAGATAAATATTAATTATGATTTATTTATAGGTTGTGAAAAAAATTTATTTAATTGACAGAGAATAAAAATAAATAATTATAATATATTAAATTAAAAAATGTAATCTAATAAATTATGAAAATGATAGACATTACATTAAATGCTATTTGATATGAATTTTTTTTAGATTATTTTAGGAGGAAAATTTTTTTGTTTTAAGGAGGAATTTACTGGTAAAAAATTTTAAAGTAAGATATAAAATATATTGAATACTTTTTGAAATGAATTTTTATGAAAGTTGTTCTACTTGGAAAAATTTTAGAAGATGATATAGAAGAATTACTATAAATTATATTAAGTTTAGTAAAACAAATTGATAACAAATATAAAATATATACTCATATAAGCATTTTAATTACAATAATATTAACTAAATATGCAAGAGTAATATAATAATTTATAATTTACATTATCAACACATATAAAAAAATTCATAAAGAATATAAAATATATTTCAAAAAAAATATAATGATAATATTTTTAAAATAAATATTAAATATATTTTTGGTAGATTGCAATTTTTTTTATTTAAAAGAGGATAAAAATTAAATAATTGTAATATTTTAAATTTAGAAAGAAAGTAAAGTAGTATAATCACAAATATCATTAAATGTTGATTGACATAAATTTTTTTGGAGTATGTTTTCGAAGAAAATTTTATTTATTTTGTGAGAGAAATTTGTAAGGAGAAGAAATTTAGAAGAAGATATGGAATATTTACTCTAAATTAAATTAATTTTCATAAAATAAATTGTTAACAAATATAAAATATATGCTTATCAGAGCATTATAATTATAATAATATTAAGTAAATATATAAGAATATTATAACTATTTACAATATAGGTATATATAAATAATTAATTAAGAATATAAAATATATTTGAATAAAAAATAAAAAATTATAAAATTTTAAGATAAATATTAAATGTATTTTATTAGTGGGTTGCAAATTTTTTTATTTTTATAAAAGGGGATAAAATTAAAAAATTATATTATATTAAATTTAGAAAGAAAGTAAATTAGTCTAATAAAATATAAAAATGATATACATTCTATTAAATAATTTTTTACATGAATTTTTTTAGAGGATGTTTTAGGAGGAAAATTTGTAAATTGAAGAGTTTTAGAGAAAGATATATAAAAGGTTTATTGAACATTAAATTAATTTTAGTAAAATAAATTAGCAATAAATATAAAATATATGCTCATAAGAGCATTATAATGATAATAATATTAGGTAAATATTCAAAAATACTATAACAATTTACATTATAGACATATACAAAGAATTCATTAAGAATATAGAATATATTTTAATAAAAATAAATAATTATAGAATTTTTAAGATAAATATTAAATATGATTTATTAGTGGATTGCAAAAATTTTTTATTTGTTTAAAAGAGGATAAAAAATTGAATAATTACAATATATTAAATTAAAAAAGAAAGTAAATTAGTTTGGTAAGATATAAAAATGTCAAATATTTCATTAAATGCTCTTTGACATGAATTTTTTTAAGTTATTTTGGAAAGGAAAATTTTCTATTTGAAGAAGAAAATTTGCAAAGTAGAAGAATTCTAGAAGAAGATGGAAATATAGAATATTTACTATAAATTAAATTAATTTTAGCAAAATAAATTAGTGACAAATATAAAATATATGCATATATAAGCATTAAACTTCTAATATTACTAAGTAAATATCCAATAGCATTATAACAATTTAAAATATTAGTATATACAAATACCTAATTAAAAATATAAAATGCAATTGAATAAGAAATAAATAATTACAAGATTTTTATGAAAAATATTGAATATCATTTATTTGTATATTGCAAAATTTTTTCATTTATTTAAAAGAAAATATAAAATAAAAATTATAATATATTAAATTAAAAAAATTAATTTAGTCTAATTAAATATTAAAATGATAGACATTTTATTGAATACTCTTTGAGATAAATTTTTTTGAGATTATTTTGAAAGGAATTTTTTTTTTTGAAAGAGAAATTTGCAAGTAGAAAAATTTTAGGGAGAGATAAAATGTAAAAATAGATATAAAAGATTTATTGGAAATTAAACTAATTTTAGAAATATAAATTGGTAATATAAAATATATGCTTACATGAGTATTATAATTATAATAATATTAGGTCTTATAATAATTTACAATGTGGAGTATAGACATATACAAATAATTTATTAAAAAATATAAAATATACATGAATAAAAATAAATAATTATAATATTTTTAAAATAAATATTAAATATAATTTATGATTAGATGAAAAATATTTTTTATTTAAAATATGATATAAAATTAAATAATTTTAATACATTAAATTCATTTGGGAAAGTAAATTAATTTAACAAAATATGAAAATAATTGATATTCCGTTAAATTTTTTTTATATGAATTTTTTTAAATTTATTTTTTAAAAAATATTTTTTTGATAGGGAAATTTGCAAGTAGAATAATTTTTAAAATATATTTATATATTATATATTAATTATGATATTTTTTATTTTTTTATAATAAATGTTATTCCTATAATTCACGACGTGTTAATTTTTTATTTTTTTCTTTATTTATCTCCTAATATTAAATTAATTTCTAATAAAAATCTAAATTTAAAATTAAATTATTTTTTATTTATCATTAGAATTTATAGATATTAAATTATTCTAATATCATAAAAAGCTCCTCAAAAAAATTTTTAAATTGCATTTATATATTTATAAATTAAATACTAATATCACTAAATATCAATATATATAAAATCATTTATTATAAATTTTTTAAATAGTTAAATCACTTTACTATATATCATAAATTTTAACTCCTGTATCACATTTTAAAATTTTTTAATTTTAAATTTAAATATATATAAAAATAAAAATAATAAATTAAATTTAATATTTTATAACTTTTTTATATATTTAATATTTTTATCTTACAAAAATAAAGATCCATGCACTATACATGTCTAAAAGCTTATGTGGGTATATTAAGAATAGACTTTGGTGCATCACCAAGGTCAGTGATGCACTCATGCACTAGAAGATGTAAGGCTACAATTAATTTTTTGGTTTCAAGTGATAACGGTAACTTGTAAGGAAATATTTATGAGAAAATCCCAAAGAACTTTCGATTTATAATTGTGATAGAGATCTTGAGTTCTTGATTATAGGAACCACATGCAGTATGGAAGTCCAGCTCAAGGAAATGTTATTTGAGAAGGCTAATCACCTTGGGTCATTAAACGAAAGGTTTGTCTCCCACAAATTTTTCTTGTAGGTGATCTTGATCTGTAGGTGACTTAAACTCTAGTTGTTTGTTGATTTTTCCTATTGCTGCTTCATATCCATGGTAAAAAACTCTTGCTCCTACAATTTTTCTATTGTAGTGATATTTTGTGAAGCCTCTGCTAGTCTCACTGGCACTTTTCCAGTGAGCAGGTGTAGGTCCTATCCTTGTATCATTGAAGCTCTCACTTTCTGGCCATATTCTAGTATCTAAAATTTCCACTATAACATCATGATTTCATCCAAACTATTGTTCAAATTGCTGAAATGATCTTTTAACCTTATAGTTTCATAGAATATAGCTCAATGTCATTTAGAAAATAACAAACTTGCCCATCATTTATGAGAAACCTACAATCTCAGGTTAAAGTAGAGGTACAGAGTACAATATAGTGCCATGACCCAAGGCCCTAATACAAGGTAGAAACAACAAAGGACAACTTGCATAATGAACTCAGGCATAACCACCTTGTTTATTTGAGATAAAAAATCATAAGGATTTTTCAAAACCCTTAAAAAAACTGAAGATAATATTTAAAAAAAAAGGAAATAAGAAAGAAAGCTATTTTCTAATGTCGATTTGTAATTTTTGAAACCTTTTGAATTTTAGAAATAAATCTTACTCAAATGCAAACAGGACTTGATGAAGGAGACCAATAAAGATCTTCCATTTAAATCGATAAAAAGAAAAAAGTTCATACAAATGATTTAAAGCAAATCTATAATTTAAAATAAGAGCTAACCAAGAAATTATATGATTTGCATTCTTCCACATGGATTTGCAGAGAAATTAGATGAATTACAGCCTTTTAATGCAAATATGCAATTTTTAATGTTATTGGTGCCTAAGTTGGTGGTGGATCAGTAAAAACTAAACTACCATCAAATAGATGGGATGTCTTATGATAGATTTGTAAGTTGCTTGCAAACTCAAACACATTTTGCCATTTTTGCAAATAATTGACAAGACTACAGTCTTGGCTGCTTGCCATTCGATATGAATGTCCTATGATCTAAGTTCCTAAAAAATGATTCTTCCAATGTTGACAATTGTAATAAAATCTAATATATGATTAACAATTGCAATGCTGAATAAGAGAAGGAATTTGTGGGGTTAAAATGTAATTTTAATGCTTGTGACTAATGGGTTATACTTGGTGGACCCTAAATTTATAAGGGTCATTCCATAAATATACAAACCTGTCGATATAAGTGCTTCAAAACTACCTATCATCCTGTACGACAGAATCTTGACCATTGCTTTGCTAGTGCACCACTTTTTTGGTAGTGTACTCTAATCTCTCTTGGGTGTATTATTTTAATTTGTAGTTTTTTTTTGTCACGTGGCGACTATGCTGCTTATATTGTATCACCGCAACCTAGTATCCTAAGTATATCCATTACAGGGGTAATGTTAAACCATTTAGGACCGAGGGATTCACAAAATATTTGTAATATTTTTATGAATACTTTAGGAAAATATTATATAAATTTTTTATTTAAAATTTAAAAAAAATTAAAATGTCATATTTTTAGCAATATTTTTTTATCTAATTTTCTTTCAAATTATTCCTATAGAGGCAAGTATATATCTTAAATTCTCATAAAATAGGAATATTAATATTAAAATAAAAGAATAAACTTATCCTCACATTTAATTCTCTTTTTTATTTATTGTTTTATTAAATAATTTTTAAAATATTTTTATTATTAAGAAATATAATGACATTAATTTTTTAAATGCAATTCCTTTTTTTATTGTTGTTCCTCATGTTTAAAAGATTATTTTAATATATTTATATGTACATATAATTTTTCATTGAAGAATGATATAATAGGCTTAGAATTTCTTTTAAAAAAAGACATACTTATACATAAAAATATAAAATAATATTTTTATATTAGAGAAGAAATTACAATGTAAAATTTAATATAAGTATGAAATATAATTATGGAAATTATTTAAGAGTGCAAATTTATAATTTTATAAAAAAATATTAAGTATATTTAATACTATAATAACAACTTTAATAAATTATGCTCACCTTATTTTGAAAATCAATTTGATAATAATAATAATATAACTAATGATAAATATACATCGTAAAGGCAAAGAGTGTAGAAAAATAAACAAATAACTATTTTATACATGACTTATTTTTAAGTAGGGTGATAGCATCTGATTATTACTAGGGATAGCAATCAAATTATATTCTAATTAAAGAATATATTAATTGTTAAAATATTAATACATAATAAAGTATAAAATATTTTTACATATATTTTAATAAATTTTTAGATGTTAAATTTTAAATTTTAATTTATTATGTGTTAAAATTTTTTATTATCTATATATTTTTAAATAAAAATATAATTTATTATATTATATTTTATAATAAAAAATTTAATAAGAATATTTTTGAAACAAGTTCAAAATTTTTAAGAATATTAAATATGAACAAAATATAATAATATAATATATATAAGAATCTAATAAAATATTCTTCAAAAAATTTATAATGAACAAAATGTATCAATATTATATTTTTATTAATTAAATTTTCAAAGATCATATTTTTAAAAATATACACTTTTTCTAAAAATATAATACTTCAGAACCCAAACTCTATTTTAACTTTGTTGTCACATGACGTGCGGTCCCCCCATTATATGTAGCCCACGGTGCATTCCCTCCTCTCTTTCTCTGAGGTAGAAATTATCTCTTTAGAATATGGTAAATTGTTCTCTCTCCTCTTGTTTAATATATTAATTGTTAGTTTATTTATTTTATATAGCTAATAGTTATTCTGTATAAGTTATTTATTTTATTTGATTAGTGTATTGGATATTAATTTCGTTCCGTAGCAGTCATTCATGTAATTCAGATGATTTTTTTTGTTAATTAGGTGTTGCATCGTCCTTTACAATGAATGGTGTGAGGTAAGCACTTTTGTGTCCATTTAGAATATTGAAGTATGAAAAAAAAATGAAATTGCCACCAGTATGATTAAAACATTGAAAGAAGTTTACATTTTTGGAGTTTAGATTTAGGAATTGATTACTTGTTAAAAAAAAATATTAGCACCTTATGGTATCCACTTAAAAAACGATTGTATTTTATTTCAATTTTATTTTTTAAAATGAATTATAATTATTGTTATTATAATATATATGATTTTTTAAATATGATTAGTATATCTTATCTTACATTTTATAATATTAAAAAAGATATATGATATTTATAAGAGTGGGTATTATAAAGCTATTGCTTTTTGGAACAATGCATATACCCATAGCAATTGTTGCAAAGTAATATTTATGAAAATATATTTTTTAAGTAAAAATAAGAAGAGAAAATTTTTAAACACCACTCTTATAATGCTGTAGCAATACTCACTTGTATCAATTAATTTTATTTTTAAGATTTTCTAAAATATTATTATAATTATTTTGATTTTAAATGATTTGGTATTAAATTTATCCAATTTTATCATAGGATTTAAATAAAAGAAAATGGCTTTATAATATTAAGTACTATCATGATTATATTTAAAATTAGATTACTCAACTTTAATGCATCATAAGCATTAATTTTCATTATGTTTGAAATATTTTTATTTTATTATTTTTGAAAGGTTTTTAATAAAATAATTATAATATAACTTTTAAAATAATGAGATAAAGGAAAATTATTTATTTTAAAAATATCAAATCAATAACTTTTTTATTTAGAGTATCAAATTTATCTATTTCATAGTCAAATTTGAATAAAAAAATCACTCAAGAAAATTGAAATCATATTTATAGCATTTGTAATTAATTACAATGTTATTTCATAATTTTAAAGTATTAAATTTATCTAATTTTATGACCAAGCCGGAATAAATAAATTGTTCATGAAAATTAAAAATCATATTTATAGAATTTGCAATTAATTTCAATATTATTTCATAATTTTTGAAATATTAAATTTGTATAACTTTATAACTAAATCTAAATAAAGAAACTATTTTTAAAATTATAGTTATAACATTTGCAATTAATTTCAATATTATTTCATAATTTTTGAAATATTAAATTTGTACAATTTTATAATCAAATCTAAATAAAGAAATCATTCAAAAAAATTGAAATCATATTTATAGGATTTGCAATTAATTTCAATGTTATTTCATAATTATTAAAGTATCAAGTTTATTTAACTTTATAACCAAATCTAAATAAAGAAATTAGTCAAGAATATATTAAAATCATATTTATTGTGCTTTTAATTAATTTTAATATTATTTTATCTTTACAAAAATGTTTAATGTATTTTTAAAAAAATAATAAATAGAGATACAATATAAATTATGAGTGCACATATAATTTTAATGAAGTAAATTTAAACATATTAAATACAAAAAATAATAAATATAAGATAATTTTTTATTTATAATAATATTGAGATTTTTTTAATTTAATCGTTTCATCCAATTTAACTTTTAAAATGTCTTATCTCAAGAATATTAAAATAAACTAAAATTTCAAACTATTTTAATTTATTCTATCATCAAAATTGTACAAAAATAATACTTTAACAATGTACATCAAACAAACAAAATAATAAATTCTTTTAAAAGAAACAAAAACTAAAAAAAAAAGTAAAAGTTGGATGTGATGGCACAATAGATGGTGCCATCCCATCCATTATTATTTTTTTTAAAAAAAAGTTTTGTTTCTTATAATTTGGTGCCCCACTCTTTTTTTTTTTTTGCAATTACTTCTTTTTTTTTCACATATTTTTAGCTATTTCTTCCTCTTCTTTCTCATATGAAATTTCAATGGCACATTACATAGAACAAAGGTTGTTTCTTCATTCTTTTCATCATTTTCTTTTATTTCAACATTTAATTTTTCTTCATCTTTTCATATTTGCTATAATTTTCTCAATAAAATTCTCCAGAATAAATGAGAATCATGACTCCACTTTATTTAGATAAAGAAAATGCAATGTATACTTTAAGAATGAGAATAAATTTACCTTTATACTTGCAATCATATCTAAAATTCAAAGAAACAAGGATTTTGATATCTTAAGTATGAGATTTTTCAGAAAGAAGGAAAAAAGATGTGAATATGAGGATGAAGAAAAATTTTCAGTGAATTTTTCCTTTACTACCTCTTATTTTTTATTTTCTAATTATTTCTCCCTTTTTTTGTTTATCTTCAATATTCTTTTTTTATTTACCTCACTTCTTTCTAAATTTTTTGAATGTATCTCCTCTTTTTTTTTCTTCTAAAATTTTCCAATTCCTTATCCTTTCTTAAATCTAGCTTTCATTGTCCTTCTTATAGGAAAAGAATTCGACTTCCAAATCTCCTGAAGATATCTTTTTAGCTAGTTTACCAAAAAAATCCAAGCATTACTATGTATTGCATATGCTAAGTTGGAAATGATAGCCAAAATCTTGATTTTTAGGCTAAGGATGAAAAATAAGTTTTATAAGATGTAGTATAAGGGAGGTGGAGAGTATCAATAACTTCTTATCCATTATTCTCTCCAAAAAACTTAACTTACCTTGCACAAATTTTTTTATCATTTTTATTATTTTTTAGTTTTTTAAATTTATTTTTTATTTTTATATTATTATCTAGATAAAATTAGATGTCAACATTAGGTAATTATTATTTATTATTTAGGTAGTAATCTATTAGCAATTAATTATGTAAATTAGGTTATTTGATTATAATTATATTTTTTTTTATTTCGATCCCTTGAATTATTCTATTGTAGTATTTTCCTAGACTTTTAAGTTTAGTTTCAATATTAACCCTGAGTAGGTAGATTATAATCTAATTATTCTTTTTACTTTTTTTTCTCTTAATTTATTTAATCTTAGTATTTAAATCAACCATGAAATGCAATTTTAGTAGTTTGGAAAGTAATCTATTAACCACTAATAACTATTGGAAAAAGGCCTAAACATTAAAAATTCATAAACCCTAAAAATCTATGTCTTAGACCCTAATCCCTTAGAAACTTACCCAAAAATCCTAAATCTTAAATTCCAAGCCTAAGCTCATAAAAGCCAATCCTCATACTATAAATATAACACCCACTATTACAGAAATGTAAATATATATATATATATATATATATATATATATATATATATATATATATATATCAGATATTTAATAAAAACTACACTAATTAGTAACTAATGTGCATATAATTGATGTTATATATTAAGTTATTCACATCAATTTTCAAAATGATGTGTAAAATCAACAATGACATCAATTTTTGTATCATTTCATTAGGAAAAATATTGCATGATAAGATAATACATCAGTTACATCTTTTAAACCGACATGGAAACATCATATTAGATATCAATTTTTTTCAAAACCTAACTTGTAATGTTTTATATATAATGTCAATTTGATTTAATAATTGACATGGTACAATGTGCCCTATCCCAAACCCCTATTCCTTCTACACACACCTTTTTATTCCCTATACAACCTTATAAAACATCCTATTTCAAATAGAAGCCACCAATTCCTATGAGGTTATACAATCTTAATTTTAATAACATTATACAACAAATTAGATTAATGAAAGTTTAAATATAGTGGACCCTATAAATAAATAGTAGGTAATACCTTGAAAGGCCAAAAAAAGAAAATTACAATGTTGAATTTTAGCTTATGATTAAATGTAACACATGTTCAAATCCCTTGCAAGGAAAAAAAATGCATAAGCACATCATAGTTTGATAGGTGCATCAATCACAAAGAGTATTAGTTTATTATCAACACTTGAGGGAATTAAATTTCTTACTTATGTAATGTGATTCATTATCTTTGAAGCACTATAAAATTTTTGAGAGCTACATCTCAATAATAGCTAAACAAATATAAACAATTATGACTCTAAAAAGTGATAACTAAGTAGTTCTCTTCACAAATACAAAAACCAAGCAAAACTTTACATTTATATGAAAGTTTTTAAGTGTAATTTATTGCTTTCATATTGGCTATATTGCATTATTATGTGCTAATTAGGCATTAATAAGTTATAAGCAATATACCTTAAATTCAACCCAAATCATGCTAAGCTAAAGATTATGCAAGCACAAACACAAAACCCAAATGATATCACACATAAAATATCAAGGTATACACTATGGAAGAATAAAACAAGATATTTGGTGAGCATACCTTGTTTAACAAGTAAAGCATGATAATTGGAGATCTTCTTTAGGTTAAAAGAATTGTAAGATGAAAATACCAATTCTATAGTTAGCGCTATCTTATTTTGGTGTTTTATTTCATATCTCACTAGTGGTTTTGTATTTTTGTTAGTGTGAGTGTGACATCATTTTAATAGATGTCATTTTTTTTACATAAAATTGACTTCTAAAAATGGCAACACATTTTACTTTAAAATGTATAAAACACAATGACACTTAGATGTTAATTTTAATTTAGAAAATCCATGTCAATGATGAAGTCTTACTAAAGAACTTTAATATTAGTTATACAATGAAAATTCAAATAATTGGATAGGTTTTACTAAAAAGCCTATATGTAATAATTGGATGGGTTTTACTAAAAAGCCAATATGTTATATAAGTTACAATTTTTTTTTAGTAAATAACTAATGTCTTTTCTGAGGACCAATTTTTTTTTACTAGTTTATGCGAATTAGTAGAGTTAATAGAAACCACCAATGTAAACCATTTCAAAAACCTATCTACATACCAATTAGTAGTAATAACAAGAATATATATATATATATTATACAATTGCATAAGCTTTTATGTAAATTATTTCAACTGTCATTTACATATCAAATTCAACAATAACATAAGAAAAAGTTAAATAGAACCATATTGGTTATGAACATAACTCTATCACTTTCTTAATTATATATGCAAACATGTACACAAAAAATTACACCTACATATAACACTAAACCTTGCACTACATATTCAAATATACACAACTAAGAGTGCCTTCATTCTAGTGTAGACTTAACTTTGAGAAGATACCTTGCCCATAACTTTTGTACTTGACTAATTTGCTCTTAAATATATAGCTTGGATTTCTTCTTTAAGTAATATAATGTGCACATAATTAATATGTAGTATCAAAACCAATTAAAGTAAGTGTCCTAAGAGTTGTAAATAACTAAAAGTGGTTACCTTTTGTGGGTTTTGCTAACTTTTGTTTATTTTAATAACCATATTAGCCATGTACCACACTCTACATTGCTTACTTGTTTATTATACTACATCAAATGGAATAGTAGGTTAGTTTTAATTGAGTCATGCACAATATATTATTGCAAAGGTTACAATGTTCCTAAAAAAACTTTCATTCACTTCCTCTCATTTTATATTGTTTCCCACTTTTAGTGGTAAGCATTACATGTAGCATGCCGATAAAAAATAATCAAGCACCTTCTTAATGCTCAATCATAGTCCTTTAACCAAGAAATCAAACTAGTATACAAACTTCTTTTTAAGGTAAAGCACAACTAGCATCCAATGGTGCTTATAATATAATGTCATAACAAAAAGTCAATATAGTTATACTATAATCACTCAAACAAAAATAAGGTGAAAGTGAAACTTACCTTATTATGCTAAGATGCAATGTAGCATTATTTCTTAAGCTCTATGAGGAATGTTGCCTTTAGGCATCTTTACCTCTCAATGTCACCTTAGACCTCGTAGTTTATATGATAAGGACACAAGAATCCATAAAAGGAGATAGTTTCCACTTGACACAGTCCTTATATAAATACTTATAACATAAGGGATGTAAGCTAAATGCTTACCCATATAGAAATTTAAACTAGATAATATATGTTTAAAAAATACAAAAAAAAACTCATCTCACTTATAGTTATAGTATGGCATCTATGGCTATAAATCTATTATGTTCCTTGCCTATGAATTTCTTTTACATCAAAACATGCACTTAAGCTTCACTAGCCTAATTTTGAACCTTAAACTATATATTGGTGTGATAATATACATGAGGTGCCTAAAAGATAGAACATGAATTAGTAGACTAAAACAATAAGATTAATACAATTTCAATAGTGAAAGAAACTTGTAGAGTGATACAAGATAATATCCTTGTGGGGAATCAAATTAGTGCTTTTGACTCAAGAATGAAGGTTCCATGTACTTTATCCATTATCCAAACTTCATTGGTTAGCATCGATACCTTAACCATGCCATCTATGGGCTTGTAAACCATCATTTTCACTTAATCATTTGGTAATGGCTGGTGGTAAAGCTTATAATTTTTCAAAGTTATCCTAATTGCCACCTTGTGCATTGGGGGTCCTACCTTTTTAAGAGACATGGTGCTCCATCCTATTTAAAGTGGAACCTCATAATTGGTAGCTTAATTCATAGATATGTATGGAAAATTTGAAGGGATATGATGAACACTTACCTTAGGTAAGCTTACTAGAAAACCTCATATGCTTATGGTAAGTGGCAAAAAGGTCGATGATGGCAAATAGGTTAAAACCTTCACCTTTGCAATGGTTGAAAGGGTTAGCAGTTTTACCTAACTAGTGGTTAAAGAGGCTGGCACCTTTGCCTTATTAATAGTAGAAAGGGCCTACATCTCCACCTTAGCCAAAAGGGTTAATAACTTCACCTTATTAATGGCTCACTCAAACCTCTATTGGTTAGGCTGCTATATAGATAACTACTTCGTTACAACAATTACCTACTTTTGGATGGTTCTTTACATTTATGTCTTCTCTTTTGTACTTAGTTGAGCTATCATACTAGTAGTGATCTTTATAGTGAGCACTGCCATATCCATGTCTAAATGATTTTCTTAATAATACTTTAAGGCACTAGAGTAATCTTTAAGGCCCACTTCTCATCTAACACCATAAGCATAATTAGGATGCTCTTCTGATCCTAGATTGTGATAAAAATGTCCATCTTTTCAGCTAAGTAAAACTTTCACTAGCAAGCTTGCTGCAAAAGACCATCCTATCACATCTAATAAATAATAAGTTATTAGATTTGGTGTAAAAATAAAAGCTTCAAAATCAAACATTATGTTTAAGAGGCCTTAAACACTTACAATCTTTTTTTGTGCAATTGCTTGACTCTATATTTTTGTATATTGGCCTTTTGATTTAAGTCTTGCTTATTTCAATAGCTCTATGTAAAATTTAGAAGGTGTTTCATTTGATTCATCATTATTATTTAAAGCAAGCTTTCTTTTTTACTAAAGTTCTTTTATAGTTTCTATTTTTTTCCAAAAAGAATTTATAGGTATTTTTCCCTTATCTTTTTCAATTCACCTCACTTTCTTTTCATTGATAAAATCATATATTAGTTCATAAGGTAGTATGAATGATATATATAAAAAATGGTAGGAGGAGTGGCTGCTAGTATGCCTAAATTTACTTGAAAAGTTATAGTATTGCATTACGCCACAAACCTTTCCCACACTTATAGGTCAATGAAGTTGTAGACTTTAAGTGGGCTCTCCTTTAATAAGGTCTTTACCTTGATGTATTCCTATCTAAACCTATAATTGAAGTCCCTCCACTATTTTGCCACCTATAATAACACTTTTTTCCACATTTGTTGAGTGTCAGGATCATCATACAACAAAAAACACATATGAAGGTTATCTTTCTATAACAAAAAATAGATATAAAGCATAAATTGAGTATTAGGAACATCAAAGGCACTTTACATATCTTGAACACAAAGCAAAACTAACTATACATACCAAGACATTTTATCAAAAGTTATCCTTCAATAATAGCAACACAAGCCTCCAATTTGTGCAACCAATTAAGATTCTACTCTATGCTATAACTCTTACATAATTACTAAATTGAGATGCTTTTGGACCAGTTGGCTAACCCTTGGCATTGAACTTTACATGTGCTTTGTCACCTTTAGTCCACATTGTGAAAATGGGGTTTATTAATGTTAGACATTTTTTGCCTTTTTGGTTAGCACTAATTGCTTCACTAGAAAGATTCATGTGAATATTGCCATAAAAAAAACCAATGTCAATTATCTATGATCATATGAAGTTAAAGTTGGAAGATGACATTGCTTAATGATGAAGAAAGTGACAATTATAACAATTATACTCATAAAAAATGCTACATCATGGGAATAAAAAAAACATATGACTTGCATGATAAGTTATAGAACTTAAATTAGAACAATATGCATAAAATTACAAACACCTCCGTTAATTTCTATCAACAGGATTCATTCCATGATATATTATAACCCTAAACCACATAATCATTACCAAAGCAAGTAACGGCAAACCCAGTGATGTAAAAAGAAGATATTTGATGAGAAAAATATTTGTTATTTTATTTTTCCTTATTTTATGTCTCTTAGGTGTTATATTTGCTTAATTTTACAAAATAGGCCTTGTTTTATAATTTTGGATTGATTTTACAAGTTTCTAAATTTATTCGATAAATATTGGATTTTGACACTATTTGTGTTTTTCAGTCATATCTTAGGCTCTTGATGTCGTATTGAGGCAAAAGTTATATTGATGGAAAGATAAAATAAATATCTACAACTTTTATGATTTTGTCAAAGCTCAGTTTGGACTCTTTTAAGCCTTTACTTGGTCAAGAAGCTAAACTCGTGTTTCTATCCTAACTAAACCCATTTTTGTATTTGGGCTATATATGGAGCTATAGTGGTCCAATTGACTTGAAATAAGCACCCAAATTCTACTTTCATGTTTATGGATCTTCTAGAATTCATCGATTTTATGGTTAAAATTGGGCTGGAAGTCAAACTTGCAGGAATTCCCAATGCTACTTCTAGAAATTTGACAACTTCTAGAAATTTGATTTAAATAGGTTTAAGCTTTTAGAAATTTTGAAAAGCCTTATTATTGTAATTATAATTCTAAGATACATCTAATCTTAGTCCAATATGGTTTTAGGCAAATTAGGTTATATAAATAAGCAATAAGGCTGAAGAGAAAAACACAACTCAGAATTACAAACAATATTCAATAACCAATCTTCTTTCTGTTCTAGCTCTCTTTGTTCTTCATCAATGGAAGCCTAAATTCGTGGTTGATTCACGGAGTTTGAGGTTCTCCTTTTGAGAATTATGAGATTGTGATTTGTAATATTATTTTTTTTTAATTAATTTTCTTTTTTCCCTATTTACTTGTACTGAATTATTGAGATTGCTTATATTGGATATTGATTTGGTATAATTAATATTCTTTCTTGTGATTTCTAATTTTTTATTTCTTTATTATTTTGTTGATGAATTGTGGTTAGTAAATCACATTTTCATATATAGGGTTAGAAGGTTGAGGGGTTAATTTGGAGGTTTCTAGTTTAATTGCTCAATTTAACTGAATTCTATTTCTAAATCAATTTCTATCTAGCGTAGAGATTATAGCAGTTGCTTAATTGACTAATCTTAATTGATCAAATCGTAGGTGGTTGTCTAGTGTAGAATTCATAGATTATTGCAAGGGTTTTGAGTAATCCAAGGTTAAAGAATTAATTAGAAAAAGTCAAATCCTAATTGATCTATGATTAATCCAATTTAGGATTCTCAATTTCCTTGAATTGGCTATTTAATTCCATTGAATTTTCTTCTATTTTATTTCTATCTTATGCTTTAAATTTATGCTTATTGCATTGTTTAATTCGTGCAACTAAGCCCTCTCCTAATTTTAATTCTGTTATGTAGCACAATTATTGCATTCTGCATCTTGATTCTAATTTTCATTTTATTTCTGCACAACATTCTGTTTGATTACATTTCATTTTATTGCATTAGTTTTTCACATTTTCATTACATAAATAACTCAATAATTGTGCATATATTGTTAAAAAATCATTTAGAAAAGATAAAATTAAAGGATCATTAGGGGTACGACTTGGTTGTACCATTATCTACATTATTTTTCAACAATAAATTTTAATACAATTTTGATGCATTGCAGCATGCACATTAAAATTTTGGCACCGTTGGTGGGGATCCTCTTAAATTTATCTTTTGTTACATATTACTAGCAATATATTATACAATTATTCAAGCATTCTAGTTAGTAGTTGCATATTTTAGTGCCTCACTTTGATCATTGCTGTTTCTGCTATTTCTAATTTTGCTATTGCTATCTTTACTATTTTTAATATTGCTATTGCTATTACTATTTTTACTATTTTTAATTTTGCTGTGGCTATTTCTGCTATTTCTAATTTTGTTGTTGCTATTTTTTATGTTTTTATGTTTGATTCTACTATTTTTAATTATGTCATGCCTAATTTTATTGTTTTTCATTTTGATTTTGATGATTTCAAGCTTGTTAATTCTGATTTACATATTAAAAATATCCATGTTGACATACTTGCTGATTTTTTAGAAATTTCTCAATTTATGGATTGTGTAGATGACTATGAATGCACTTATGGACATAGTGTTGTTAAGTGTGATATTTGTGCTAAATTTTTTGCATTTTTAGGTGATGAAAATAGCAATACTATTTCAAAAATTACAAAAAAATAAGATGAGGATGACATTCCACCTTTAGAATAAAAAGAATGCTTTTACCTTGATCATTCTCACTCTTAACATTTTGTTGAACATATTGAATTTGTTTTACTAGATGAATTTGAAAATTTAGGAAACAAGAATGATTTAAGAATAGCAGTTGGCATATTTATGGTGGATGATTCAAATTTTCATAACATCTCTTTGATGGATGACTTAAAGTTTAACAATTTAGAAGTAATAGAGATAGTCAACCCTCATATAGATCCTGGTTGAAGAAATTAAAGCTATGGTCTAGCTAAAGACATTAAAGAAATATGCTTCTTGAAAAGTAACCTAAGCTACTTTAGATTTGCTTTCTTTACGTGCATGCCGCAATGCACCAAAATTAATTAAAAACTAGTTATGAAAATAATAATGCAATATAATAGCACAACCAGGTTATACCCCTAGTGATCCCTTAATTTTATCTTTTCTAAATATGTTTCTAACAATATTCACATAATTGTTGAATTATTTACGCAACAAAAATAGAAGAAATAGATGCACACATAATGTAAATGTAAGAAAGAGAATGTTGTAACAGAAGTAAAATTAGAAATAGTGCTATATGTTGTATGTATACAGAAATTATGCAAAATAGAATGCAGAATTGGGGGGTTTGAATTTAAAATAAGAAGATATTAATAGCAAAAGATTAATAATGGAATTAATAAAATAGTAGCAATGAAAATGAGAATATCAATAAACAAAGATAGCCGATCCAAGATATTCAAGGTTTCTTTAGAGGATTAATCATATATCACTATAAATTAGATTTTGCAGTTGATTATTCAGCCTTGAATTATTTAGAATTCCTGTAATAATTCATAAATTCTAAGCTAGATAATCATCTAAGATTTGATTGATTAATAGTGGTAAAGTTAGACAATCGCCATAACTCCTAAGCTAGGTTAAAACCAATTTGAAGATAGAATTTAGCTAAATTTAAATGAATTAATTCAAAATCCTAAACCATCTATTCATCCCATTTTCTCTCACGAAAAATTCTGATTAACTAACTAAAATTTATTACTAATTCAGATTTAAAACACAACTTATAGATTAAACAAATATTATATCAAATCAACATTTAAATTAAGTAGATCATGCAAATTAGAGGAGATAGATGAGGAAAAAGGAAAATCAATTATATTTACTGTTGGTGTGTATCCTAGGAACTAATCATAGAGATGATTGCAATATTAAATAATATATTACATTTCGTTTTGATAATATAATTATTATATTTTATTTTCCACAAATTATAACTTAAATATAATAATTATCTTTGAAATAACTTTACTATTCCTAAAATACCCCTAGTTAAGTATTATTACAAAAGGATAGTAATAATACATTGAGATTAGTATGTATAGTTACTGATGATTATGAATTATGGATATGTGATATCAAGTCAATATTGAGTACATTATTAGTAAAAAATACATTGGACTGACCCATTGTGAGAATATTGCATGAATAGAAGTGTCATTAGTTATTCTCATATGACCACAAATGCACATAGTCTTTTAACCTGAAGTTACTACAGTTCCTTACATGAGGAGTTACTCACTTTGATGTTGTCCTATGTTACTTTTAATTAAGATGACAAGTAGGATATTGATTGGGTGTGTCACGAATCATACAAAGAGAAGTGAGTAATATAAATGGGATTTTGTTACTCTTGTATAAAAGAGAAATATCCTTGAACCCTTTGATTGAGTGAGACTTAGAAATGCATGGCCACGCTTAATTGGATCAATATGTGATATTGATTATTTATTTTAAGTTTACTCAGTATTAAGAAATATAAATTGAACATTGATGAGGATGACACACTCTATGCCTTCAGTTCAATTTGGATATTATTACAAAAGGGATTATGATGTAAAGCATTGATCAAATATTAGGTGGATGTCGAATCATAGATATTCTTACTACTTAAGTGGCAATGATGTATTATTAGATACCACTCATTATCTATGGCCCAAAGATGAGTCATTGTTAACGTAGTAAGAATCTACAAGGTCACACAAAAGGAGTAGGAATGAGACAATAATTAATTGAATTTTAGTTGGACTAAAACTCAATTAATTGGACTCACTTTCGAGCATACATATATTATTAAGATAATAATATATTTATTCATATAATATATATATGATATACATTATGTGATATTAAAGTAATATTAAATAATTATATTATTAGATATTAGATAGTTATATTATGAGATAATATTATTAACTGATATTAGATAATTAATAGATAAGTCTTATCTCTCCTCACTCTCTCTATGATAAGGATAAGGTAATAGTTATTTAGTGTGATTAGGATTTTTTGAAGCATAATCCTAGTAGGACTAGAATTGTGATATGCCTTAGTTCTATAAAAGGACTTGAAGGCAACACATTATTGATACAAATTGGCTTTAATCAAATCTTAAAATCACTCTAGAAAATGCCCATTCCAATCCTAGTGAGAGAAATGAATCCTAGCAGTTTCGTGGAGGAGAGAAGGAATTATTCACTCTATGTGGATACCGTAGAGACATTGTACCTTCCGATCAGTGTTTAATTCATCTCGGTCTCTCAAGGATTCGTTTAGAAAGAATATGAGCACAAATAAGGTAAAACCCTATCACTGGTTTATGACTTTTGCATGGATCCTAGGAAGGATTTGGATAAAAAAAAATTTAAAATTTTGCTGCGTATGTTAATTTGAAACCTAACATTTACAACCATACAAATTAAGATCTCATAATCCTAGAGGAGAAGAACCTTAAATTTCCTTGAATTAACTTAAAGAATTAGCCTTTCATTAAGAGAGAACAACCCAAGAAAAATAGAAAACTATCAAGCTGTCTATCCTTTCTTTTATTTTACTTTTTGATTCTATTTATTTATAACCATAGAAATATAATTAGGACTAGAGATAAATACAAACTTATAGCCTGATATCTTAGGAAGCTACCTATAAAATTTCAGCCCAATCAGACATTCCTAACTCAAGTTATAGCTAAAATACTATAGACAGTTCAATCTAGTTTGAGTTAAAGTAATGAGCCATCAATCTGTCTTCTTTGGCCTTCAAAATGACTTAGTTTCTTCAAAAGGGCTTCATGAATAATTAGATATGGATTTTAGGGAATAATTGGACTGGTCTTGCATCAATTAGATGTTAGTGTATGTCCTAGAACCAATCATATAGATGATTAAAGTTATATACAATGTATTATATTTTATTTTAGGTAATTTAATTATTATATTTTATTTTTATAATTTTATTATTATTATGCGTAATTTATAACTTAATATAATAATTATCCTTGGAATAGTTTCGCTATTCCTAAAATGCCTCTAGTCAAGTATTATTACAAAAAGGATAATAATAATACATCGAGACTAGCATGTATAGTGACTGATGATTACGAATCATAGATATGTGATATCAAGTCAATACATGAGTACATTGTTAGTGAACAACATACTGGACTGGCCCACTATGAGAATATTGCATGGATAGACGTGTCATAAGTTATTCCCATATGATCACAAATACACATAAACCTTTGACCTGAAATCACTATGGTTCCCTACATGAGGAATTACTCACTTTAATATTGTCCTATGTCACCTTTAATTAGGATGACAAGTAGGGCATTGATTGAGTGTGTCATAAATCGTGCAGAGGGAAGTGAGTGATGTAGATGAAATTTTGTTACTCTTCTATAAAAGAGAAATATCCTTGAGCCCCTTGATTGAGTGAGACTTAGAAATGCATGGCCATGCTCAATTGAATTAATATGTGATATTAATAATTTATTTTAAGTCTACTCAGTATCAAGAAATATAAATTGAATATTGACGAGGATGACACATTCCATGCCTCCAGTTCAATTTGGATATTATTACAAAAGGGTTATAATGCAAAACGTTGATCATGTATTAGGTGGATGTTGAATCATAGACATTCTTACTACTTGAGTAGCAGTGATGTATTGCTAGATACCGCTTACTATCTATGGCTCAATAATGAGTCATTGTCAACGTAGTAAGAACCTACAGGGTCACACAAAAGGAGTAGGAATAAGACAATAATTAATTGGACTTTAATTATATTAATATCTAATTAATTGAACTTATTTTCGTGCATATATATATTATCAAGAATAATAAATTCATGTAATATATATATATATATATTATGTGATATTATTTGATATTAAAGTAATATTAAATAATTACGTTATCAGATATTAGATAAATATATTATGAGATAATATTATTTTGATATTTGATAACTATATGCAATTATCTAATAATTAAGATATTTATATTATGAGATAATATTATTATCTAATATTAGATAATCAATAGATAAGTCATATCTCTCCCCATTATCTTTAAGATAAGGATAAGATGAGTTGTTAAGTATAATTAGGATTTTGGAAGCATTATCCTAGTAGGACAAGGATTGTGGCTTGCCTAAGTTCTATAAAAATGGACTTGAGGGCAACACTTTTTATAACACACTCAAAGCTTCCATACAAACCCTAAATCACTCAGAAAACATCCAATCCTAATTCTTAGAGAGAAAAATGTATCCCTAGCAGATTCGTGGAGGGTAAGAGGTTGTTGTTCACTCCGTGTTGATATTGTAGAGACGCTGTACCTTTCGGCTGGTGTTTGATTCATCCGCTCTCAAATTTTGATTAGCAAAAACACAAGTGCTTAATAGGTAAAATCCTAATCATTGATTTATATTTTTTGCATGGATCCTAGGTAGAATTCGGATCAAATTTTGAATTTTCGCTGCATATGATAATTCGAATTTCCAACATTAGACACTTAGCGCTCAATATATGAATTAATCATTACAACTAGGTTAGGTTTGGGCTTGGATAACAACTCTACTTTGACTTTAAGCTAATCTTTGACCTCCAAGATGGCAAAACTGGGTTCTCTAGTCAGTATAAAAATTGTACCCCTTTTTGTTAGCTTTCCAAAAGTGTATAAATCGTCTAAATATGACATCTGAAGCTCAAGTTATGATCAAAATAATGAAACAGTATCAAAAATTCAACATTAAGCCCGAAATTCAATTAAGCCCAAATTAATGCAATTAGTCTCAAATTAATGTAAAATTAATCCAATTAAGTATGATCACCTCTTAAAGGAACTCAATATAAGGAAAAATATTAATATAATATTGTTCACATCATTTCTCTTACCCTTCTCTTTTCTTTACATATCCTTTATCCTTCTTAATATTATTCTTAATGATATTGATATGCTTTATATTGAGGACAATGTAAAATTTAGTGTGGGGAGGAGACTTTTAGGATTTACTTTATCCTTTTATATCTTCTTTCTTATGCTTTTCAATTTTATGCTTTAAAAAAATTCAAAAAAATGTGTTTTACACTTGTTTTAAAGTCATTTTGAACCCTTTTTAGTTGTTTTCTATTAATGGAGATTTTGCCTTTTCCTAAGTAGGATTCAACTAAAGCTAAATAAGGTATATAACATGATTGAATAAATGATTTTTCTTCTTGAAATTAATTGAATTAGTGATGGATTTTGAATTAGTAAATTGAATTTGGTAGCATAACCCACCTTATGAGATTTTGAGTCTTTTATTGAAAATTCATATTGTCATTCCTACTTGTGTGATGTTCTTCTATGTTTGTTTCTCTAGAACTTACTTTAAATCTTTTTGAGATTACATTTTGCACATGTATATACAAACATGATTAAGACATTCTTTCATTTTTTTAAACTAGAGCTATAAAGCCAACCTTGATGTTTTTACCCTTGTCAAGCCCCCTTGAGCTTTTATTACCTTTTCTTTGTTAATTAACTCATGAGCATATTTTTCAAATGAAAAATAAATATTTTCACCTAACCTTAGGGATTAGTAGAGCATTTGAATTTTTATGAGATGGGCTCTTGAATAAGTATGGGGGTGTGTGATTTTATGTATTGCAAAAAGTTATCATCAAAGGTTGGTTGAAAAAAATTTTCAATCAAAGTCCTAAAAAAAAGAAAAAAGAAAAAATAAAAAAAATAAAAGAGCAAGAAAAATTAAAGAGAAAGAAAATAAAAAAAGAAAAGTGAAAAAAGAGAATAAACTAAGAAGAAAAGAGAGAGAGAGAGAGAGAGAAAAAAATAAAGAAGTTGATGAGTAGTTGAATTTGAATTTGGATTGATGTATTGAGTTGTAATTGTTTATAATTTGTCCACATGTTTTTTATTCAATTGCTCTCTTGAATTCTTTAGTTTCTAACCTTCCATATCCTTACTTTTCCTTCCCTTTTCCCTAACCGCATCACAACTTTGAATAAAGTTCTTTTAATTTATGTTGTGCATGTGAATTAAGTAGTGGAGATTAGATGATTAGCAAGCTTATGGTAGAAAATTTCATGGAATGAACTTAAGTGAAATGCCTTGCCTTAAACACTTAAGAGTTGAAAAGTGAAGTTTATGAGAATCTACCAATTTGATCTACTCTTTTTGAATGAAGTTACTATATTAATTAGTTCCAAGTTTAACAAGATTTTTCTTCATAATATGTTATGTTTCTTACTACCTTTGGTTAGTTCTTGCTTGTGGATTTGTGAATTTGAAGTTTTTGGAAAGTGAAGTCTTTTGTTTCTAAGTTTTGAATAAAGTTTTTTCTTGCCCGAGGATGAGTAAGGGATCAGTGTGAGGGAATTTGATGAGAAAAATATTTATTATTTTATTTTTTCCTATTTTATGTCTCTTAGGTGTTATATTTGCTTAATTTTACAAAATAGCCTTTGTTTTATAATTTTAGATTAATTTTACAAGTTTATGAATTTATTCGATAAATGCTGGATTTTAACACTGTTTCCATTTTTCAGTCATATCTTGGGATTTGAATGTTGGATTGAGATAAAATTTATATTGATGGAAATCTAAAATAAAGATCTATAACTTTTATATTTTGATCAAAGCCCAGTTTGGACTTCTTCAAGCTTTTTCTTTGCTGATAATCTAAAGTCGTATTTCTATCCCAACTACCTATTTCTATATTTAGGCCATATATGGAGCTATAATGGTCTGATTGACCTAAAATCAGTGCTTAAATTCTCAAAAGACACAGGCCTACAACTTTCATGTTTATGGATCTTCTAGAATTCATTGATTTCATGGTCAAAATTGGGCTAGAAGTTAAACCTATGGGAATTCCTGATGCTGCTTCTAGAAATTTGATTTAAATACGTTTAAGCTTCTATAAATTTTGAAAAGTCTTATTATTGTAATTATAATTCTAAGAGACATCTAATCTTAGTCCAATAGGGTTTTAGGCAAATTAGGTTATATAAATAGGCAAAAAGGCGGAAGAGAAAAACACAACTCAGAATTATAAATAACATTCAGCAACCAATCTTCTTCTTCTTCAAGCTCTCTTTGTTCTTCATTAATGGAAGCCTAAATTTATAGTTGATTCAAGGAGTTTGAGGTTCTTCTCTTGAGGATTATGAGATCATGATTTCTAATGTTAACTTTTCTTAATCAATTTTCTTCTTTCCTTATTTACTTGTGCTAAATTATTGAGATTGCTTGTGTTGAATGTTGATTTGGTATCATTGATATTCTTCCTTGTGATTTTTTATTTCTGATTTTTTTATTATTTTGTTGATGAATTATGGTTAGTAAATCATGTTTTCACATATAAGGTCAGAGGGTTGAGGGGTTGATTTGGAGGTTTCTAGTTTAATTTCTCAATTTAACTAAATTCTATTTCTAAATCAATTTTAATCTAGCATAGAGATTATAATAGTTACTTAATTGGCTAATCTTAATTGATCAAATCCTATGCCTAGCATAGAATTCATGGATTATTGCAGGGGTTCCAGGTAATCCAAGGTTAAAGAATTAATTAGAAAAAGTCAAATCCTAATTGATCTATGATTAATCCAATTTAGGACTTTCAATTTCCTTGAATCAACTGTTTAATTTTATTGAATTTTCTTCTATTTTATTTCTATCTTGTGCTTTAAATTTGTGCTTATTACATTGTTTAATTCATGCAACTAACCCCTCCTTCTAATTTTAATTCTATTTTGTAGCATAATTATTGCATTCTGCATCTTGATTCTAATTTTCATTCTATTTCTGCATAGCATTCTGTTTAATTACATTGCATTCTATTGCATTAGTTCTTCACATTTTCATTGCTTAAATAACTCAATAATTATGCATATATTGTTAGAAAATCATTTAGAAAAGATAAAATCAAAAGATCACTAAGGGTACGACTTGGTTGTGCCATTATTTATATTATTTTTTAGCAACCAGTTTTAATACAATTTTAATGCATTGCGACGTGCACATCAATATTCCTAAGCATGATCATCAAACAAAGCATTAGCATAACTATATATCCTTAGATTAATATAAACTTAAACCTCAAACCTAAACCAATAAAGAATATTATGCTAAACTTAATGATGAAAGAATTTAACACAATCAATCTCGATGTATACATAAATATATCTTGCAATCAAATAAAATAAAATAATTTATCAATATTTAAAGAATCAATAAAATTGAGACATAACATGGTACTTAAGAATGATAGTGATATTGATAGAGCTTAAAGTTGTTTAGGAAGGCTACTAAGGATGTTATAGGATGAAAGTGAAGAAGCAGTCATCACTAAAGAATTTAGGTTTCAAATTGAGAGTGAAAAGGAAATAGAATATGAAATGAAAAATTATTTTGGCAAGAACTTTATACATTGTTGTTTTAATAAATAACTAATGTCTTAACAAACCACTTCAATTATACACACAACCAACATCTAAAATTATGCCCATATTTTCAAAAACACCATCACATTCCATTACTTTAGGCATTCGTCATTTATAAAAAGAAATTGACATCTAAATTTGGATGCTATAAACTAATCATTTTTTAATCATAATCAACATTCTAAGTTATCTCATACACCTTACAACCTAATGGTCGGCATGTCTTTAGATGTCAATTCTATGATTAAACCATAATCTTAACTTCTAGTTATTTTTAGTAGAACAAAAGACATTGATTATATTTAAACCATTATCATAAGTTTCCATTTATTTTAAAAAATACTCCATATTAATATATATGTTAGTATTGGGTTTAACTAATATGTATTAGGTGATATCATTTCTACATTTTATAGTAGTAACCTTGATTCTAAATACCATTTCACTTCTTTAATTTACAAAAAAAATTTACACAATTTTTTTAACTTTAAAGTAGATCAAAGGCTATAAAATCTTTATATGAATATAGATACACTACACAAGCATTCATTAAGGATAAAGGCTAGTCCTTCAAATTACTAAGGACTAAATAAGTTCTTAATATTATATTACAAATAAAAGTTCATTATTAAAAATGGTAGCATGGTGGTTTAAATATGTTAAAGTGACTCTAGTAAAGGAAGTTAAGGTGATGATTACCCAATTGTCCTCAATCTCTAATACCCTATAGTGATTGCAAAAATGATACCTAAAAACATTAAATAAGAATGAGTAAGTTATAAAGACTTAATGAGTGAAACTCTACACGTATGCTACTCTAGTAGTCCTAGTAATCTTGAATACTTTAATCTTACTTTCTTTACATACAATATTCATACATAGAGCTCAAGTTTTCACACAATACCTCTTATGATATATTCATCATAAACAATTAAAACCTTATATAAATAATAAAGTTCTCAAAAGACAAGACATTTTCGTAAGACATAAATGAGTTTATCTTATCATTAACTTTTCATCTTTCTCGATATCGATATATGTATATATATATATATATATATATATATATATATATATATATATGCATACATAATTACAAGAAGAATACACCTCTTAATCTTGTCATGCATGTACATTATTACATATATACATCATGTATTCACATGTCATATCATATACACATGTTGTATATTCACTAGCCATATTTAAATGAATACATATGAATGTTTAAAGTAAGGGTAAGCAGTAAAAAAATACATTAATAAATAATAAAGAAAATGGCTTAAATTAAATATATATTAATTTAGGCTTGCATGTAACATGTAATCCAATTCTAAGTCCATTTTAATTAATTATCCTAGTAACCTAAATCTTGTTGTTGGACTTTTAGAAACATGGTTCAAACCCCATTAAATATGGATCAATCCATTTACATTATGCGTAATTATTTGACCCAAAAATTTCCCTCACACTCCATAAATAGGCTAGGGACTTATTGTAAAAGAAAAAGATAGGAAAGGTTGAAGATATTGTAGTTTTGCAAGCAAAGAGAGAAAAATCTCCAATAATTTCCTTTAGAATTGTCTTTGAGCCTTTAAATAGCCATGGGAAAAGACAAAACACTTCTACAAGCAATAAGAGTAAACTTTTAAGTGCTTCTAGTAGAAGAGTTTTATAACTACTTTAAAAGAGAGGAAAAGACAAAGGATATAAATCTTCTATAGCTAATGAGATATAATCTTAAGTGTTTCCATTAGAACTACCTTTAAGTCTTCAAGAAAACCAATAGAGCCTTTAAGAAAACATTTTTTAGTCTATTATTATATTAAAGTAAGAGAGCAAGCATAAAAGTCCTCTTCTTCATTAATCAAGAAAAAAAAACCTTAAAATTCAAGTTAAAGAAGGATATCAAGCATAAAATCATCTCCTTCAACTTAGAAGCTAACAAGTTAACAAGAGGAGTAAAAAAGAGAAAATTCTTACAAATTGAGGAATTAAAATTTTGTGATATGTCTACCAAATATTAGTGTAATTAATATACAAAATTTATGTGCACAAGTTTCTAGCATGCTTGGTGGGACACCTTTTTCTTTCCATATTTTTTATCAAAAGAAAAGTTAAATCTTAAATCAAGGTTTAAATCTCAAGTTGAAAGACAAAAATAGAATTTCAACCATGGAAAACTTAGAAAACATGTTTGTGCTTATGGAAAATCTAATCTATACTAAAGGCATAACTCCATTTACCACTAGGTTAAGAACAAAGGTTGGAAAAACTATATAGGTACCCTTTTTGGCAAAATTTTCCAACTATAAAAAATGCTTACTTTTAAAAGGAACAATGATAATTGCTATACTTCACCTGTGAAGATGGAAAGTGACACTCCTTATGTTGCATTAAATTCAAGTGTTGAATCATAGATTACATTCGAGTCTCCAAAAAGGTAGTGGTCTAATTACATCTTTGATGAATTGGAAGATGTGATGCCAATCATGACAATGGAAGTGACTTAAGCTATTAAAAATTAATAAAATCTATTGAAAAAAAGGATAAATATATTAAGGCTCTATTAGCCCAATTAAAACAACAAACTACTCTTATAGAAGATAATTCCAAATTTAAAAATCCTAAAACTCCTCCTAAAAAGAAAAGCTAGAGACCTCAAAACAAAAGCAAAAAGAAGAGTAATAAGGCTATAAGGTCATGCTAGATGCCTTCTAAGACTTTGACAAAATCTCTAGGGGATCATTGTCAATTTAACAACCTTAGCACATAATTAAAAAGATAATTCAAACCCAATATGTTGGCTTTCCACACTCTTCTTTCATTTATGCCAAACCATATACCTAGAGGATTGATGAAATATGCACACCACTTGGATATTAACCTTCGAAATTCTAATAATTTCACAAAAAAGTGAAATCCAAGATAACATGTTGGTCATTTCATGAAATATGTAACAATACTGAAACTTATGATGATTTGATGGTAAAGTAGTTTGTTTAGTCCTTTAAAGGTTTCACCTTTAATTAGCACATAGTTATTCCAATATGTTTTAAAGATAGTTAGGACTAATTGGAACATGAATTTCTCACATACTTCTATAACACCCATTGTATGATCAATTTTGCAAAATTAGCTATAATAAAACAAAGGAACGATGAGTTTATTATCAATTACATTAAATGATGGAGAAACCTCATCTTAAGCTATAAAGAGCCGATTAATGATGCATTTGCCATTAACATGTGTGTCCAAGGTATGAAGTGGGGATTGCTTTACAGCTTCAAAGTGAACATGCCATGTTGCCTCAAAAAACTAGTAACTAGGGCTCATGGATTGAAAATATAGATAGTGAGACACAAATGTTATTTACCTTTTAATCTTTGTAAGAAGAAAGATCTAAAGAAAGATATGAAGAAAGAAAGAAAACTTTTAAAGATAAAGAAGGCCTCGGTCATTACAATGGCTTTGGCTAAAATCTCCATGAAATCTTCCAAGAATAAGCTAAAACATAGATCTAAAGTATTCAACTACTAAAATTAAAACCAGCTTAAAGCTACCTTAAAGTAGCTTGAAAAGAAAGAGTACCCATTCTTAAATTTAGAAATTTCTTACATTTTTTACTAATTACTAGAACAAAATTGATTGGGCTTTTGGCCTTTAAGCATTTAGAAGAAATGGATAAAACTGACCATTCTAATTATTGTAGGTGTCATTAGATAGTTAGTCATCTAAATGAGAAGTGTTTTATTCTTAAGAAAATAATCTTGAGGCTAAAAAAAGATGGAAAGATAAGACTTAATTCCAAAGGAGGAACAACTTACACCAATGTCACTTTGATTACCTTGGGAACATGTGACCCTATATTGGTGTAAATGGATATGAAAACATTTTGAAAGAAGAAAAAAATGTTCACATATATGAAAACATCTTAAAAGAAGGAAAAATGTTTTAACCTTCTAACATCTTAAAGAAGGAAAAATCTTTTAACCCTCTAACCTCTTATTTCCTAAAGTGAGGGTATCATCTTATCCGTTAAAATATCCCATAACTTTTTTTTCTTGAAGGAACAATTCTAGTGCAAACAACCACAATCTATGCATATTTGAGAACACTTAATAAGGCAATCCCGTATGGTCTATCCCTTTATAGAGTAATGATGGATAGCCTAGAATTTTAGAAATCCTTATCAAAGTTAGAAGAAAGAAAAAGGATAACTAGTTAACTTTTGTTAACAAGAAAAGTATATAGTAAGAGTTTACATAATTTGTTACTTCCAAGTTAGATGATGTTCTAAGGGTATTATCTTATGACATCGAGCTTAATAACATACAAAGGCTACTATCTTCTAACATGAATGAAGGTGAAGCCTTTTCCTTCATTTTGGAAAATATTAAAAGACGGATAATTATCAAGTCTTGGAGATACAAGTTAGCTAAGATGTTGTCTCTTCAATTAAATCATATAAATGAAGCGATCGCAAATCAAGCTCATAAGGTAAAGCACAAAGTCTTAAAATGGAAAAGAAACTAATAGAAGAAAAGGTCTTTTCAACCATTATCCGAAAATGAAGAAATAGTTTAACTCCCTAAAAGCCTATTATCTTGGAAGAGTAATTATGAAAAGGTACCTTTTGGAAAAATATGTAACACCTATGTAATAGGCATTTTAAGTTCAAGTTAGACATCAAAAGAGTGTGATACAAAATTAGATAAAGCCTAGGTGAATAAAGACAAAGTTATAAAGAAGTTAAAAGGTATTTATCTCTCAACCTGGATCATAATCGACATAGAACTCGCTCCTAATTTCCACTAGCCTAGCCATTATTTAGACTATCAACTTAGAATATGCCATAAGGTATGGAAACAACTTCCATACATTAATAAATATATATGTAATAATTTCTTTTTTATAATATTCTAATTTGATTTACAAAAGGAGTTGGGTAGCTTTTATCATAACTCATTTAGGAATCAATTGACTAAACTATCTATAATTACATACAATTACCATTCTACCTTTTTTATATCATACAATAAAGGCCCAAATACCTACATCAACTAAGTTATATGCTCCCCAAACATACATGAATTTCTCTACCACGGTGGTGAAAGAGGCTCAATTGAGAAATTTGTAAAGAAAATATATAAGAGGTAAACCTAGGCTTAGTGAGTGAATGTCCAAATATATATGAAAATTTAATATAAGTAAGTGAGTGAATGTCAAAATATAGATGAAAATTTAATGCAAAATATAAGCTTGATGACCAAGTTTATCTTGTTGATTTCTTAAACTCTTAGGTTTCATTTATCATTTTTTAATTCTTAATCAAAATAAACTATACAAATAATAAAAGCAATATAAATATAGGCACTACTTGGTACCAAACTTCTTATATATATATATATATATATATATATATATATATATATATATCAAAATATACTATAGATAAATAACCAATCAAGGGCAAATAAGATTTATCCATTTCTTAACTAATAACTAATTGTGAATTCTCTATAACTTAACTTAAGAATAAATTTTATCCATTTCTTATTGAAAATAGTCCCTTATGAGCTTTCGACACTATCTTGTTAACTTCTCATGAAGACAGTCCTATGTAATTCTAATAATACGACCATCTAGTGAAGATAGTCAAGTGCAAAGTTTTGACACCTTTTATACCTTGCGGCCTTCTGACATTTTGGCCATTTAGTGAAGACAAGTTCACGTGAGCATTCACCTCATAATATTCTTATATACTATTTCATTTCCTATTATAAATATATGCATAATTAAATTCATAACTTCTTCCATGCCTCTTTACATGGTTAGACATATTCACTTATACTATCAAATAATAACTTTATAAAAATTCACTATTCATTATATCATAAGCAACATAATATCACTATACCTATTAGTATAGCCATAGATGCCATCGACAACATTAAAATGCAATTTTAAACTTAAATTACACATTATTACTTTACTATATCTTATAGTATCACTTTGAATTTTGTATCTAATATGTATGTATCATATATTAATTTAATTTTACCCTTAAAGAGCCATAGAATACATTTAAATTCCTTGCATAACATGATACCTTAGCTTAAACTGGATATAGTAATATATATATGTATACACTTGAGTGTGAAAAGCATAGAGAATAATTCTACTAGCTTGTAATCAACTATATAATTAACTATGAAAGTCTAAATAGCAACTGTCATACTTATTTCTACTATATAGCTAACTATTAACATTCAAAAAGTAACTCGAAGGGTCATAGTTGATTATTTAATTAACTATAACTTGGGTTTTTGCAAATTCTCATTTCAAAATATTGTTCACCTAGCATAAATTCAATCTAAACTCATTTATTACTTCATCAATCCATACCAAATCTTCCATAATCTTTTAGCACTATAATTAGGCCATTTCTCACATCAAAACCAAACCATTCACAAATCACTATTTGTCATAAATTCTTTTTCAAAAAGCTAAAACTCAACCTTAACAAATTAAAATCAAATTAAACATGTAAATTTGAACTAGATTATTCACTCACTTATTATGAGGTAGTCCTAATCAACCAAAGTAGTAAAGATTCTTATTAAGGTTTATTTTCCATTTTTAAGTTAAATGCTCAAATATTCTTGGATTCATAGAAAACTATGCAAAATCTAATTATTCAAAAAGCCTTATTGCATTTGTGTGAAAAATTTAACAAGAAATCACTTTTAACTTTGCTTGAATAATGAGAATCTTGAAAAAAGAGGAGGATATAAGAGAGTTAAAAAGGAGCAAAAGGTTGGATAATGGTGAAATAGGGACAATAATGCCCTAATGGGATGAGTTTAAGTTTATGAAGGCAATGGCAATTTAGGAAAAATGTAAGTTTTGTCTTATACTCACCAATCACCATTATTAGGTTATAGTTAATTATGCCAACCTAGAATATAGCTCAAATGGTGATAGTTAACTATATAGTCGAATACCACTTGCCTTTCTCATACTTAATTACTCCATAAGCTTTCCTTACTTTCAACCATTCATTTCTACTTTCTAAGCACTTATGTTTTTCCACTATTTCACTTTGCCTAAAATTTTATTCAAGGATCATTTAATTAATAGATTTCTCTTTTTCTCATTTATTTCCTACCAAATTTTTATCTTACATTTTAATTAATAAGTATATTATTTTCACTAAAATTTCTCATTTATACTTTGTCATTGAAATTTACTCATTCCTTAAAAAATTCTTTTTGTTATAATTATTTTACCAAAATAAATTTAATGTTTTCCCTTTTCTAAAACTTAACACAAATTTAAAATTCTAAAATTTCAAAGAGGATGTTATAACTTTCTTTATCAAAAAAATTTATCCTTGAATTCTTAGGGTTATTAATATGAAGTGTGATGATATTAAACTCCATGCTCATCAAATGTATACTTATCTCTAGGTCTAACTTGGTTTATTTCTATTTTGCATAAGTAAAGAACTTAGGTATCCAATTTATCTCTAGGATTTTGTTAGAATTAGTTGTATCAACAAAACTAGACTTATAAGCAATATTGTAGAATACAATGAAGGGTACACCTAAATTAAGCAATATTTTAATAGAAACATTATAATTTTTTTGAAGGTACCTATCTCCTTGGAATTTGAAAAGTCATTCACTAGGTAACCACATTAGTGCCTTGTATGAGGTGGATCCATCCCTATAAACATTATGTTATAATATAATATAACTAATGCCTTGGCTTTTAAAATTTTTGAGATACTTCATAGGTTTATGTCTCTCATGACAACACTCATAACATACTTTTTCAAAATAATTTTATTAATGACTAGAAGGTGAATATGAATAACTCTTCTAGCTTTTAGTATTTTTACTTGTGGAAGATGCATTGTGAACTATATAGCATGATATTGGTTCCACAATGGAACCATTTGCATCTACTTTGAAAGTTTTTTTATGGAAGTTCTCCCTTTAAGAATTACATCTGCTTTAGTTCTTCATTTTGATTTCTTTTCCTACTCTTTATCTGAACCTTCCTTCCTTCTCTCTTTGGATTTAAATTTAAACTTTAATGCTTAAACCAATGCTTATTGGTAAATAATGGTGCAATTAATGTAGATCTTCTTAAAATAATAATCATCAAGGCCTTGCACAAATCTCTCAACCTTAGCTTTTTTTAGTTAGGACCAAATAGGCTATATATTAAGCCAATCTCATGAACTAAGCATCATACTTAAAAGTGATATTATCCTTTTACTTTAATTGCTCAAACACTTTTGCTTTAGCTTGATGAGTGCTTAAAGGTAAGAAATGACTAATAAAACTTTCTTGAAAAGTAGCTTAAGTTATGAGTGCCAATTGTAGATCTCTACCTTTTATAGTACTTGAAAAATAGTGATGCACCGAATCATCTAATTGGTAACCCATAAATTCTATCAACATTTGGTTAAGACATCTTAACATTTTCCCATAACATGTTATTTGGTCAAGGAATTAGTATGGATCCTTAGTAAGATTGATACTAGAATACTAGGTGGATTCAATTATAAGAACTCCTAAACTATTTTAAATTTATGGATTCAATTTTAAGAACTCCGAAACTATTTTGAATTTATCTATCAAGCCTTGTTCAAAAGGGGTTCATCCTTATTCATTCTCTTTATCATGATTCTTTTGGTTTCTTTCTCTATTATCTTGATCTTTACATAGTCCATGCCCTTGATTTGAATTAAAGGTTTTATCAACTCGATCTAACATATGCTAAAAGATATTCATAACCCAAGGAGGTAGTTGATGATTACTACCTCCTCTATTTACATTTTTACTAATTTAAGCATGTGAAACTATAAAAGATTTTTCATTTGTATTCACCATTGTCTATTCATAATAAATTTTCCATATAATCAAATGACATTTAAAGTTTTTCTATAAGCACTCCATCACAATCAAACTCCACCACTATCATTAACAAGCACTATTAGGTCTATTAAAATGGTTTAATAGAGTGTGACTTTTAAGTATACATATACCATTGGTACAATTTTGGTTAATAGTTAGTTGGGAAGCATATAAATATAACCTATGAACCTTGTTCCACTAAAAACCTAGACCATGCTTTGATAGTAAGTTTGTTTCATCCTAACTTGGATCGTAATAAGCATGGAACCCCTTCTTGATTTCCACTAGCTAAATCTACTATCTAAACTATTAACTTAGAATATACCATGAAGTTTAGAAGCAACTTCCATACATTAAGAAGAATACATGTAATGATTTCTTTTTAATAACATTTTAATTTAATTTACAAAATAAGTTAGGTAGCTTTCTAACTTATTTAGGAACTAGCTAGCCTAACTATCCATAATTTTGAATAATTACTATTCTACCTTTTTTAATTTATACAATGAAGGTTAAAATTCCTACATCAAGTAAGTTATATGCTGTTTAAATGCACTTTAATTTCTCTATTTGGTTCAATACTAAGGTGGAGGAGGCTTAATTGAGAAATCTGTAAAGAAAACATATAGGAGGTAAGCCCAAGCTTAGGGAGTGAACATCAAAATATAAATGAAAGTTTAAAAGAATACATAAGCTTATTGATTGATTTTACCTTTATGATTTCTTAAACTTTTATGCTTCGCTTATCATTTTTTAATTCCTAATCAATATAAATAATATAAGTAATATAAATATCATCATTTCTCAATGCCAAATATCTTATATGTATATGTGTGTGTGTGTGTGTGTGTGTGTGTGTGTGTGTGTTAAATATACCATACATAAATAACCAATCAAGGGTAAATAAATTATCCATTTCTTAAGTAATCATTGATTTTAAATTCCTTATAACATGACTTGAGAATAGCAAATAGTGCCTTACAAGCTTTCGACTCTATACCATTAGTTTCTAATAAAGATAGTCCTATATACTTTCAACACTATGGCCATCTAGTAAAGGTAGTCATGTTTAGATTTTAGACACTTTATAATTTACAACCTTTTAACATCATGACCTTACCGCCTTTTAACATTATAACCATTCAGTAAAGACAAGTTGATGCAAGAGTTAACAACTAATTTTATCTAAATAATAATATAACTAAAAATAATTATTTTAATATATATATTTATAAATTAAAAAATAGTTGTAACTAGCTAAAATCACAACTACTATTTATATTCATGCTATATCTTTTATTTTTAACTTTTTTAGTTACTTTTTGACTTTTCCTATATAATTATCTTTAATTTTTCATGCTATTTTTTTAAATCACTATGCCTGACATCTACTTTTGACTTTCTTCCTCTTCAAATTTAAAATTCTTTAACAATGATCAATTTGCACAATCTTTTCATGTGCATTTTTCCATCCTATTTCGCCTTCCTCTGTAAATTCAAACTTCTTTGATAATAGTTGATTTGTATGACCTTTTTGCTGCTCATTTTTATCGCATAAATATGCATATTCATACTTGTCAATATACATATAACTCATTCTAAGGTAGAAGAAAAATGGGAAGACCATTAATATGCAAATTTAAATCAATCTGTGTCTTTAGTGGATCCAATTTGGGAAAGGATAATGAGTTTGTGAAAGTAGCAAATAAGTTTGATAAGGTGTTAGTTGCCAGAAATATTAACCTTGTGTATGGTGAAGGAATCTAAGGTTTAAGAGGATGTGTGACAATAACTATGATAATTAGATGAAGCAAAGTTTTGAAGAGAGTTTCATTTTTAAATTTTCATTTTGAGAATTCTAAGATTTCTTGCTTATTTAGGTGTTTTCCACTTATTTTAAGAATTGTATAGGTTTTGAGCATGAATTACTTAGATTTGAAAGTTTCATAGCATGATTGAATAATTATCTTGCTTCTTAGAATTAATAAATTTGGTAATAAACTTTAAATTGAAAAAGTTAATTTTAATAGCCCTTAATTGTGAAATTTTAAGCTTATATGATTAATTATAGTTATTTTTCTTATGTATAAGATTCACCTACTACATTGTCACTCTAGAACTTGCTTTAGTTTTTATTGAAATTACATTTTCACATGCCTATGCAAATATAATTAAAACATTTTTTTCTTTGAATGAACCACATGTACCTAAATAACTAACCTTTGCATTTCCATTGAATACCTCTTTTATGCTTAGTTTATCTTTCCTTGTTTTTAGCTCATTATAGGCAAGGAAAGTATTAAATCAATAAAAGAATGAGTTCTTACATAAGTGTGGAAGTGTATTAAATGCTTGGTGAGAAAAAAAGAGTTCATTAGAAACAAAAACAAACAAGAAAATAAAGAATAAAAGAAAATAAAAAGAAGAGAGGATGATATATCATTAAAGAAACTACAATTCCAATTGTTTACCTTCTCAGTCATTTGCTATTTAGATTCATCCATCAATATTCTTTTAATCTTTCTTGTTGATAGCTTCTCATTCCATATTCATATATTCCCTTTACCTTATCTCCATTATAACTTTTAATAAAACTTTTTTATTTATCTTGTGTATGTGAATTAGATAGTGGAGATTAAGAATTTGAGCAAGCCTATGGTAGTGCAATTCTTAATAGTAATGTAATTCTTGGTAAGTTAAGTCTGAGTGAGGCACTTACCCTTAAACACTTGGTAGATTGAGAGTATAACTTATGATATATAGTCAATTTGGCTCTTTCTTTCTTAAATAAAGTTACTTTACTTTTTAGTTCTAGATGACAAGCATCATTGATTAATAAATGCTATGATCTTTTTACATTGTAATGATTTCTTGCTTGTAACTTTACATTCTTAACTTTAGTGGAAAATTGGAGTTTTAGATTTTATGTTCGCTAAAGAGGTGTAAAACTATTGGGTTTCAAATCATCATACGTAGCAGAAAATTAAAATTTTTTATCCGAATCCTACTAAGAATCCATGCAAAAGGGTATAAACTAATGTTAGGGCTTTACCTTTTGTGTACTTGCATTCTTTATGAATAAAACTTTGAGAGATTGAGATGATTCACAAATCAAATGTCAGCCAAAAGGTATAGCATTTCTACAGTATTCACGTGAACAATGACTTCTCACCCTCCATAAATCTGTTAGGATACGTCTCTCTCACTAGGATTAGGATTAGGATTAGGATTAGTGTGTTTTCTTAAGTGATTTAGGGTTTAATGACAGCTAATAATGCATATGTAATGTACTGCCTTCAAGTTCCTTTTATAGAACTAAGACAAATTACATTCCTAATCCTATTAGGAAAATACTTCCAAAAATCCTAATCTCACTTAACAACTATCACCTTATCCTTATCATGGAGAGAGTGAGGAGAGATAGGACTTATCCATTAATTATCTAATATTAGATAATAATATTATCTCATAATATAATTATCTAATATGAAAGTGTCATATAGTTATCTTATATTAGAATATAATATTATCTTATAATATAATTATCTAATATCTAATAATGTAATTATCTGATATTACTTTAATATCAAATAATATCACATAATAACTATATTTATTACGTGAAAATATATTATTATTTTAATAATATATATATGCATAAAAATAAACCCAATTAATTATTGTCTCATTCCTACTCCTTTTGTGTGACCCTGTAAATTCTTACTATGTTGGTAATAGCCCACTTGTGGACCATAAATAATGAGCGGTATTTAATAATACATCACTGTCACCTAAGTAGTAAAATATCTATGACTCGATATTCACTTAAATATGTGAACAACACTTTGCAATATAGTCCCTTTTGTAACGATATCCAAATTGAACTAGAGGCATGGAATGTGTTATCCTTGTTTAATGTTCAATTTAAGTTTCTTGATACTAAGTAGACTAACTTAAACAAATGATTAATATTTCCTATTGATCTATTTGAGCATAGCCATACATTTTTTAATCCTACTCAATCAAGGGGCCTAAGGATATCACTTATGTTACATAATAGGAACAAAATCCCTATCTACATCACTCACATCCCTCTACATGATTCATGACACACTCAATCAACATCCTATAACATATCCTGATTAAAGGTGATACAGAAACGAGATCAAAGTGTGTGACTCCTCATGTAGGGAACCATAGTAACTTTAGGTCAAAAGACTACATGCATTGTGGTCACATGAGAATAACTAATGATATTTGACAATCCATGTAGTTTTTCTCATTGCCGGTCAGTCTAGTACATCTGTTCATTAAAAATGTACTCATGTATTGACTTAATATCATATATCCATGATTCATAATCATCACTCACTATACATGCTAGTCTCGATATATTATTACATCCTTTTTGCAATAATACTTAATTAGAGATATTTTAAGAATAGGAAAACTATTCTAGGGATAATTATTATATTAAGTTATAAATTACGCAGAATAAAAATGAAAATAAAATATAATAATTATATTGTTTGAAATAAAATATAATATATTGTGCATTATTTCAATCATTTTTATGATTGGCTATTAGGACACATACTAACAAAAATTAAATGTGGGCAAGTTTTATAAAACTAGTTTTCATTTCTTTAATTGCCACATTCTTAACTTTCTAAGGCTTTTCTAAAGCTCAATTGAGTTAAATTATTCATATTTTATAAAATTAGGCTCATTTAGGTCCAGTTGTTGCCATTAGGAGAGGTTAAATGGATTTAAATTTGGTATATGATCAATTAAATCATATCAAAAGAAAAAATTACCTACATTATGTTATAGCTAACTTTCTTGAAAAAGAATTGATGAGGATATATACTAAAAGGACAATATGCTATAAAGAAGGATTTCTCCAAAAAGGCTTATCATGATTAGTTTCATAATTTGTGGTCATCAAATCATATACAGAGGGCAACTGATATTATTGTTCTACAACATGTTGTCAATAGGCTAAAATCCCTTGTAAATCTAGTTGCAAATAATATTTGTTGCTGTCCATGATGAAATCTTTTACTTAATAATTCTTCATTCTTATTCTCTATTGCAATGATAATATTCATTATTATATCCCTCCCTTTTTTCCTTATGTAAATATCATGCATATTTATATGATAAGTGTGTATCGAAACATTATGAGATGACTTGCTTATTTGAATATGTCTAAATGCAATTAATAATGCATATATGGTCAAACTAAGCATTAGGATTGTCTTAATTCTACTAGATAGAAAATAGGAGCAATGTTGATGGAAGATTTGAACTAAATAAAGAAGGAATGTTTGTAATAAGAAATTGTAAAAACTTAGCACTCTCCAAATATGACATTTTCAGGAGAAAGTTCCTAAAAAGATGAAGTGAGAAGTTCTTCTACGAGATGACTAAATCATTACTACATGCATTGCATTCTTATATCAAGTCATGCTTATATAATTGACTTTTTTAATAAATCAAACCTAGTAGGTTAAACCTGTATCAATCTAGGTCATTTTTCTTTACCTCTTTAAATCAAACTCAATCAAATTGAGTTAAGTTTATGTTAATCTAGGTCATTCTCCTTTTCATCATTGAATCAAATTCAATCAAGTTAGGTTAATGTCATGACCCATCTTAAGGCTGTTGTGATCAATGTAAAGATATCTAATTAGTACTAGCATACCAAATAGATATCTTTACAAGCTTTTATAGTATTTTGCCATTTTTAATAAAGCAATATTATCAAAGGCTGTAGATATTTAGACTTAGAATATAAACTATATACATTAAATGTTATAAAGTCAAATATACATATATATACATATACACATCCAAAAGTTCTTTATACAAAGATATAATTTATATAATACATTAGATGAAGATAACTCTTAGTTAAATTAATAAAGGTTCCATTTCTCTGGATCAATCTTTATGGAGGAAGAAAAAATTTCATTACTAATGGAGCTTTCAAGTGGGGTACCTGATAAAAAGGATGTATTAAAATAATGTTAGATTCGAGTGTATTCTTTTAAGTATTACTTTATAGTTTACTCTTATATTTATGAGTATAAACTATATTTTATATTGAAAAAGTATCTCATAGGTACCACAGGGAGATTGGGAGGTTTTTATATAAGTATTAATTTGCTTCATCGATTCTATGATTAGTACATGCAATTTAATTTAACAAAAGAGTGGATATAAAATATATTCAATGAATGGCTACTCATCATCTTATTTAGAAGGGTTTTCATCACAAAAACTATCATAACCCATCTTGATTATGATCGACGTAGATCTCGAAGCTCAATTTCCACAAGCCTTTACCATTTTTCCTCTTTCTATCTAATAAGTTTTCAAATTTCAAGGAGACTTAAATTTTATTTTAAATTTTATAAAAAATGGATAGAATCTCCCTTCTTTTTTATACTTCCAGAAGGCCATATGCCCTATAATTTAAAACCTGTATTATTCAAATATGACATAATCATATACATACATCATACATTCTCAAGATAATTATACAAATTTAACATAACTGTTAAATCAGCTACATCTTTATTTTTAATGTTGATTCTAATTCAATACAATCCTAACTGTGAAATCTTTAGTTTAGGCGGTCTTTACTTCTCCATGGATGCAATAAGCTCAAATATGCTCACTATAACTTGTAAACATTGAAGATACAACAAAGGAAGTCATAAGAACTCAATGAGCATATAACTATCACTATCTTGTAAGTGATCAATTTTTTATATAATCATAAGCTAATCAGATACCAAATTAAAAGTGATAGCAAAATCATTTCTTAAATTCTCTAAAATATACGAAACCATACTTTGAAATGAAAGTTCACCTGCACATGATTTATACTCCATTCCTCATAGCACAATCATATGAGTCTTAACTTTTTGTTAGAATTCAAAATCATATACTACCTAATTCGTGCAAGCATCACACTCACAAATAGCCATTAAGGCTCAAATGTAAATAAATCATCACAATCATATCATCGGTAGAAGTCAATCACCAACAGTCTTATCAAATAGTGACATCCAGTCACAAACATAATTCTAACTTATAATGAATATATATGTAGCCATCTTTTGATTTTAGAATCAAATCTATATATTTTTCAACTGTTTGTCGGGAACCTATCATTCGGCTCTCGGATCAATATCACATCCACCTTATATAATCTATTAAGAAATTTTCATCTAACTTTCATATCATTTCTTCATCATAGATTGTAATATTCGATATCATTACTCTAGCATAGTTTATAACTTTCCAATATCTCAAAAGGCTCAATTCACAATATAGCAAATTTGCTAGAGCTTGACTCTATTCATATCACTAAATTCAATGCAAGCTAGACAACTATTCAATAATCACGGTAATCAAAGTCTGTAATGCATTTAAAATATGATTTATCATAACTCTATCACAATCAATCAATTAGTAACTAATATAAAATTACACTTTCGCTACACACTCTGATCCAATAATGTTATTTCAATATGCCACGAACCTAAATCTACACTTACATATAACATATTTACACAAAAATATAAAATTGATATTGACAATGAGGAAAATAAAATTCAAAATATTTAAAATATCTTTTAATAAGATATTAAGAAGTGGTGAGATATATACTCACTTGATAATGTTGATCCAACTTTTGGTGGGTTTTGAAGCATACATGTTCATCTTTTTATACTTTCCTCCTAATGTCACTATTTACAAGTATAAATTATAATTATATAAACATTATCTATCCTCTTCTATTAAGAACTATCCCACACTTGGTTTTAAACATTAAAATATCAAATTTTAAATATAAATATATTCTAAGTATAATAATCTAATATTTCATCACTTTTTTATATTTAAAAATCACCATAAAGAAATCAAGACTTCCATTAATGAAGACAAGTCATCAAATGATAATTTTTTGGATCCATACTATTCAAGCATAGATATTAAAATGCACTAATCCAAGCATGTCTTAAATATACTAATCCAACACTCTATAACATAATATGCTTATATTTTTGAGTTATTAGTAAATTTCTCAAAACTATCAAAAATGGATTTTTGATAAATTTCCTGATTATCCAAAATTAGTGACGCTTGAAAAATATGACAAAAATAATACTTTAGCTTTCCGTAACATCAAAATATTATTTTTCAAAAGCACTAGCAAAAATCCACAATATGTAAAAAAGGGTTTTATAGTTTGACTTCACATTATCCAAAATCTTGAAATATGGTATTTTAGAAATACTGCAAATACGATAAAATAACGTCCTGAAGCATAAAAGCGTACTTTTCCAGACTATCATTATGGTTCCTAAAATTGGCATAAATGAGGCTTTTTGCATCATACATCAATTTGCCAATATAATAATATAAAATATTCTATTTATATTTCAACTATTCTGTCTTAACATTTTTATAATATAAAAATTCTATTATTATTATTATTATGCCGGATATCAAATACACTCATCGATGAGTTTTTCTTCAAATTATTTGACTCAGTGGAAATCAAAAGAGCCTTGAGGTATACCGTCCTTTTTGGTAGTTGGCCGGAGCTCTATGGTTGTAAGAATGACATCAAAAGTCTAACAGAAGCAACAAGGAACCTCAACTCTTCGGCACTTCCCCATGGCGGTGGAAACCATAGGTCCACTCTGCCGTTTTGTAGCTCATTTATCCTAGGAAATTTCAAACAACCCCATGCTGCCGGCAAAAGTGATAGACGCCAGCGAGGAAAGGAGAGTCGTGACTCCCGTGTTCTATCCCTTCCGGCATCGTGTGGCGGAGCTGCTCCAAGCTTTGAGGTTGTTAGAGCGAATAGACAACAAAGAGCACGGCTACAGGAGAGATCTCGCCATAGGGACAAAGCCGACCTAACTTTCGTTGCATTTTCGGAAGCTGCTGCTTGGTGGGACATCCAACGACAAAAGAACGTCCTGCAGTAGTAGTGCTAGTGCCAAAAATAAGAGAAGGGGATGGAAGTGAAAAGAAGAGAAGAGAGAAGGAGCAACAACGAAAAGCGAGAGCTGGTGGCAGAGAGACAGCAGAACCAAAGCTTAAGAGAGAGAGGGAGATAGCGGTGGAGTAAGAGAGAAAAACTGAGAGTGAAGTGAGGGAACTATTTAGGAAAGTTGGGAAATTTTCGAAAAAGAGGAAGGAAATATAAAAAATGCAGCCAAAGGGTTTTATTCATGTGGCTGAAGTAAAATAACTATCCTTCAACCTCTTTTTTACAGCCACTCATTTTAATTAGCAGCCTTTCTTTGAAATAGATCCTACCCCTTCCTTTTGAATAACATTAATCTAACCACTCATTTTATGTACTTTATAAAATCCTAACCATCCATTTTGAAAATAGTCTAACTATTAATTTACTAAAAATTCATTTTTCATGAAGTCAATTTTATCTAAAATCCCACTCAATTATTTTCAATCTTCTCCCAATGTTTACATATATTTTGAAAGTTCCAAAATAATTATTTTAGACTTTCTCAAACCACTTTTCATCACTCAAATGAAAATCAATTGCTTCCAAACTTTGTCAAGATATTCTCAACATATTGAATAAAGAATAACTAATTTTTGTACAATAAATTTCGTGGTTTAATCCATGCACAAAAGGCATAAATCTAAAACTGTCAAATTCAAATAGCATTAGAGTTATAAAAATAAAACTATTATTTGGGCAATTAAATCAACTCCACTTACCACCAAATTTTGACACAAGCTTACTAACATCCTATATATCATATCTAGAGAGTTTTATAACTTATTTTTCAATCATTTAATGCTTTAAAAAAATTCAAAACCAAAGACCTAACAAAACAAGATTCTAAAATTGGTTGTTTTAACTATTTCATCCATAACTTAGTTTTTTGTGTATCTAAAAATTTTCAATTTCTTCTATAATCATCCTAACATTATTATGACCTTAAAATTATAAGGATTGAAATTTTAAAAATTTCTAACACTTAAATACATGAGATAACTGAAACCTTTATTCAGAATACTTGGAAATTTGTTCTTATTTCAACAATATCATCATCTATTGTGACATAACCCTATATAAAACAACGAAGAGTTGCCACTCACCTCTTGCTAAATAATGAAGACTTGAATCCCTACTTATTTCCTCGAGCTTTCTCATGGTTTCAACTGGCTAAAGGAAGCAAATTTTTGCTGTAAAATGACTAGCTCATATAAACATATATATAAACCCAAACCCTAATTACAAAAAAGAAATCTTCAATTTTCTATTTATTATTTTAAAAAATATTAGACAAATGGCTAATCATTTTGGGCATCCAAATGACCCTAGATGTTCAAAAAATTATTACCCTAAAACTATTAAAAATAAGCCAATTTGAAGGTTAAAAGGGGTTTATTACAAATTAGCCTTAATTTTTCATTTTCTTGCATGCTTGCCCCTAGGCTTTTTAAATGTTTTTAAGCCTTGATTTGGGCCTTCATTTTTAAATTCTTATACACATTTTTGGCTAAGAAAAATTGATTTAAGTTACCCTAAAAGTTTTTAATTTAATCCATTTAATTTTTAGCTTAATTTTTCATTTTTTGGCATACTCGAGTTTTAGAATTTCAATAAATTCCTATGTGAATTTTTCTAAGTGTATTATTAGGTTTTTAATTAGATTTTAATCTATTTTGATGTATAATAAAATTTTTATAAAAATTCTAGTTAGGCTCACATCTAAATTATCTTGACATTTTTCTCAAATTTCACCTGATTTTTCTACAAGATTTCTTGATTCATGTGTTTTCTAATAAAATTCCTATTTGAAATTTCTATTTATCTAAGGGTATTTTTTGAAGAAACTCATATGTAAATTTTCTTATCCTATTTTAAGATATTACAAATTCTTCCCTTTCAAGAAAATTTATCCTTGAATTTTTAGGAAATTGTATAAAAATTTAGAGAATTGTTAACAGGCTATATCATGGATAGAAAACTTACTACATAAGTTTGGTTACTTGTCTTTCATGTCCTTCTCTAATTCTTATGTCGCTTCTTGAGCTCCATGTTTCTCCCATAGTACTTTTACCATGGGAATTTCCTTATTTGTTAATTAATGATTCATACAAGTTGTTCTTTATATACTAGTTTTTTATCTAATTCTATCAGTATTTCTTTCAATACATGGGATTCATCTAGAATATATTTCTTTAACATAGATACATGGAAAACTGGATGTATTGCTTTCATGTCTTTTGATAGTTTTAGTTGATAAGCAACTTTTTTCTATATGGACCCATATATCTAGGTATCGATTTTCTTTTTTTCCTTAAATCTCATTCTCCCTTCATAAGAGTAACTTTCAAAAATACTTGATCATTTTCTTGAAATTCTAAATTTTCTTATTTATTATTTGCATAAGATTTATGTTAATTTTAAGTTGCCTATAATTTTGCTTTGATTATTTAAACCTTATTGATAGCATTTTTAACAAGATCAAAACTAATCATTTTCTCTTTTTTTAGTTCAAACCATCCAATAGGCAAATTATACTTCCTACCATATAGTGGCTCAAACGGAGCCATCTGTATACTAGTATGGTAGTTGTTATTATAAGCAAATTCCATTAGTGGCATATATTTATCTTAATTTCCTTCAAATTCAATTGCACTAGCTCTAAGCATATCTTCTAGTGTTTGAATCATTCTTTCTGATTGCTTATTAGTTTGAAGATCAAATGCCATACTAAATTGCAATTAAGTTCCTAAAATTTCTTGGAATGACTACCAAAATTGAGACATGAATTATAATCCTCAGTCCAAAATACTATGGAATAATTTTATCTATGTAAAGTTGAGCATATTATGATGTAGTGTACATTGTCTTCATTGGTATAAAATGCGCGAACTTTGTCAAATGGTCAATGATCACCCAAATGGGATCATATCATTTATTGGTTCATAGTAATCCAATTATAAAATCCATTGTGATGCTCTCCCACTTCCATTTAGGAATATAAGTATTCTAATAAAAACCTGCTAGATGTTGATACTCTATCCTTAATTGTTGATAGGTTAGACATTTGATTATGTAATTTCACATATACTACTCCATTCCATCCCACTAATATAAATTCTTTAAATCATGATACATTTTTCTCACACTGAGATGCATTGTATAAGATGACTTATAAGCCTCTCTTATTACTTCTTGCTTTAAAGCTGCAGGCACCCATAATTGGTTTTTGTTCCTTATTACTCCCTTTTCATATATTGTCAAGTCAATTTCTACCTCATTTATAGCTTTTTTCTTCAATTATTCATATTGAAAATCTTCTTTTTAAGCTACTTTAATTTGATCCATTATAGTAGAATGCACTGTTATACAAGCTAGTTCTACACTTCTATCTCTTTCTAACTTCTTTTCTCTATTTTTAAGAGCTTTTCAAATTAAAGCATTAATAACTACATTAGCTTTGTTGAATGATAGTGAATGGAGTAATCATAATCTTTTACAAACTCCATCCACCTTTTTTGCCTCATATTAAGCTCTTTCTATTCAAAAATATATTTGAGGCTTTTATGATCTTTATAAATTTCACAAGTAGCCTTATATAAATAATATCTCTATATCTTTAATATGAATACTGTAGTTGCCATTTCCAAATCATCAGTGGAATAATTTATCTTATGTTTCTTTAATTGATGAAATGTATAGGCTATTACCTTTCCTTACTATATTAATACATATCCTAATCCTACTCTAGATACATCATGATACATTATATATCTTTCTACATTATTAGACGATGTCAACATTGGAGTAGAAATAAGGCATTCCTTCAATCTTTGGAAACTCCTTTGATAATCATCACCCTACATAAATTTGACTCTTTTATGAGTTAGTTTAGTCAAAGGTGTGGCTATCTTAAAAAAATCCTTTAAAATCTTTTATAATATCCAGCCAGTCTAAGAAAGCTATGTAATTTTGTTAGAGGAAAGTTATGGCCATTTGAGCACCACCTTAATCTTTTAAAGATCTACTTGTATTCCTTCTTGTGACACTACATGGCTTAGAAAATGAACCTTCTTTATAAAAAATTTACACTTTGAGAATTTAGCAAATAACTTATGCTCTCATGGTGTTTACAATGTGATTTTCAAATGTCAAGCATATTCTTCCTCGCTCTTGGAATATATTAAAATGTCATTAATAAACATAACAATGAATTTATCCAATGAAGGTTTAAAAATGAGATTCATTAGGTCCATAAATGCTATAGAAGCATTAGTTAATCCAAATAATATAACCAAAAACTCATAATGACCATAATGAGTTTAGAATGCTATTTTTAGAATACCTTCTTTTCGAATCTTCAATTAATGATATCCAGATCACAAGTCAATCTTTGAGAAGTATTAAGAATCTTGTAATTAGTCAAATAAATCATTTATCCTCGATAAAAGGTATTTATTCTTAATAGTAACCTTATTTAGATGCAAATAATTAATACACAATCATAGTGACCCATCCTTTTTTTTTTTCACAAATGACACTAGTGCTCCTTATAATGACATATTAGGTTGTATAAAACCTTTGTCTAACAAATCCTGTAATTGCTCCTTTAATTATTTTAATTTTGTTAATGTCATTTTATAAGGATCAATAGATATTAGGTTTATTGTAAAGATGGTTTCAATTGTAAATTCAATCTCCTGATTTAATGGCAATCTAGGTAAATCATTCAGGAAAGCATCGAGAAATTTTTTCACTATAAGAACTTGATCCATTGTTGCTTTTTCTTTTTTAGCTTCTTTTATTGAAGCTATCCACTTGACACATCCTTTATTCATTAACTTCTTACTATTGTATATGATACAAAAGTATTCATTTCTGCCTTCTTTTCACCTTGAAAGATATGGACTTCACCTTCTTCCAATTAATATATGACTATTTTATAATAACAATCCACACAGGCATGGTATTTTGATAATCAATTTATCCCTAGAATTATATCATAATTTGTTATTTCCAATATAATTAAATTGATTGAAGTTGGATGATTATCTATTTGGATTGTCCAATTATTAACACCATGAGTTGTTAGCATCATTTCACCTACTAGTATATTCACCATTAAAGGTTCATTTAACTTATCTAACAGTTTCAAAAGTTTCACTACTAAATTTTTAGATATGAATAAAGGTGTAGCATCAAGATTAAGTAATACTTTTATAGGAAAGGTTTCAACTAATATCATACCTATCACCATTATGTTAGAGGCTTGAGCTTCCTAGCATATCATGGCATATACCTAAGCCTATGTTTTAGCTAGTTCCTTTATTGTGTTCTTCTTGATGTCATTGATGGTCTTATTAAGGTTGTATTCTAAGTGGATTATGTGTTAGCAGTCATGACATTACTTCTTTGTTCCATATTTAAAGCAAGAGCCACATGTTTAAAGTGACTAAAGTTGCACTATGGGCACTGAGGGGGTTTGCTGGATGGTGGGAGAAATAGGTAAGCTTGATTGAAGATATCAAAGCTGCTTCTAAATCTATTGTTAGAAACTTTCCTTGAAAGTTTTCTTTGATTAGCTCTGCTTCTGCTAGCTAGCTCACTCTTAGTTAATACATTCTAAATGGTTGCCTTTTTCTTAGTGTTTCTATTACTCCTTCCTAGAAATTTTAACTTCTTTTTTCCTCCTGAGCTTGTATCTTATGTTTACCTCTCTTTAGCATGTAGCTTTGCCTTGATTGCTTGATCTAAGGCTTGCTTATATGTTGTATTATTAGAGATGTCTACTCGATTGTAGAAATAGTTGTGAAGATTGTGTGTAAATTGACTAACCCTTATTTTCTTAGTAGGCACCAAGTGTCCTGCATATTAGGATAACATAATGAATTTGGCATCATATTATGCCATTATCATGGATCCCTAAGTTAATTTTTCAAATTTATAGGCCTTAGCTTTATGAACGCTTAGGGGTAAAAATCTATTCATAAACTCTATTTGATATTGCTGCTAAGTAATAAGTTCATGAGTAATAATTATAGGTTCGATGTTGTGAACATACAAAGAATGAGCAACATCCTCTAGTTGGTAACCCACTAATTCCATCATCGTATTCTCATCACATTCTATCAATTTGCAAGCTTTCTTTATTTAGTCTATGAATTGATAAAGGTCCATTGTAGGATTTGTGCCATCATATTTTAGGGAGTTTAATTTTTAAAATTTGTGCACCATTTATAATTTTTCTCTTAGAGGCAATGAAGGAATTTATTATCTAAGTGGTGGTGGAAAAGGTGAGGTTTTGATTTTAGTTTAAAAATCTTTATAAGGTCTACTGCAACATTACAGCCCATGCTAGAGCTTCAAGTTGTTCTTGTCCTACCATCTGAAGGTTTTTTAGGGATACATTCATGGATGCCTCAATCTCTGATATTTTCAAATGTGCTTTAATTGGTTATCGAATCATTATAGGTTAACTTTTCCTCTTCCTAGCCATAATTTTTAAAATAAATTTAATCAACAAATATTAATTCTAAAGAAAGAGTAAAGAAATACCTATAATTTCTATGGATTTGTGGCAACTGATACTTGTTTTTTGATAGATCTTCTAGAATCTTCATGATCTAACAAGCCTCTTATTGACTTTATTATAAAGGATTATTAGTATTTAGGATCATGCTCTAATATCAACTTTGTCACAATCCATCTTACAACTATCGTAACTAGTGTAAAGATACCTAATTAGTACTAGCATACTAAATAAATATTTTTACAAGCCTTTATAGTATTTTAGTATCTGTATTGAATTAATATTATCAGAAGTTGTAGATATCTAGACTTAAAATATAAATTATATACATTAAAATTTATGAATTCAAGTATACATACATATATATCTATATATACAAATCCAAAAGTTGTTTATATGAAGATATAAGTAATTTAATATATCAAATGACACTAACTCTTAGTTGGATCCATCAGGGTTCCATTCCTCTGCATTTGTCTCTATGGAGGAAGAAAATGCTTCACTACTAGCAAAGCTTTCAGGTAAGGGTACCTAATAAAAATGATGTATTATAATAGGATTAGACTTTGAGTCTATTCTTTTAAGTATTACTTCATAGTTTACTCTTACATTTATGAATGTAAACTATACTTTATATCAAAAAAGTATCTCATAGGTACTATAGAGAGATTGGAAGGTCCTTATATAAGTATCAATCTACTTTATTAGTTCCATAATTAATACTTGCGATTTAATTCAATAAAATAGTAAGTATAAAATATACTCAGTAAATGACTACTTATTACTTTATTTAGAAAGGTTTTCATCACAAAACTTACCTTTTTACTTATATGTAATTATTATTTAGTGTTTTATGAAGAAATTTTCTTATTTATATCATCAGTATATGTTACTATAGAAAATCACAATGGTAAGCATACAAATTTTACCTTATATCTTCAATCCAATCTTATCCTTTGTCACCTAAGGCATAAAGCTACCAACCTTATCTCTTCACTACTAATTATACCTCTCCTTTTTTATAAAGGATGTTATATCTTTCCCTCAAAATTCATAATAAATAATAATGGAATGTTAAAATATCAATCATTGAATTTATTCCAATGGATATGGCCAAATACTAACCATGCCATAAATGTCTTATGTAAATTTGTCATTCTCTCACATTCATCCTCATCTTTTTAAAATATTATTTTCAAGATTGGTTTTATCATCCTATCAATAATAATATTTCTTAGCCATGGGATAACTTCTTAAACTTTTATCAATGTTCAGAATTTTCCCAACAAGTTTTATTCATATTTTTCTTATCAAAAATTAGGAATTGATATTATTTATTGGAGTCCTAAAAGCTCCAAAATAATTTAATAATTTACCAAAAATTTCTATCATATTCCTAATACATTATAAGCATGAAATGTTATCCTTTTAACAACTTTGTAGCCTTAGATTACTATTCACACAATAACAAAATAAGACTTCCAGAATAGGATAGCATATGAACACTTGAAATTTAAGTCTTTTTTTACCATTCAAATAGAAACCAATTACTTCTAAACTTTGCCAAAACATTATCAACATGTTGAATAGAGAATAGCTTAATCATTGTACAATAAGTTTTATGGTTTAGCTAATGCACAAAAGGTATAAACTTAGAGCTACCAAATTCAAATAGCACTGGAGCTATAAAATTAAAACTATCATTTAGGAAACTAAATCAAGTCCATTTGCCACTAAATTTTAATAAAGCTTAGTACATCCTAGATATCATATTTGGAATATTTCATAACTTTTTTCAATCATTTGATGCTTCAAAAAATTCAAAACTTGAGACCCAATAGAATAGGGTTATGAAATTGGTAGTTTTGAGTATTTCATCTATAACTTAGCTCTTCATATATCTAAGAATTTTAAAAAATTTCAATTTCTTTTATAATCATCCTAACACTATGATGACTTTAAAATTCTAGGGATTGAAATTTTAAAAATTTCTAACCCATAAATACATGAGATAACCAAAGCCCTTATTTAGAATACTTAGGAAATTTGTTCTTATTTTAACAATATCATTATCTTTTGTGATATAACCTTAAAAAAATAAAGAATATTTACCACTTACCTTTTAATAAATGAAGACATGAATCCCTACTTATTTTCTCTCTCCTTCTTATGGTTTCAGCTAGCCAAAGAAAGCAAATTTTTTCTTCCAAATAACCAACTCTCTCTCTCTCTCTTTCACACACATACACACACACATAACTCTAAACCCTAATTACAAAAAATATTAAATTTTTTATTTATTATTTTAAAAAATCTTAGACAGGTGGCTGATCATTTTGGATATCCAAATGATCCTAGATGTTTAAAAAATTATTACCCTAAAACTAATAAAATAAGCCACTTTGAAAGTTAAAAGGGATTTATTATAAATTAGCTCTAGTTTTCCAATTTTCTTGCATACTTGCCCCAAGTTTTTGAAAATTTTTTGCCTTAATTTATGCCTTCATTTTAAATTTTTTATACACATTTTGGGCCTAGAAAAATTAATTTAAGTTATCTTAAATTTTTTTTATTTAATCTATTTAATTTTCAGCTCAGTTTCTCACCTTTAAGTGTACTTGGGTTTTAGAATTCCAATAAATTTTTACACAAATTTTTCTAAACCTATTATTAGTTTTTTAATTAAATTTTGATGCTTAATAAAATTTTTATATAAATTCTAGTCACGCTCACATCCAAATTAGCTTTAAATTTTACCTAAATTTTGCTCGATTTTCTTACCTAGTTTTCTTATTCAAGTGCTTTCTAATACAATTCCTATTTGCAATTTCTACTTCACTTAGGGTATTTTTCTAAAGAAACTCCTATGAAAATTTTCTTATCCTGTTTTAGGATATTATAGTCAAGCTTGTGTCAATCTGAGTCATTTATCTTATTAAATTGAATTTAATCAAGTTAAGTCAAGCTTATATCAATCTAGGTCATTTACCTCAATAAATCAAACTTAATTAAGTTAAGTCAAGCCTGTGCTAATCTAGATCATTTCTCTCATTAAATTGAACTCAATCAAGTTAGTTCAAGCCTATGTTAATTTAAGTTATTTACCTTATTAAATTGAACTCAATCAATTCAAGTTGACCTTATGTTAATTCAGGTCATTTATCTTATCAAATTGAACTCTATTAAGTTAAGTTGAGCCAATGTCAATTTAGGTCATTTACTTTATTAAATCAAACTCAATCAAGTCGAGTCAAACATGTGTCAATCTAGGTCATTTACTTCATTATTAAATCGAATTCAGCCAAGCTAAGTTGAACTTACATCAATTCAAGTCATTTATTTTTTGTATTATTAAATTGAACTTAATTAAGTTGAGTCGAGTCTGTATCAATCTAGGTTATTTATTTTTTTCATTATATCAAACTTAAGTTAATCCTGTGTCAATTTAGGTTATTTATCTTTAAATTGAACTTAGTTAATCCATGTTATTTCCTCTTCGTCATTAAATCAATTTCAATCAAGTTGGATTAAGCTTGTGTCAATTTAAGTCATTTACCTCGTTAAATCAAACTTAATCAAATCAAGTTAAGCTTGTATTAATTCATGTCATTTTCCTTTTTATTATTAATTAGAACTTAATCAAGTTGAGTTGAGCCTATCTTAATCGAAGTTATTTACCTTTTTATCATTAAATAAAACTCAATCAAGTTAAGTCAAGCCTATACTAACCTAAGTCATTTACTTTTTTAATCGATCTCAATCAAGTTGAATTGAGCTTGTGTCAATCTAGGGCATTTACTTTTCATATCATTAAATTAAATTAAGTTAGTCTAAGTTGTTATTTTTCTTTTCATCATTAAATCGAACTTAATCAAGTTAAGTCAAGCCTATGCTAATCTAGGTCATTTACCTCGTTAAATGAATCTCAATTAAGTTAAGATAATCTTGTGTTAATTCAGGTTATTTTTCTTAAATTAAACTTAATCATGTTAAGTTGAACTTGTGTTAATCAAGTTACTACCTTACCATTGAACCTTATCATATTAAGTTAAGTAGGTGTCAATTCAAGCCATTCATACTAAACCTACTTAAGCTAGATTTGGCTTCTATTAAGTTAACTTATATCATTTTTATCATTAAATTGAATGTAGTTAACTAGTTCAAGCGCATGTCAATCTGGGTTATTTAATTTGAACACAATCAAGTTAGGTTAAACTTGTTTCAATTCAATTATTAAGTCAAAATTAGTAAAGTTAAGTTCATACTATATCAATTTGATTTATTGATTTTTAAACCTAATTAAGTCTAGTCAAATTTGCAAGAAATAGGTTGTTTACCCTTCCTAACCTGGTGTTGATGGATTGAACCATACTTACCCATTTTTTATCTTTTTGGCAATGTAATAGTCCCATATGTCAATAAAAAAATTCTCTCTTTTTTTGACACTATCTTTCTCTCATGATTCCTTCTTTTTATCCTATCATGCTGGCTTCCTTATCATTTTCCCTTATCCTCTCTCCATCTCCATCGCCTAATTTTTCTACCCTTTTCTCTTTAATTTCTTACCGGTTTGCTTATCATTATTTCCTTATCTTCTATTAATCTCCATCACCTAGTCTTTATACCTCTCTTTGATTTCTTACTAACTATCTTTGATTTCTTCTACTCTTGTTTTAGATCACCACTGTGCTATTTCATGCTGTAATGTAGAAACTACAATAGCTTGAAGGCTCATTGATCTTGTAGAAATTTGAAGAAAAAAACACTATGATGAAAAAATTTTATGTTTTAGCTATTATACTCCATGCTATAGCTTTAGCATGTATGGTGATTTTATGATCTATGATAGTATGATGGTTACTTATAGTTAGGATTTGATCAATAAGGGATGATTTGTCATTTCTTTCAAAAAATGCTAAGTAAATAATTTTTTGTAATTATTGTCTACTTGAATTTAAATGTTATGTACAATTTTGGTAATACATTTGTGTGAAAATGCTCCATAATAATCTTCTTTAATAACATGCCCTCACAACACCCAAATTATTTTCTTTATTGCTATTAAATTAAATCCAGTCAAACTGGATTAAACTTGCATTAATTCAAGTCATTTATTTTCTCATTGTTAATTCAAGCTCCATTGAAGGAGGTTAAGTTTGCATTCTGAATAATTAATATTTTACAATTGAGTTTATTCTTATCATGAATTGTGTCAATGCCTTTACTCACCTCCTAATTCTAGAATGATGATTAAAGAGAGGTAGCTGTTGATACTTAATTTTATCCAAATAATAATATAACTAAAATAAAAAATTATTAAAATATATATAAATTAAAAAAAGCTATAACTAGCTATATATATGATTCTTATTTCCTTTCTTTCAACATAGGTGGCCACTAACCTCAATTATGGAAAGATGAATGCCGCCAAACCTATTGCTAGCTGTAATAGACTCTTAGGGGAAAGCTTTTCTTGTAGATAAAAATTTATGAAGCAAATTCAATTGGAGATAGTGACTCTCTCTCTTTCTGTCTATTTCTTTCCTCCTTTTTGTACTTTTTCTCTCAATCATTTCTCCTTCCTTAGTAGCACTTCTCTTTTTTCTTTCTCTAGCCATTTTGCACTATTGTTTGGCCTCTCATCTACATGCTTATCTCTAGTTAGTGGCCATTCATTACTATTAAAGAAAAATTATAACTCTCAATTGTGTGTAGCAACACAGGAAGCTTTCTTCTTTATGTTTTTTATAAGTGTAGTTGAAGGAAGGATTTCCACTATTTGCCACCCATTATCTCTCCCTCTCATCTTTATTGCTATTTCCTTTTGTTTGTCTACTTGCCACTATTGTCTTGCATATTTAGTCCCCATTTGTTGTCACATGCATTTTCCAACTATCATTTTCCTCTCTAAATCCTCTGTGACTCTACCATCTGTCATTGCTTAGTGGAAAGACACTAAGAACTAGCAACTTTGAAAATTAAATAAAAAATCTCTTTTATATATGAGCTCCTCTTTTTTCTCTTTTTTTTTGTTTCCTCCTCCTAGTAACCTTACTCCTCTTCTTTCTCCAATTTTATGACGTGACAAGTGTTGTTACACCATCATTACTCCTTTTGTTTACAGTTAGCTCCTATCACTAGTGGCATATGAAGGCTACAAAGTGTAGTATTGAATCAAGCAGTAGAGTTTTTTGTCTTTCTCAACTTTGCTAGCATTTTGGCATAAGCTTGCTAATGACAAGCTTCAGCCAAACACCCTAGAAGAATTTCAAAAAGTTCACACAACTCAAACAATAATAACTATTAAAATAAGGATACTTATAGAGCCCACCCATGTACCTCCATTTAAACTTTTTGTGTAATTTCTATGATAGAATAAATTAAAATAGTATGAAAGTTTAAATTATTTTAATATTATTAAATTAGGGAATATTTTAAAAAATTAAATTAGGCAAGCTGGTCAAACTAAAAAATCCTAATATTATTGGATATGAAGTAATCTTATAATTATTATTTTTTATATAAGATGTATTTTACTTTATTTCATTTTATTAGATCTACATGTGTACACTCATAGTTTATATTATCTTTTGATTTATTATTTTTTAAAAATATTATACATTATTATGATGATAGAATAATATTAAAATTAATTACAAGTACAATAACTATAATTTCAATTTTTCTAAGCAATTTTTTATTTAGATTTGGCTATGGAGTTGATCGAATTTAATACTTTAAAAATTATATAATAATATTAAAATTATGATTTTAATTTTCTTAAATAATTTTTCATTTCAAATTTGGCTATAAAATTAGATAAATTTAATACTCTAAATTAAAATTATTAACTTAATACTTTTTAAATAAATAAATAAATAAGATTACTTAAAATAATTTTTCTTTATGTTGTTTTATCATAATCATTTTGTTAAAAAAATATTTTAAAAAAGATAAAATAAAAAACTTTCAAAATAAGAAATTTTCAAATAATAAAAGTTGTGTCTATAACATATCAAAATTAAGTAACTTGATTGTAAGTGTAATCATGATGGTACTTAATATTATTAAAGTAGGTTTCTTTCATTCAAATCTTACAACAAAATTAGGCAGATTTGATAACCAAATTAACAAATTAACTAAAATTAAATCATATTTTTAGAAAAACAATATACATATATTATAATAATGACCAATATAATTTATTTTAAAGATAGAATTAGAATAAACAACTAACCATTCTTTGAATGGATGTTCTAAGATGCTAATACCTTCCATATACATAATTAACTCCTGAATTTGAACCTTGAAAATATAGAACTTTTTTAGTATTCAAATCACAATATAAAAAAATGATTAGTGATGACTCCATTTTCTTTCATACATATACCAATATTCCCAGAAGGTACACAACTATTCGCCTCCTATCCATCCTGTAACTCTCTTACTTATTAACACCTTAATCCTCATTAAATAGGTAATTATTGCACAATTAGATTTTTTAGTGACCAAATTATGATTTTGTAAAATAAAATATTACAAATTCTGAGTTTCAGAAATTTTCTGCTCATTTCCAGAATTACTGGACCAAATTCAAAAATATGAAGAACTACTTTGCGAAACTCCAAAAATCATGAAATTGTATCCTATGAACCTTTCACGTGTTAACTACATCCTGTAAAAATTTGACATAATTTAGACATCATCAGGCCTTTCGAAACTCATAGCAAAGTGTTTCTGTCCTAGTGCTGTCCAGAATTCACAACTGTAAAAGTAAACCCTTATTTCAAGGGGTAAATCAACTCCGAATAGGCTCAAATTTGGTATGGGACTTGAATACATGTTATATACTTGTCATAAAACTTTCAGATCAAAACTCATCCATTTACTCCTTTTGATCTCTGAGATACAATTAGTGCTCTGCACTGTGACGGTAACAGGGGAGACCAAAACATGTAATAAATTCACATTGTAAATAAACTTATTTTAGGCTAAATTTTGGCAAAGAGTTGAGTATGTAAGGTTCATTCCTGAATTTTCTCATAATTTTTTGAGCATTAAAACTCTACCAAAAGTCCCTACAAACATACTCAACCTCAAATTTCATTTACTATTCATTTGGTCATTTCCAATTTCACACGTATTACATACTAAATTACCTTCTACTTCAAACTAGCTCACAATACCTCAAATTCATGTATTTCATACAATATAGGTAAGGGTCATATAATTATACAAAAAGTTCAACTTACAAAAACATATATCCATCACATACTAACATCACAAATTTTAGGAACATTACAATACAACTTCAAAACATCATTCTCCTCTATCATGAGAGCCTTTAGAAGCATCACCTGAAATGGTTAGTAACAACATAGAAACATAAGAAATAAAGTTTCCCAGTAGCTAGCTATTACCATAAAAATATATCAAGCCATTCCAGATCCTTAAGCAAATAAAACATACATTTCAAAATCAATTAATCATTTATCATTTTCATTCCATACCATTGTAATAAATGTGCATCACACATAGCAATCATCAAGCCCATTCAAGGACTCATAAAAATATCAAGATGGCTATCACAGATAGTCGTATCTAGGCCTCATATACAGCAATTTCACTATTTTCACGGGGTACTCGGGCCATAGGCCTCACATACAGCATTTCACTGTCTTCCCGAGCTACTCGGGCCATAGGTATCGCACACAGTAATTTTGTACACATTCCACATAATGGCACAAGATACAGAAAAGTATGTAAATAGAAAATAGAGTTTAAGGATAAAGCTAGCTACCTTTTAAAAGCTTCCAATAGTGATGTTTCCTTTGCCCTCACTTAAAAACTTCTTTACAATTCCTTTTGCCTTCCTAACTTGTCACTTCTTAGTCTACATAAATACACATCATAATTCTTATTAGAACATCATTTTTCTTAAACTTCGTGTATTCTTCACTTCCTCCACATACACTAAATCATGAAGGAAGTACCCAAATTTTAATGTACATGCTAATATCTCCTAAATTTCATTGTAATACATTATTCTAATCTTCCAAAAACACAATTTAAATGGCTAAATCTCCTTCCCTCCTTCTTTTCCATATTCACGGTTTTGGCTTCTTAAAAGGGAAGTTTCACACACACTTTCATAATTCAAAATTTCATCTTCCATAAGCTTCATAATTCATAAGAATCATTCTAATTTCATCAATTTAGCCAAATTCCAAACAAATCATGCCAAATCTATACATGCACCATTATGCCTCTAAAACCGTAGTGTGTACATCATGGTTTCTTGTTGTTTTTACACCAAACCAAAGCCATAGATCAACATAACAATATCCAAAACACCATTAGACATGTTCAAATCATCCAAAACTCCATGGTCAACCACCTTTGACCACACCAACATCAAAATTTTAAGAAACTAAAAAGAGCACATTAAAGAGCTTTTAGAGGAGAACATTTTTACCTCTTGGTGCAACTTGAAAATCTTCACCTAGAGCTCACCAAACTTGATCAAACTTGAGGTTTCTTCAATCTAAATATACCAATAAATAGAGCTTGATGAGAGGAGCAACTTTGTCTTTTACACCTAAGCCTAATTCTCACTATTTTTGGTAAAAAAAGCTAAAAGAAATTTTCTCTCTCTTCCTTCTCTCTCTTGCACATTTTTGGTGCTTTCATGGAGGTGGTCTATGGCTTGGAGAAGAAAGGAGAAGGAAGAAGAGCTTTCATGAAGCCTCAAGGGTATTTTGGTCATTTTTAAAATTTTTAAGGGTATTTTAGTCCTTTTTCACTAATTAGTAAGGCTATTCTTGCCATTTTTTCTAATAATGACACTTGTCATGTGTCTATTAGTCACACTAAATAAAATTACATATTACACCCCAAATTCTTGATTATTCATATTAAATCCCAAATTCTTGGTTATTCACACTTTAACCACACCTGATTTTATATTTTTACAATTTAGTCCATAGGGTTTCTATCTGTTTAAAATTCCTTACACTGTCAGACTTAGACAACTCCCCTTTTTAGGGTTTTCTAACCTCCTCTAATCATCTATACTGTTTAGGAAAATTAATTCTTTTCCTACTATCCTTTTTCCTTTAAAATTTCGATTACACTTATACTTAATTCCTTTCAACTTAATATTCACCCATCAAGCTAATTCAAACGTGCTCTTCATTTCTACAGCCTCAGAATTTAGAGATTCAAATGATGGAATTAAAAATTCAGGACATTACACATCCACCGCAGGTTATATTGTGATAGTAAGCAATCACCTTAAAATACTTTCATATACCATTTCATTTCCTAATACAAATATATGTATAATTAAATTTGCAATTTTTTTAATATAACTTTGCATGGCTACACGTATCCACTCATACAATCAAATAACTTCTATATGTATAACAATTTGTTATTTAGTGTATCATAAGCAACATAATATTATTATACATACTAGTATAGCCGCACATGTCATCAACACCATTACAATACAATTTTAACACAAATTACATATTATTACTTTACTATATCTCATTATATCACTTTCAATCTTTTATCTAATATGTATGTATCTAATATTAACTCACTTTAGGCTTAAAAAGCCCTAGGATACAATTAAATTCCTAACATAACATGACACGTAGCTTGAACTAGTTATAGTTGACTATAAACTTAACTATGAAAATGTAAAGAATAATTTAGCTAGCCTATAATCAATACTAAAGCCCAAAGAGTAACTCTAGTGCTTATAATTGATAATATAGTTGACTATCAACATCTAGAAAGTAACCTAAAGGCTTATAGTTGACTATAACTTGGGTTTTTGGTATATTCTCAACTTGAAACATCATTTTCTTGCCACAAATTTAATCCAAACTCACTTATTACTTCACCAATCCATGCCAAATCATCTACACACTCTTTTGGCATTCCAATTATGTCATTTTTCACATTATAACCAAAATAGCCTTTACAAATCACTATTTTTCATAAATAATATCTTCAAAAGCTTAAATCCAACCCTAACTAATCAAAATCAAATTAAATATATAAATTGAGCTAGATTATTTACTTATCTATTACAAAGAAGGTTTTGGAAAGCTAGATTTGTTATCCTTAATCCTAATAAACCAGAGTTGTAAAGATTCTTATTAGGATTCATTCTCCCTCACTAAGTTAAATGCTTAGATTTTCTTAAATTCAAGGAAAACTATGAAAATTCTAATTGTTAAGAAAGCCTTATATGAAGAGTTTGACATGGAATTAGTCTTAGCTTTGCTTGATTAATAAGGATCTTGAAAAAGAAAAAGGAGGATATCAAAGAGTTAAAGAAGAGGAAAAGGTTAAATGATGGCAAAATGGGGAAAATAATGCCCTAATAGGTTAAATTTAGGTTTATAAGGGCAAGGGCAATTTGCAAAAATGCAAGTTATATCTTAGACTAACTGGTTACATTTCTTAGGCTACAATCAACTATATAGTTGACTATGCCAATTCAAGATGTAGCTTAAATGGAGATAATCAACTACTATTTGCCTTTCTTACACTTAATTACTTTATAATCTGTCCTTATTCTTAACCATTCATTCATACTTACTTTTAAGCACTTATATTCTCCCACTATTTGACTCTACTAAAAATTTTATTCAAGGTTCATTTAATTAATAAATTTCTTTTTTCCTTGTCTATTTTCCTTTGAATTTTTATCTCACATTTTATCCAATTAGTATTTTATTTTTACTAAATTTTCTCATTTATACTTTGTCATTGAAATTTACTTATTAGTTGAAAAAATTCTCTTTGTTATAATTATTTTACCAAAACAAATTTGATGTTTTCTCTTTTCTAAAACATAACTTAAATTTAAAATTCAAAAATTCTGAAGAGGGTATGATTGTATTTTCCTAAACTTAAGCTTAAATAAAGCACTCAATTTATCTGCCAACTCCTGTCTATCTTTTATCTAGGATTTGATTGATCCAAATAAATTTGAAGGGAAAATATCGAGTAAACTAAAATGTGGCAATCATGCTAATTCATGGCCATAATTACTTTTACTAATAAAAATCTCCTTCTTGACTTGCTCCTATACAATAAACCATTATATATATATATGCAAAGGTTCAAAACTATAAGGTCTCGCACATCTTAATTGATTATAGGTCAACCATAAGTATCATACTTATTTGGATAGCTAAAAGGCATGAAATCACTTGTAATAAGTTATTTAAAAGTTAACTCATAATTCAAGGTTTTAATCAAAAGGGTTAACATGCTTTAAGAAAGGTTTGCCTTACAATGAAGATTGAAAGCTTAAAATTTTATCATGATGGAAATGTTGAAAAAGTAAAGGCAAAAGTAAAACATTTTACTATAGAAGAATCCTATTACATTGATGCCAAATTCTACTTCAAAAGGGAAGTCATTTTGGAAACACTTCTTATCTCCATGCCGAAACTATTCATAATATGATCTTCATCCTTGACTAGTTCAAATGGGTAAGAATGTAAATGAAGATATTACCATCTTAATAAAAGACTTAACTTTACCTATAACTTTTTTTCAAAATTTAGCAAAGATAAAATAATCAACTTTAGAGAGCTATAAAAATGGAAAACTGGAAGATGTTGAATAACACCTTCAAGGGTAACTCGATTTGAAAGTTAAAAAGCTATTTGAGAAAACCAAATATGGATAAGGCAAATAGTAAAATATTAGGAACTTAGATTCCATTCTTGTTAATAGGTAATCTTATGCCATAGCAAGAGCTATGAAAAAGTGAAGAACTACCTCAATGCCACATCCATAAATTAGGTTATAATATTTAAAAGTCAATTCCTACTAAGAAAGAAAGTAAAGAATGCATCTTCCAACCTTATAATGATTCAAATCTATAAGGTTAAGAATAATAAGGATAGGCAAGATGAGGCAATTAAGTAGCTTTACCAAATTGTATTTAACATCTTAATGAATAAGAAAATAGAGTTTTAAGATTTTAATGGTTAGGTGAAAAAGTTTTGGATCTTAAATATATAGAACTTTCAAATAAGGTCTCCATCTTTTCCAAACTCAAAAATGCCAATAATAATGTAAAAGTTTAATCTAAAAAGAAAAAGAAAGGAAGCCTAAAAGTCATAAGTCAACCTTATTCACCCTTATTCATCATGAACAATGGTAATAAATAAAAAGGTGAAAGGAGGTTTATAGCCTGACTCTCAAGTTGAAACTTCCCATGTAAATCAATCTTGAAGGAAGAAAGGAAAAAGGAAAATTTAAAAGGCTTTAAACTGCCTAAAAGAAGATCTTACTTCTATATATCATGTCATTGTTAAAGAGGACTTAGATAAAAAAATTGGATTATGAAGAGTTATCTCATGAACCTATGCTCTTATCTTTTACATATGAAGAAAGGGGTCAATAAGATTGAAAATGGAATAAAGCTTGTTTACACTAATGCTCTTCCAAGCCTAGAAGAAATGGCCAAATATTACTTAAAAAGTATAAATATGTATTTGATTAGCCTTATAAAGAATTTCTTAAACTTAATCCTAAAGTTAAAATTCATCACCTTTCTATTAAGAGTAGAGTACATCCAATTAAATAATCATAATTACAATTTTGGCTTAAATTGAACTTATAAATTGAAAGTGAAGTTAACAAACTCATTAAAATAAGGTTTGTTTAAGAAGTAAAATATCCAAGTTGGATAGTGAATGTTATTCTTGTAAGAAAAAAAATGGATAAATTACAATTTATATAGGCTTCCATATTTAAACAAAGCCTATCCAAAGGATGACTTTGCCTTACCTATCATTGAACATATGATTGATGCCATTATAAGACATGAAGTCTTATCTTTCATAGGTAAATCTTATGGGTATAATCAAATATGGATGAACCTAAAAGATGAAAAATTCATTACATTTTGCACTTTAGATGGATTATCTAGATATAACCAAATCCAAATCAATCTAAATGATGAAGAACTTATTATATATCTTCTTTCCACTTATGTTATTCCATATGCATTTGTGTATGATGTGGAGGATATTTTTCCTTAGGAATATCAAATTCCATTCCTCAATGTTACATTTTTAAAATGATTTTGAACTCCTAAATAACAAGCTGGAAGCATAATAAAGGCCCAATTGTTATCAAGTTCACTTATCTAAAGCTTTTAATAAAAAGGTTTATACTAAGTCATTACAAGTCAAAATCCTTATCTTTTGCATTTAGCAAATCACATTTAATTCAAACTTGAGGAAAAAATTTAGCCTTCTTGTAGGAGGATGAATTACATATTAATGCTAGTTCACATAAGTTGAAGCTACATTCAAAAAATGACATTCAATTTACACTTGAGGATAAAAAGTTAACCTTTTTATCATAAAAAGAAAAACTACATGGTTCTCCACTCTTCTTAATGTAAGAGGATAATTTACATGTTAACCATGTTTGTATGAGTTAAAATTGCATCCAATAAATCAAATTTAAGTCAAAATTAAGATAAAAGTCTTGTACTTTTATTAACATGGAGATAAATTTAAGTTATTTTAAATCTATGTAAGTTAAAACTATATTTACCAAATCAATTACAAGCTAGACCTAAGATAAAAGTCTTGTACTCCTTTTTGAATTGGGTTAAATTCAATTTGCTTTAAATTTATAAGTGTTAATACTATGTTAGCTAAATCAATTTCAAGCTAAACCCAAAATAGAAGAAGTTTTCTACTCCTTTTTATAGGGGAATAAATTCATTTTACTTCAAACTTATATGAGTAAAAATTAGGTCTATTAAATCAAATTAAAGTCAAAACTATGACAAAAGTATTATGCTTCTACTTGTATGGAGATAAATTAAAGTTACTATAAACTCATATAAGTTAAACTATGTTTTTCGAGTTAAATTGAAGTTAATCCTAGGACAAAAGTATTAAGCTCTTAATCGTATGAAGGTGAACTCTAAGATATGTTTAGCCCGTATTAGTATAAATTATAAACAACTAAAAAAAATCTTTGTAATACTCTTAGCCTGCATAAGTATAAACTATGAATGACTAAAAAAGGAATGAAATAAATTTATTTTACTTTATTGCTTCATTATACATAACTCAAATGGGTATAGATTGAGAATAATTCTTTAGTTTTGATGTTTAAACCAATGTTAGAGATTAATACTTATCTATGATACTTTGGTAACCTAAGATTAGAATTTAAGATCATTCATGCTTACTTTCGATTTATAACAGAAGGAAAGAATAAAAAAAGTACTAAAAGATGGATTGATGTTCATAAAAAAGGAAATTACATGGGAATTACTAATAAATATAGGAAATTAAGATTTCAAAAGATGGCCCAATTAGTATTAAACATCTTTGAAAATCTTTCATTTCCTCAACTATGGATATTGGTAGAAAGATCTTGTACTTTAACATATGTATTTTCTAGTTCTCTAATCATTTCCTGGGCTTTTAAGTTTTTATTTTAGGTGAAGTCAACTTGATTAGAGATTTTAGCTTTAGTAGCTTCCAATTGTTGCAGCTTCTTTTTCTTCATCCCAACTTTGTTTTCTAGGATCTTCAAATTATTTTTAGCATATTTCAATTATCTATTTGGTTCAAAAGCTTTTATCCAGAATGCTAGTAACCTAAAACTAAGAATAGATAGTTGTTTTGTATTTTCTTCTAAAGTCATCACAGTAGCTACTTCTTTATGCTTGGAAGGGTAATTATTCATCAATATTAAGAAAGCCTTCATTTCTTCCTCCAAAAAAGTTATCTCAACATGGAAAATAGTCTTTAAAATGTTAATAATTTCAATAGGCTTTGATTCTAACTAAGACCATAAATTTGAATATCCTTGGTGGGAAGCAAACTTAAACTCTTTTTTTTAAGTTGCTTGATATCCTAACAAGATATATTCTTTAGCCTAAATAAGAAGAAGAGAAAGATTAAATTTGATGTCTAGACATGCTAGAAAATTTAGGTGTTAGCATTATGACGCTTCACTTAAGTAATTCCTAATAGGTATTATGGTTAGAAAATATTTTATCATTTTCAATTATACCATTAATCATTCCACTCTTTCAGACAAATTGACATCTACAAAGTTGAAGCTTGTCCTCATTTATTCTAGTGCTCTCTAGGGCATTAATTATTTCCTCACTTAGAATAAGGGAAAAATTCTAACATAAAAAAAGAAAAAAAGGAAAAATAACATGAAATAACTTGTTCTTTTGTTAAAAAAGGTAAAAAAAAGCATACATATGAACATGTATTTTACCTTTATTTTGAGTGGTAAAAGATATGTTCAAGTCTTCATCTCCAAAGTCCTTATAAGAATCCATATGGAAGTATTCAAATTGAAAGTTACTTAAACACCTCTTTAGATTAGAGGATTTTACTTTACATCTAGCATTAATGCCTTTCATCTCTAAAAGTTAGGGTCCATTATGAATATTAGTACTAGAAGATGACAAAAGAGAATTCGTATCTCTATACATTCTAACTGGACTCTGATGTAACCACAAACTTAGTTGAATCTCCTCATTATCAGTGATATTTTTTATTATTAATTTTAATTTTAATGCATTTTTTATTTTTAAGCATTTTGGAAGATTTATAAATTGAGAGGTTAAAGACTCTAGAAAATATCTTGTTAAAGGAGGTGTTAGATAAGCCTTCTAAGGAGAAAGAAGAGTTAAGTTAGTTTTTTTAGAAATGAAAAGATCTTGGGACTTCTTTGAAAATAGGGTGTTTTTGTCCTCCCACTTATTTCCTTTTCTTTGTGACTACAAAAAAATACTTTAATAAGTTAGAATTTAAAGTATTCACTATCTACCAAACTTTATAATTTATACCAAATAATACTAGGAAGTAAGTATCATGTTACCAATTCAAGTAGCTTTTATTTACTTAGCTTTGGATGTTCTTACCAGGTTTAGGAATATGAAACGTATCTCCAGCTTTAATTTTAGTGAGCAAAAGCTAAGCAGTATAAAAGCTCAAAGTAGAAACATTATGTTTTGAGGTAGTTAGATTTCCCAAGAACCATTAATGAAAACTATGTTGTTTGACGAAATGATGTGGATTATATGCTTCTAAGACATAAGAAGTTCCATGTTGAAGCAGTAAATATCCTTTTTTTAAGCTTGTCATGATTTCATGAGTTTCCTTTAATCTTTGCCTATTGTTGGATCAAGTGATTGTTTTTGGAGGAGTAATAATAGGTTGCTAGCAAAAATTTCATGAACTTAAGTCTCCTTGGATACTGCTTCTTTTGTTTTGGGATTTGGTTTCACATGACATAAAAGTATTCAAAATCCCACAAAACTTTTTAATAACTTGATTTCACATTCCTTGTCTATGAAACCATAAATCCTATGTATGAAGAATAATCCAGTCTATGCATACAAAAAAATACCCTAGAAAAGAATTTATGGATAAACCAATTTCTCATTTAAAGTTATAAGAAATAAACGTTTAGGATAAAACCTTATAAATGCTAGAACCTTACAAATGCTAGTTAGCATAGGTGGGACTAAGTTATAAGTGACACTAGATGCCATCTGGGAGGTGACTTTAAATATTCTAACATGAAAGTGGGACATCTTTAGAAAAATAACATATTGATATAACCATAGCACTAAATATGCTATGAATAAAATTTCTTTCTTTTAGTTTAGATGTAAGTTAAAACCTAATCGAATAAATGGATTTGCTTTTTTAGCAAGGGTTGGAATGGTAAAATGAATCAAATCCACTAAATATTTAATTATAGGTTCCTTTTGATGGCTACCATAATTTGCATGCTTGCAAGTTGATGCTAAATTTTCATACCTAATAAACTTCCAAGGATTTGAAGTATGGCTTCCTTTACTAAAAGTCTTGCTAGTTGGAATGTCAAATTCAATCCTAAGACTTGTCTTAACAATAAGGGTGAATGCCTTCAAGAAATAAGAATAAAACATTAAAAGCTTTTCATCAAACTCAGATAGGCTTAGCACCACCTCCTGTTAATAATCTCCAATGATTGAAAGTCCAATTACCTCATGTATCTTTTATAAAGAAATTCCTAACTCTCCATGGTTGTTCAAGAAAGTGTTATTTTTTGGAAACCAAAGCTCATAAAGAGCCTTGTATAAGCCATTTGGACATTGATAATCATAGTGGCTAGTTTTAATTGCATGTGCCAAGTTTTTAAGAGTGCCTTCATATTTAAAGTGGCATAATTATGTGAAAACCAATTAAAGAAGCCTTCAAGATATCAAAAATCCCCTTTAGGATTCAAAGTGGTAACCTACTTTAATATTTTCTAGTTAATTTTTAATGCCATTACTAGTTAAGGACAAGTCAGAGCATCCATATGATATGGATTCTTATAAATAAAAGGAAGTATGTTTAGCTCTATTGTATCATCTTTTAGGCCTTGTGAAGGGTATTTCGATATGAAATTCATGTCCAAGTTTGTTAAATGCTCCATAGATGATAAATCTTGAGACCTTATCATTAAAGTATAAATAGTTAATTTGTAATACCCTAAATAAATAAGAAATCCTAAGAATAAATTTTGGATAGAAATTATCCTAATAGAAATTTAGTAATGAAATCATGTAAAATTCAACTGAATTGTAAAGATAGATTTAGGATATATCAATCTAGAATTTTTATCAAACTTATATTAGGTATTAGTATGAGCCAAAATATTATAAAAATTTCAACATTAAGCTTAGGAAAATTTTATAGAAATTTGATAAGAATTGGAGTTTAAGGTAATCAAAAAATGACACAGTTAACTCGAAAAACCTAGAGATTGAGCTTGAATTTAAAATAAATTGATTTAATTTATTTAGGCTGAATTAAATTAACATTTTAGGATCTAAATATGAATTTTAACTAAAAAAATTTAGACCCAAAAACAAAGGCCTAAGTATGTAGAAGAAGCCTTAGTAAAAATGTAAAAGCTTACAAAAACAAGGGCATTTGCTAAAGCTTATTTTAAGGCATTTTATTTAACTAAAATTTATTGGTTTGAGCCAAGAATTGTTTAATTTTCAATAGCAAACCTGTGCTCCTATATGTGCTGCTCATCATGAAAAAGTTTCACAAAAAATTCTATTACAAAACTTACACAAAAAATTTAGGTAAATTAAGGCTTATATATATAGGGTTTTAGGATTAAAATTTTTTCATTTTTCTACCTATATTTCCCAGTATATCCATGGATCATTCTAACCCTTTCTATAAGGTTTTTCAAATTTCCAACAGCATCCTAAAGGGTTTTTCAATTCTGGCAAGGTAATTTAAGGTTTTTTTCATTCTTCTCCAAGTTTTCATGGTTATTTCTTCTTCTAAATTTCTAAAATTTTATTTATTTAAGTAGAGATATTGTTGTGCTATTCTAAAGGGTTTTTACAAGGTTATGAATTCAAGAGATTGAGGTGAGTGGCAATCATCCCTATGCTATTGAGTTTTCTTAAAATATATAAAGAAATTTGATGAAATTGTTATTATAGATGTATTCTAGGTGGTAATGTTGAATGATTTAATTTTAAAGTTGTATAAATATTATTATAATCATATTATATTAGTGTTATAATTTTGAAATGTGTTAAGGATAATTTATAAAATTTTTCTTCAGGATATGCTCATAGAAGAATTCTAGAATTAAAATAGTGTTAGAACAATTATATGATATATTTCTATTTCACCTTATAATCATGAATTAAAAGTTGTTAAAATTTCAATTCTTAATATATTAAGGCTATATTTAGAGTTAGGATGATTTTAAAATAAATTAAGATTTTTTAGAATTTTTAGATACATGAAAAAATAAGTTGTGGAATACTCAATACTGCCAATTTTAGAATCCTATTTTGTGTAGTCTCGGGTTTTGAATTTTTTAAACTACCAAATGATTGAGAAAAATTATAAAACTTCATAAGTATGTTATTTAGGGTGTTAATAATTTTGTATCAAAATTTTGTAGCAGTTGGAGTTGATTTATTTTCCCAAATGATTGCTTTGATTTTACAACTCTAGTGCTATCTAAATTTGGTAACTTTAGATTCATACTTTTGGTGCATGGATAAACCCATAAAATTAATTGTACAAGAATTTAATTATTCTCTATTTAACATATTAAGAATATTATAGCAAATTTTGGTAGCAATTAGCTTTCATGTGAGTGGTGAAAAGTGATCTAAAGTGCATATGCTACCCTATTTTTGAAACTCCTATTTGAGTTCTGTGTGAACAGCATTCATGGGAATAAAAATTGCAAAATAAATTGATGTTTCATGTATAATATTATATTAGGATTCTTGGGACAAATTTTGATAAAATTTTAAATTTTTTTGAAAGCTCCTAAAGGCATTAAATTATGACATATATAAGTAAGTAGCATTATAAATGTTTAACCTTTCTTTTAAGAAATGTTGGAAAGAATTTGAATGAAAAGAATAGATGATAAAATACATGTTATAGTCGGTCATGTGAGTTATGTATTGTTATTAATAAGGATAAAAAACTGCATGTATCAATCTTAAATACCATAAAATATGATTAAGGAAGTTGAATGCATGAAATTGGGGATTTTTGTTGAAAGGTTAATAATAGCTCTAATAGAAAATTTTTGTATCATTCTTAGGTACGTTGTCAAGAAATGACAAAACATAGATGTGTAGAAGAACAACTAGGCTTTATGGTAAAGTTAATGTTTTGATCTTATGTAATGAAATTGAAATGAGTAATTGATGCTACACCAGCATCTTATTATTACTCATTCTATATATGAATTGTAAGGGGGATATTTACATCCTTTGCAAAGAAGGAGAGAAGTGATAAGAGTTAAAGGCTTAATGCCTAAAGTGGCAGAAGATAAGATTGGATCAAAGATATAAAGAGAAACTTATATAGCAACTATTGCCATTTGTTATGATGATCTTTGTAAACATTAAACAAAAAGGTTATAATAGATATAGTAGAATTAAATAGATATAGTAGAGTTAAATTAATGGATATTCATTTATATTGATATTTTATATTTTTTTATTATTATGTCTTTGATTCAGTAGAATGAAAAACTCCCTAGAAAAGGAATAGTATAAACACTCATTGAGTATAATAACACTTACACTCTTTATTGCTAATCTTTTATTTATAAATTCTGACAATGGTTTGGCCAAGCATAACTAATATTTGTAGCAAAACCCTTCTTGTACCAAAATGTGCTTTCCTAATCATATTTTAGTATAGATTTCATATGTCTGCATAGGGATCTAATATTAATTATTTTGTGGAGCTCAGAAGAATAAATTTAGTTAATTTACTTGTTTTTATTTAGCGAGTTTGGACATCTTACTAGCCTATCCTAATTAAGTTCAACTAGTATATATGTTTTTTCTTGTTTATATACTCTTAGGTGCTTATTTGTACATCTTAAGAGGCACACATACATTCATGTATGCAACTATATGCTTAAAAGTGTAAATTGTGCATTTCTGATACATCTCCTTACTTATTAATATGTTTACATTTCAATATATTTTATTTTTATTTTAATATTCTTATTGAGTGTTACATATATTCTTTCATTCTTTCAAATAACATTTTCAAATCATTAAGCATGGTAATTTAGTGTTATTGACTTAATGATAATGTCATTAATATATACTCTGATAAATTTCTTGATCACATCATAAAAGATCAAATTTATTGCTTATTGGTAGATAGTCTTTACATGTTTTAATCAAAATTACATGATGAATTGTTCATAGGTTCCAAGGGCCCATGGATATTTGAATGCAATTTTAGGAAAATTTTATTGCATTATATAGGTTTAATTATATCCTATATTCCCATCTATTAAGCTAATAGTCTTATGATCAAAGGTAGCATCAACTAACATGTCAACAACTAGTATGAATACTTATCCTTATAGGTTATAGCATTTAGATTTTTAAAGTTAACACACACCCTTAATTTAGCACTTTTTTATTATAGCATTTTTAGCCTATGCTAATGGCTAAAAAATGTTACCTTAATATAGATAATGGGTTTTTAGCTATGGTTTTAGCTCATATTACCTATTCTCTTAAGCAACCATTTTTTCCAATTTTTGACAATGATTATATTTGCAACACTTTTTAATCATTGTCTATTTAAGAGATAGGCAATTATTTTTATTGTTGCAAAAAGTATTATAGGCAACTATTGTAAAATATTATGGATATAATTATAGGAAACATGTGTAATTATTGCCTATAATATTATAAGCAATGGTATTTAGTTATTGCAAAAGACATTATAAGCAACAATTAAAATTGTAGTGTTGAAAGAACTATAAATAAAAATTTATAACCATTGCCTACAATATGATAAGCAACAATTTTTTTATTGTTCAATAAGATTTTTTTTAAATTGCTAATACTTAGAAGTAATGTTTTTATGTCTATTTCATATTTGTTTTAAATCTAATTTGAAGCATGGTAGATAATAAAAATTAAACATTTATTTCATTAAAAACCAACCAAATATGCATTTTTTTCAATTTTCCATAAACAATTTGCCTAAAGATATCCACTAAACAAATAATATTCAAAATACAAGTTTAAATGACACTAAAACACATCTTAATAAAAAGCTCTACTTAATGCTAAATTTAATATAGAATATATTCCATTCATCATCCACATGTAGTAATTCATTAATCTATCATCTTCACTAACATGATTTTCCTACATGAATTTATAAAAAAGATTTATAAAATATAAGATAATAGTAACAAAAATTAGAATTACAAGGTATAAGATAGTATTTATAAGCACACCTACTTTGCAAAAAATTAACTTTGATATTTTATGGGCATAAGGTAGAGAATTTAGATTCAAATTCCTAAACTATATGTTAAGACAAGTTAAAGAAATTTAATTATTTTTCTAAAGCTAATATAACATATAAGAAAAGTAACTTATCATTTAACTAATACAACAAGGTAAAATTTTTTTTCCATATTTTAACATAAAATTACCTTAAATAGAACTTTTTTTTTCATATGAATCATCTACATTAGGTTCTTTAAGCCTAGTTTATCTAGTTTAACAGGATTTGAACATGTGACACTTTAGAATTCAACTGCTACTTGCTAGAATACAAGTTTGTCTACTGGTGTTAGAAAGAGTTTGGTTGAATTACTTAAAACTAGTATAATTTTACCTAACCTAAAATTGGAATTGATATAGAAAATGATAATAGTGGACTAACTTAATAAAGAATGGGGATTAGTTAGTCTAACTTGATAAGTAGCTAGAATTAATAAGCATAAGCCTATTAGCCTTATAATATATAATAAATAATAATGGATTAATAGATTAGTGTATGTGTGTGTATATATATAAAAATTAAAATTATATATTAATATATAGATATTAATGTATTGAAATTATATATATAAATAATATTAAATAATTTTTAATATTAAAAGTAATGAATTTATATATTTAATATTTTCAATATATATTACATGAGTTTATTAAAATAAATAATCATAATAAAACTAGAAAATTAATGAAATATTGGGTAAGAAAATTATTATTATGAAACTTAAAATTTGTGAAATAATAATTACACAAAGTAATTATCATGAATAAATATATATAATAATTATAATAAGTAAATAAATATATTAATTAGAATAAAAAATTATTAATATTACAATAAATGTCCAATAAGATATTTTGGATGGCATGAGTCTATTTATGGGTAACAAGAACTTAAATAAGACCATTTATTTAGAGGATTAATATAATATAAAAAATAGATAACAAATAACTTGAAAGAAGATGGATTATTATCAAGTGAAAGAAATAAATAAAGATAGTGACATATATATATATATATATATATATATATATATATATATATATATATATATATATATATATATATATATATATGTGTGTGTGTGTGTGTGTGTGTGTGTGTGTGTGTGTGTTGTAAATTCAATGAATAAAACATTTGTACCCATTTTGTTTGATATTAAAATTTTTTTGACTAGGTCACATATTTTTTTACCCTTACTATTGGGAGGTTTTTCTATATAAAAATTATTATGTCTTGATTTATATTTGTTATTTTAGTTCAATAATAATAATTGATTTCAATTTACAAATGATATATAATTAGTAATAAACAAACAAGTGAAGTAGTAGTAATAATAACAATAATGAATTGTAAAACTTACCTGTGAACACTTAGTAAATATCGATTAGAGATTAGTACTATAGTAACCTAACATAGTGAAAATGGTAGGCCAATCTAGAATTGGCCTAACATACAATATTTACTTGTTGGGTTGGATTAGCTTCTTTTGATAAGTTTAAATTTGTCAAAGTAACTAGTAGTATGGAAATAAAGTATTGGAAGATTTTTTACATAGTTGTTATCATCTTATGGACCACTTACAACCATAAAAGTTAGGTGGTTTAATCTTTCAAGGGAATTTATAAAATCTTATCACAATTATTCATGGTTTGTAACTTTACATATATATATATGTGTATGTGTATATGTATATAACTCTCGCACACAAACACACATCACTAGCATATATAAGTAAAATGGATAAACATAATAAGGTTATCAACGACTATTTATTAAGATTAATATAATTAATTAATGGTTGGTGATTAGTAAGACAAGCATCCAATATAATATAATTATAAATTATATCATAGTTCATGATGACCAAATTAGGATGATGCATGACTATCAGACATTTATAATAATTTATACCACCATGGTATATAAGAAAATCATAATAAATGTTGATGAATTTTTTTGAGCACATAAGATAAATTTTTATGTGTTGATAATAAACTCATAAAAGTAGTTGACTTTTGTGAATTATTTTATTTTTAATAGAAATAATTATAAGTATTTTTTAAATACTTATTTTGCATAAAAATTGAATAAAAGTCCAATTAACTGAATAATGTGTACTCATATGATCATAATATGGATTTATAAAAAATATGAGTACAAGTTATTTACAATTAATAAAATCATTATTTGCAATGTATTAATAAAGTTAGGTGCTTTATTAATGTTATTGTAAATTTTAGAATATGTTACTTATTTTTTATCATATACAATTTATAAATGCACTTCATATATTAAATAGGATCACAAGTAAAATCTATATGATTATTGTTATACAGATAGATTTTCATAAGCATTAATTTGCTTTATTCTGAATCTTAAGTTATATATAATTATACTTTTATAAATATAATCACATTTGAATTACAAATGGATGGGACTAAATTAAGGGTCAATATATTTTTGATTCGGTGTTGATATATTTATTAAGAATATAATTATAATATAACAATATATAATTTGGTGATATAAAAGTCTTAGTAAATTTTAGCACTTAATTATAAGTCTTAAGCTAAAGCACATTACCTCTAATTAAATTAGAACAACTTGACTGATGGTAATTACAGAAATCAATAAGTATTAAGATTAGATTTTTATTAACTTAATTAAATGTTATGCAAAACTATAAAAGCAAAGAAATAATGTGGCACGAGAATATAGTTTAAGTTAATTGTCAATTTTTCTAGATTTTTATCTGAACAAAGGTATATATAATTGAAATGCAGTTTCAATTCTATAGTGGATGGATCACTAAAATTAAATAATTAAATATTTAATTATTTAAGAGTTAATTATATATATACCTATAAGATTTTTGAATAAACTTAAGGTTTTGTACATACTATTATTGGATCAAGCTAATTGAGAAAAAATTATTAAATAGATATATGGAAATACATATATGACCTAGTCATTAGATTTATGCATATGGCATAAAATAGTTAGATAGTACAAGTCACTTTTCAAAAATACCAATTTCCAAAATATTCTCCCATAAAATTAACTAAAAAAGTCAAAGATATGACTTGGATAAAATCTTATTAAATATGATTTAGCTTATTTAATTTATCAAATAAAATCATATCAAGAATTTGATAGAGATAATATTCAATTTTTAAATATTTATTAAAGATATATTCAAAATCAAGAATATTTAATAAATGATTTTTAAATAAATCAAATGTATTTTAAATATTAATATTAATTGTAGATATATTTTCAAGTAGGAAATATCCAATGAGGAATATTTGAAATTTGAAAACTAGAAACTCTAGGATAAAGTATTGGCTAGACATTATGAACCTTAATGAGGCATTATAAGTCTTAATAGGACATTATTGGTCTTAATAAGACATTGTGAGACTTAATGACACATCACAAGTCTTAATGTGACATTATGAGTAAGGGAATATTTGGAATATCAATGTCGATTTCTTGTCTTACTTCTACTTTATAAATAAATCCTATGTTTCTAGTTTTCAATAGTAAGAAAAGTCCAAACTTCTTGAAATTTGTAAGGTTTCAAAGAGAAATTCAAAAAGTTAAGTGAGTAATTTATATTATTCTTAGTTCTTAAGTTTAAATTTATAAATTCTAACAATCTCTTTGTACTTCTTATTTAGTACTTAAAGGCCTATACCTTTTATTTTCATTGTTAAGATATAATTTAAAAGATCTTATGGACAACAATCTATCTAGACATTATTTGTTGGTGTATTCTCTAAAAATACTAGGTAATTTTATTCATAAGTGTTCAACCTTATTTATTTTCATTGCGTTGTAATTTAGAAAAGTTAATTGGAGGTTTTAAAAGAATAAAATTTTTAAAATCCTTTGTAAAACCAAATCAGGTTTCAAAACTATTTTCCAAATGGTTTCTAACAATAGGGATTAAAGTAGGCTTATGAACTATAGATATGAATAATTTGTTGTCTACATTTTCTCTTTAAATTTATGTACTATGTATGTGTTAGATGAATAGTACTAGGATTATGGTTTTTGACGTCATATTATAATCTATTGTTATGATACATGTTTAATATTATGGTGGTTTATAATTTTTAAATAATGATTTGTTTCAATTTGTGGTAGATATTTGCTTATATTTTTTTTAAGATTGAAATAAAAAAAGGTGACCCATATTCCTATGTTTCCCTTTTGATTTATTTTTACATTTTTCTTGAGATTTATGTAAGCTATTTTGGCATAGGACTCAAATGTATTTTTTTCCTTTTGTAATTTTTGTAAATGGTGGCTACACAAAAAAGAAATGGAAAAAAAAGCAAGAAAAAGAGTAAATTGCAATGATTTAATAAAAGATCTATATATATACACACAAAATGATTGGTTGAAAAAATGGACATTTAAAAAATGACGACCACAAAGAAGTTGAAGATTTTTTAAATTTACTTCATGTTTTAGTCTTCTTTTTTTTTTTTAGGAAAATTATGAATTGAAACTATTTATTTATGTGATTAATTATATAGCCGTTTGTGATTCTTAAACATGATATTTAGGTTTAAGTAAAGCCATTCTATGCACTATGATACATATGTTGTAATATTTAAATATCATTTTTAGAAAATATTTATGTGATGAAAAATTAATTTTCAAAATATTTAATGAAAGAAGGTGCATTTAGGATAATATAATGACAAGCTCCATTATTAGTCCATTATAATATAGATATATATGAACTCCCAAATGTTAAGTATATATTAGTATATTATAGATTGGACCTCCTTAGGGTAACTATATTAGTATGAGTACTAGATTGAAACAATTGTTATTACACTTAACTAAGAACTAATTATTAGCCTTTTCAAGAAATTTTGTTAATTAATTCTAGGCCTAAAAACATAATGTTAGTTAATTTTAGGACATAGTTCTAGACTTTTCTTAAAGAATTGTGCCTATTTTATTTTAAAATTAAGAATGAATAACCTAAATTAAATCTCTAATATCTCAAGAATAATAAATTCACTATTTAAGGGTTTGATACTTATATGAATTGGAAGAAAATGTCCTTTACATTTACACTCTAAAAGGAATATGTGCAAAAGCTATCCACTTAAGCTAGAAAATCTTTAGAAAGAACCCTATGGACCATATGGCAAATGGATGCCTGCCAATACCATGGCTATGTTCATTGTATTTGGTTTTGTTTCCACAAACCTAAAGTATATTATTCTAAGAAACTATACTATTAGTAAGATCTTTGATTACTTCAATGACTTCTTTCCCTTTGAGAGGGATAATGAAAATAACAATGCACTTCTATGCATTGTTATTTCAAAGATGGCTTCTAATGTAAGGGTTTGTGACCATGTAGGAAGCATGGTTGATACTATGTGTTGGACAAAATTTAATGAAGCAACTATAATAAAGGAAGTGCAAATTCCTTTTATGCTTGCATCATTGCCTAATACATATAATAAGGTGAAAAGAAATTATTACTCAAGTAATTAAATTTGTTTTCTTCTAAAACTTATAAATTAGCTTGAAAAACTTGAGACATCCATGCTAGCTACTATGATTGCTATTCATTCAATCAATACTAAGGTTAAAGGCAATAGCCAAAATATCATAGTGACAAAATTAAAAAAAAAGCAATATGTTGTTGGTTTTACAGAAAATAAAGTCACAAAATGGATAGCTTCCCTTTACTTAAATAAGTAAGGATATTTAGATGGAAGAGTGAGAGATAAATCTTCATTTTAAGCAATACTAAAACAATAACATTTTGATTTTTCAAGTTTTAAAATAATCTTTACATTTAGTTTTTATTTTAGTTGTAAAGAACAAAGTTGTTTTTCCAAATTGGTTTTAATTGTGAAATAAAATTAGTACTTGTTCTACTTTATTAATGATTTGAAAAACTATAAATTGCTATTTGTTTATATTTTGTTAATAGTTATATTGCACCAAAGAATAGTTATTTTAAGTTCAATGCCTTAGAGGCATAATTATATCAACCAAAGTAGGATATAAAGCAAGACTAGAGATGGATCTTTAGGCCCATTAGATATTGATCATTGCTTTATGGATACCCTATTTAGAATGGAAGATGTTATGTGTGCAAGTTTAAATGGGCTATAAACTTATATGGGGCCTATAAATAATGTACAAAAATTATAAAAGCTTAGAATGTAATATTAATACAATTGATAATTACTCTTAGAATGGGTATAACTATCTAATTAGTCTCAAATTTGAATTTAGTAAAATCAAAGGATCTAAGATTAAGAAATAATTACATCTATCTTGACAATAATTTTTTATTTTTTTTAAATTAGATAACTTTTATAACAAGAACTTGAGGAATAATGAGAATTATTCTCTCATGCTTGCATATAGGTAACTCCAGTAAAGAGGTGTAATGAAAATGAAGAGACTATTTTAGATATGTTGAAAACAATAATAAATGATTCAACATTGTATATCTCCTTTTTAGTAAAAATGAAATTCAACTATTAATAATAAAGTTAAAAGAGAAGAAGATTGTTGTAATAAAGGATTTCAATTCAAGATATGTTTTAATCCTCAATTCATCAATTTATTTCGAACATTGATTGAATTACTCTTCATTTGATTGCTTAGTCAAGAATCACACTTGAGCTGGCAATAATCATGCAATGATTCAAAACAAAAGTTTATTTAATTGCTAATAGCATTAAGTAATTAGAATGTGACCAAGACTAAATTAACAATTTTATAAGAAAAAATTATTAATTCATTCCATGCTTCACTTAGATTTCAATAAATTTACAAACTTGCTACTTATAACAATCAATCATAATAATTTTACAAATGAAAATTAATCATAACCAATTGTCTAACTATAGATCATAAAAGATAATCAATTAATAGGCGCTATTAGCTAATTATCCAAATAATCATAAATCATGGAACTAACATATAAACAAAAGATAATTAAATAAAAAGTAAATTAATGAGAACAAGGTTTCAAAATCAAACTAAATTAAGGTAGAAACCCTTTGGACTAAATACAAACTTGGGTGATTAATGGCTTCTTGAAGAACAAAATACAAAAGAGAAAAATTAAAGTATTGACCTTGGAGTCATAATATGATCTAATAACTAAGTGAATGAGGATTTTTCCAAATCTAGAAAGTTTTTGAGTTGCCTCTTAGGGTTTCAATGGTTTAAGCTTTGCATAATTTGGAAACACATAGCTCAACTTGTGGCCTAAAACATTAAACAACTATTATCCAATCCATTCTTGTGACTTCATTTGCAAGCAAAATTTCACCATCAAAACAATGTATTTTCAATAAACTTTGCTCATAAAAGTTGTTTAACTAGATCTTGACTAACTTCTAGCTTTGGATTTGCATGAAAATGAGGTTTAAAGTTCCAAATATACTCCAAAAACCATAACTAGACCAATATAGATAGTAATAAGGTCCAATTCAACTTCAGCTTCTTAGCCACTTTGAATCACCATACTTTAAACAAGTTCTATTTATCTTTATAACATTTGTAGGGGTTTCTTTAAGCTCTCCAACAATATGAATATTAACCTAATCAATGGTCTTAATATAGCCTAAAAAAATTCTATTGACCTAATAAATCAATTCCAAAATCATGACTAATCACAAAGTAAGGTATAATTAATTTAATTAAGCAAATGAACACACTAATCACCTAAATATAGGCAAAAATTAGTATGGAAATATTATGCACATTAGGCAACAATTTCCCTTCTTAACATCTTGCAACAATAAATTTTCAAATTGCTCTATTCTCTTTTCTAATTTTAGCTTTGCATACTTGTTTTTAAAAATATTTTAGGCAAATTTTCTTTTCTTTTTTTTGCTTTTCCCTCACTTATTATGATGTCTAGTAGCTATTCAAATTTAAAGCAATTTTTGTCAATACTTTAGTAGTATAATGGCATTCACTATTTTCTTAGGGATTTTATTTCCTATTATATCTGGGGTTTGAACCTAAAATTTTGGGTAAATGAGTTAAATGGATTAGAACCCTTACCATTACAAAAAAAATAAAAATTAAAATAACTTTTGATTTCATACAAAGCAAACTATTTCATCAATATCATTCTTCTACCATTATTTATGCATTTGATCTTTTTGAAATTAAGCCTTCTACTTTTCATCCTTTTTTCTTATACACAATCTAACCTATGTATTCATGCTATTTGTTACCATGCTCAAAAGAACAAACATTGGTATCAATCCACTATTTTTTACTATTTCTTTTTTCGATATTGTTTGGCTCCATATAGGCATGTAAAATGGGTGCCATGGGCTTACGTAGGTCTAAACCATGCGAGCTTTTATTCTTGCGAGTTTGTCCACACAAGCTTGCATGTAAAAATAGGTACTAAAAAAATTGCCTGCACCACCTCTTATGCAGTGCAAGCATTTTCACGAGTAACCTATATTTTTAATTTTTCTATTAATTATTTTATTTTATAATTTTTAAATTATATTTTAATATTTTAATATTTGTTAAATTATTTAATAAGAAAATTTGGATTTGAATATAAAAATTGGGTTAGGATTTGTAAAAAATAATTGGATTGAATTTTTTTTATGGATTGGGCTTAGGTATAAGGAGAAAAAATAATTAAAATAATTTATTTTTTATTTGTAACTAAACCCACGACAGCATCGAGGGCCTTTTGCTTAAGCGGGTTTGCTCATATAAATTTGCAATAAATACGAGTTTTATACTAAAATATCTATACTGCTTCGTGACTACAGGCTGCTTACATTGTCCGCATTCCAAATCTAACTATATAGTTTGACTAATAATTTTTATGTTCTTGCTTTTAGGGAAATCATGTTACTGTCTTTTGTTGAATGATATAGTTTCTTTCTTCCTTATCCTTTGATCATCCACCTATATTTAATCTACACTTAGTCTTTATTTATTTATTTGGAATAGGGTATCTATTTATTTTAGTTCAATATGAACGGTAGATACGCGAATATAGTATTCTTTACAGACTGGCTGATAATTTAATTAAAAAAAAGTCGCTGTAAGCCATTCCTTATTTGGGATGTATTCACGTACTGATAAAAAAAAAAAACAAGTTTTTTCTACATGTAATTTTTTTAACAAATACTGGATATCCAAACAAAAATTTGAGATTTAATACACATCTTCAAATAATCAGAATATATATCATTACTTTCTTTATTTTTATAGACTAAAAAAATATAATGTCCGTACTTAAGATGAGTTTTGCAATAGAAAAAAAAAATAGGATTTTAAAGGCCAGAAGTGAAGGGCACCCCGGTGGCTGGCAACCATGACCGGCCGGCTAAGAGGCTATTCACAGTGAATGTAGAAGCCTCACTTGGGCTTGTTATCGCGTGAAATCCAGCCCATTTTACTCTATTTGTTGTTGATGAACCAGAACCAATATTTCTGTACTCCCCGAAATACAATGTGTTCAGAGCAAAACTACTATTTCCCCATTGTGACCAACCCAATGGGCTCACAAGGCCGTCAATGTAAGACTTCATGATCACAACTCTTGAATATTGTTGCCAAGGCCGGCCCAAGAATGTGTTGAAGGAGCTCTCGACAGGTTTGAGGTCCGCCGCAGCCCGGATTTGAGAGTTGTGGATCGAGGTGCCAGTGTTCTGATACGGGTCGTCTCGACCTTGGGCCGTTATCGTATTTGCCTGGCCCACTAAGGGCCTTCTTGCATAAATCAGGCAATTTTGAAAAACAACTGCAGCGTTGCCAAAAATGATGTCGACAGTGCCATAGATGTAGCATTCTCTGTAAAATTGACGCTGCGCATGAGCCATGATGGTGTCTTGGTAGCCTAAGATGGCGCAATGGTAGAACACTGAGAGGTCAGAGGCTGATCGGAGCGCAACTGCTTGACCCTTGGAAGCCCCGGCCGTGTTTTGAAATGTGATGTCACGGGCAATAAAACGAATTCCATCTATACCTGAAAAAGTTACAATTTAATAATGAATTATTTGATCTATTCAGTTTAAATATTAGATATACTAAACAAGTTTTATAGTTTCATTGAGCATAAATAAATAGTCATATGATAAAAAAGATATTTTAATAATATTTGAAAACTTCTTTCAATAGCACTATTCGTAGATGAAGGCAAATCCAAGTCTATATTTACTTGTCTAGTTCTATGCATGTGAAAATCAACAAGGATTAAGTTATTGGTTACAGTTGACCTAAACAACACAAGTAGTTCATCTACTGAGTTCTATAAAGTCATGATTTAGAGTGTTGAATACTCTACTTGCGACGTTAAATTGTTTTATTTTATACGTTGGGATCTAAACCCCGGATCCTTGGCATAATAATCACCTAAATCAGCACTTAGCTAACTTCAGAAAATATGCAAAGTAGGAAATATAAAATTGATGATCCGATCTCAAAGAGCATGGAGTGTTAAATAAACCAACTTAAAGACCTATTGAGCATTGCATATTATAATTTGAAAGCGAGCAGTCAAAATTTGATAGCTAAAGAAGTCAGACATAGGCAAATGATTTATGTACGATAAAATAAAACATGGGGGGACCATATCACTCTCCCTTCTTCTTCTTTAATACTTCATCCGTCATTACTCTTATGCATTATAATATATTTGGCTGAGTAAAATTATTGTCTAAAACATTAGCTTAATGCTAACGATTTCAAAAATTTCACCTATTCGTTGGTTGAAAATTCATATTTTCTGATAGTAAACTCATGAATGATATCTCGAATAAATTGATACCATGGCATCAATAGGATAACCGACTTGGTAGTGCATTATTGTCTAAAGCTAAATCCTATATATTACAAAATTAAAAACTTCATCTTTAAAATTATAAATTATTTGTAAAATGATTCTTAAATTATAAAATTATCATTATAATTCTTAAATAATATTTCATTTATATAATTTTATCCATATGACTTCTTATATATATTTTATGTCAGAGGGACAACATTACACAAACAAAATATTATTTAGAGATTGCTATAGTCATTTTAATAACTCAAAAAATATTTTAGCAACGTTTTATAATTTTAAAATTGAAATTATCAATTATTTTAATCAAATCTTAGTTGTGATAAGTTCTAGTGATAATATTATCAAATAAATAAATAAATAGAAGAAAAAAATGGTTAATAAGAAGGCTCGCAATCTTAGTGCAATTAACAACTTAAATCTACATCCAACAAAAACAAATATAAAAATGAAGAACCAAAGAGAAAGATCAAATCCCTCACCAGCAGTTGCCGAACTATAGGTGGTATAGCCTCCTTGAACGCTTCTATCACTAGTTATTATAGTATATCTCATTCCATCACCAACAAGCATGATGTTATCGTTGTTCTTATCAACTTCAATATTCTCTCTATAAACCCCTTTCTTCACTCTTATAACAAATCTAGTCTTGTATCTTCTCTTTGCTGCAGCATTAATGGCGGCTTGGACCGTCCTGAAATTTCCAGAACCATCTTTGGCCACAACAAGATTTGCCTTTATAGAAGAAGACAGCAAAAGCCTCCTCTCATGCCTCGAAAACCAGCTCGGAAACACGTCGTCCTCCGTCTCTGTCATGTAATTATCTCCTTGTTGCTTCAGAAAAGCTCCATTGATGGCTAAACTATTGCTTATCAACTGGGAAACATTGCTGTTCATAGTTGGCGTGATGAAATGCGGAATGCCTAAATCTACGGCTCCATCCCGACATGTTTGGATGTTTGTAAGAGAAGTGCTAAGCCATGTTTGAGCATCAAAGGTTGAGCAACTTCTTTTTGTTTGTAGGCCATGAAATGTCCGGTTTAGATGGAAAATTGTGTTGTCGTAGAGCTTTAAACAATCAGAATAGACAGCTCTCTCCTTCTCGGTCTTGCAATTTTCTGCATAATCATAGGTACTCTTCTGCATGAAAATCGCTCTCTCTAAAGACAACTTAATCAGCATTTGCCGGAATCCAGAACGGTGTTTCGGCCTGAAGCGGCTGTGATCTTGCCTCATGTAGTATCTACATGGCCCCGGGTGTGGGGTTCGGTTGCACCACCAATCAATGTTACTGGGGGGAGGTTTTCTTGATGAGGCTATAGAGGACAATGATGAGAATAAGAGGAAAGTTAAGAAGAACCTAGAAGTGATTGACATTTTTTGCGCTTCTTTTTTTTGCTATCATTGTTTTGAGTGCTCAAGAGGTATTTATTTCTAGGGTTCTACGTAGCTTTGGATGAAGATTTCTTGGATGGAGGAGTGTGAATCAGGTTAGTTTGATGTGTCGGCTATATAAAAATAAAATGAATGGAGAGATATACTATATTAATACAGATGCAAATAGAGGAATTTAAAAAATGTAACCCCGGATGTTATACACGTGGGTCTCCAACTTACATCTGAAATTATGCAGTTGCATAACTTGTTTTAGAATACAATTTCAATTAAGGATGATTCTATTGCACGTTCCGTCTCTAAGGTTGACTATTCTTATGTTTTAGATAGTCTTCTAGTGAATTGCTATGTGAGATAGATAATTATTTTAAAAATTAGATATTAATAAATTTCTCCTAATTTTCAAATAAGTTTTAAATTTCGGCATTTAATCCTTATTCATAATACAATTCAACAACGAAAAATTTAACTTATTAAGAGAGTAAACTCACCATAATATTATTCTACCATAATTGAAAGTTAATAATTATAATAATAATGATTTTATCAAGCAAATTTTTTAAAAAATAATTCACATTATTCATATAATTGAATAGTTAATTCTCCTCATGTTTAAAAGGTTCGTGTTATGTTATTTCTAAAATTTGTGGATAGAGTATTAAATAAATCCTAATTTATATAAAATTTTATGGAAATTTAAGTGTGAGCTAAAACCATTTCAATTCATCGTGACATATATATACACACACATACATACGTGTTCTGGCTTTCTTGCAACTGCCTAATTCATACCATCTTTTGCTGAAGTAATTTGGGGATCAATTATAGTTCAAACAATTGAGAAGAGTTTATTTTATCAAACGTGAAATAAAAAGCAAAACATTGTCTTATTCAAACAAATTTTGTATTGATACTCATTCTTTTGCGAAAAAATTCATATTTTTTGCAACATTGTTACAAAAGGGAAAGTAGTTTTGCATTAAAAAAAAAAGAATAAATTGCAATCACATTCTTTGAGATTTAATGTAAAATATATATTGATATCCCTTTTCATATACATTCAGTTCATTTTTCTTAGTTTTATACATATACTCATCTACTTTAAAGAAGGTGAGTGTATATTTTAAAAAATAGGAGAAATGTAAATATAATTAAACTTCACAAAAGATAGTATAATTTGATCTAAAAAAATGAAAAAATACAAAATTTTCTATTAAGCAACTTTTATCAATAGGATTTTTTACACACTTATTACATGCAAATTCAGTAGAAGATTACAATTTTTTTTTGAAAATATCGTGAGATTTTGAAAATAAAATAGTATTCTTAAGGAATGAAAAAAGGCTATTGAGCGGATAATGTGTGAACTTGACACTAATTTAAGAAGATTCAATGACTGTTTTCCACCTACATATCTCTATATTCAAATATCTGACACGTATATATCCAAGGTATTTGCTTCGGAAAAAATGGGGGGAAAAACAATAATATTACGTTACAGATTGCTTGGATTCATGTTAATTTGCTTATAGTATTCGTCTCAGGCCAAGTTGGGGAAGTTTGGTTGATATTGCAAGAAAAACCCGGTATAAGTGCTCTGTTGTTAATAAAAATTGCTTACTTGTCCATGTGCCAACATTGGTAATTAGTGATGGTTTGATTGGTTGTGTCTAAAATTCTATTATATAAGTTAATTATATATATATAGAGAGAGAGAGAGGGGGGGGAGAGAGAGAGAGAGAGAGAGAAATTAGATGTTTTTGTCCTTATAATTCCACTAAATTTATAATTATATCCCTATAGTTTTAATTTATATAATTAAGTTTTAAGAATTCAAAAAATTTATAATTAATTTCTTCTTTTAATTGGTGTTAAATTTAACTAACAAAAATTTATATGCATCAATTAAATTTTACATCTTAGTATTTTATCTTTTCTTAATCATCAAAATTCATTTATTTTCACAAAAAATCATCCCTCATCAAAATGATTTTCTCAACTCTAATTAGATTTAACATATAAGAATTTCATTAATTAGATTTAACATCAATTAAGAGCAAGGGGTTAATACAAATTATTTAAAACTATAAGACTTAATTACAAAAATTAAAATTGCAAGACTAGAATTACAAATTCAATAAAAGTATAAGGACTAAAATCTACTTTCTACATACATACAAGTACGCGCACATGCATACATATATATATCATTGGCATAGAGAATTTAGTGCTACTACTTCCATATAAATATTGTCAAATATATTATTTTTTTTAACTTAGCAATATAATTTCTTAAAATAGTTAATTTCCTAACAAAAATAAATGAATTTCTACTCGATCAAATTGTTTAGTTAAAAAAATACTCCATAATATTTATATAAAAGTAGCATTGAATTTTTAATGCTAATGTAAGCATTAGAAATTTTTTTCTCCACATCACTCCTTTTTTTTCATTTGAATCATACTACTACTTTAATGATAATTAAATAATATAAAGTATTTAAGTAATTTTAATGGTGCAATATTAATTCAAAATATTTAAGTTGACTTTATTCATAATCTTTCATCCTTGTAATAATGCATGCATTCAATTAAGAAGTGAATGAATGTGAAAAATTGATTATAATATTATTTATTATTTTATTATTATTTTTAAGATTTATATGTGGAGGTTAGCAATCCCCATTTTAAAAAATTATGATATTAATTTAATAATAATAAAATAATAAAAAATATTATAATCAATTTGCCACTTTCATTAATTTTTTAATTTAATAAATGCATTTATTTTGGAGATGAGAGAAAATAAATAGAGTTGAATTATATTTTGAATTAATATTTTTCCTCAAAATTATTTAGATGTTATTTATTGTTTTATTGTCATTAAATGAATGACATGATTTTTTCGTTCAAATGAAAAGCAAGGTGTATTAACTTTCATATATAAATTTAGAGTTTAGGAGCCTCTAGAAATTGCATAATTTTAAGAAAGATTTTTATAAAACTCACGGATTTTGATATAAAATTTACAATTTTTTCAAATCATACAAGTATTTAAGACAGGGTGTGCAACATTTTAGATAAATCTTGTCACATCAACATCATACATATAATATGAGAAGAGTTTAAATTTAATCTATTATTAGTATAAAATATTTTATACAATTAATGAATGAGAAAAAATATGTCATTAAAAAATGTAAGAGCAATTAAAATTTTTTAATGATAATAAAATAGTTTTAATAATTTTTTATTAACATGTGAATAAATAATAGTGTAAAAATAATTTATAATAATAGTGAATCAAATTTAAATTCACATAAAAATAGTTAAGAGTTTTATGAAAATCTTACAAACTTTATGAAAAAATTACACGAGTTATAATAATATATATTGCTACATTTATATAAAAAATTTCCTATTTTAAGAGCGCACGAAAGAGCGACCTATAAATTTTTTAACTGTGTAAGTTCCTTATACTGTACAAATTAATAAAAAAACGTATATTTTTTTCTCTAGGGTAAAAAATTTTCTACACAAAAGAATATGATTTAATTTTACTTGTGCCTCTCGTATTTATTGGCATTTTAGTAGTGTCATCCTTTATTTTCTTTGAAATTTTCTTTTCAGTGCCCTAAATTAAACCAAATATCATCTGTGTATTAAATTACTTACAATTATTTATATAAAAGATGAGTAAATAAATAAATATTGAGAGTCATTTGTTCAAGTTACATTTAATGATTGATAATTTTTTTTTTTAATTAATCTTTGCATTTTGAAATTGGTCGGTTTTTATTCCAAATTTTTGTTTGTGTTTTTAATTTCTTCGCAACTCCTGCCAACACAAAATAAATAAATAAATCTCACATTTAAGGTGAGGTATGAGAAAAATGATTGAGTTGGCCTATAGTTATATGCATTTTATCCGTACACAAGCAACACGGTTCAAAAGCAATTTGATAATCATTTTACGGGACTTGCAACGGTAATTCGGAAAATTTCAAATATGAGGTGATGTAATATAATGCAAGTCATTGAATGAAATTATAAAAAAATTTGATAATTTTATTCAATGGTACAAAATGCACCACATCACCCTAGATTTAAAAACCTTCAAGTTACCCTATAATTTTTCTCATTTTACGAAGCGTTCACTTTCCATGCTAGTAAACTTGTTCTTCAAGTATATACACACAGGAAGCAACAGTTTCTTGCAAGGCAGTAACCATGTGCGTTTTGTTCAAGGGCATCTCCATAACCCATGTGCGGCGATCTGTGACGTTATTTCTAAGTGAAAAGGTGGAGACTATGGCAAATTCATGTTTCCTTATTCCTTATTATATAATAACTAAATTGGGGTCAACCAACTCGTACAGGATTAAGTAGTTACAATTTTAGTTGAAGAGGAATAGATTTGGAAAAATACTAAGAAATTATAAGTTCTATTTTGTGAAATTTATCAAATTAAAATTTTTTAAATAGATTAGTGTAACAAATATTTTTAAAAACTAACTTATAAATTATTATTTGAGTTAATAAATTATGAAATAACTTATTTATTACACTGAACAATCTTATATACTAAATACATTAGATTTTTTCTAAATATGTTCTATTTAAAACTTTCTATATATAATTGGATTTAATTGAGTTTAAATTGATAATTTTTCTTAAATAGAAGATTGAAATCTTAATTAATACACTTATTTCTTGTAAAATTCAATTTTTTTTTGTGAAAAACATTTTCTCTAAGTTATAAACTAACTTATTTGTTATACCAAATATACTAATATAAATCTTAATTAACTTGTCACTTAAGTAAAAAAATTATAAAATAACTTATTACACCAAATATACTCATATACCCATCACATTTTGATTTTTTAAAAATATGTTCTATTGTAATTTTTCTTTATATAGGTTGGATTTAATTGAGTTTAAATTGATAGTTTTTCTTAAATTAAAGGTGGAAATCTTAATTGATACACATATTTCTTGTAAAATTCTATTTATTTTGATGGAAAATATTTTTGTAAGTTATAAGATAACTTATTTATTACTCCATACACATTCATATAAATCTTAAGTAACTCATTACTTAAGTCAATAAGTTATAAAATAACTTATTATTACACCAAACAACCTCATATACCTATCACATTTGATTTTTTTAAAATATGTTCTATTTAAATTTCTATATGTAAGTTAGATCTAATTGAGTTTAAATTGATAATTTTTCTTAAATTAAAGATGGAAATCTTAATTGATACACATACATTTGTTTCTTAAATTTCATTTGTTTTGGTGGAAAGCATTTTCTGTACGAATATAGTTATAAAATATCAAGATGGTGAAAATGACCTAAACGTTTAATGTTAATTATAAAGAATCTAATGGAAAATACCTCTTTAAACTTCCTCTTTTTTGAAGAAGCATTTCCCCTCTACTATTTCTCCATATATCATATTTTTTAATCACAAATTATAGAAACACAAAGTACTCCTTCATTTTTATATAAGAAAATAAAATTTTTTTATTAAAAATATTTGGGTAAAAATAAATGAGCCTGAGATAACAATTACTTGGAAAAATATCATTAAGAGTACTGTGCCATCTTAAAAGATGTACAATTGACATCACCATTGAGGCATCACATGACCACTAAAGCATAAGGGTAAATTTTTCTATTGCAGGCATTGATCTTTAAATGTATAATTATAAAGAAAATAATTCAAGGTTTTGAACCAATGATTAATTATAATTTTCAATGTTGATAAGTAATTAAAAGAGATTTTCATCATGAGCTTTGCTAGGGTTTTAGAGATGAGCAAAAGAGAAGCTATGGTTGAAGAAGTAGACTAGTTATATAGGAGTCCAAAGAAGATAAAAGATAGAAATCAACCTAATTCAAATTTAGAGATAGGGGATAGGAGTAACATTGGAGTAGTAATCTAAATCGGTAACTAAAATGGACTAATATTGCAATGAAGCTATAAGTAATGTTTGTTGGCCAATAAAAATATCATAAGATCTAATGAAAGGAAAAAAGGAATAGAAGAGGAAAAGATGTAAGAAGATGATGATGTGGATAGTAAGAATGAATTTTATTTCAATGGTTTTAATGTGATAAAGGGTTGAATGAGGATAAACCTTGCATACCTTTTTTCATATCATAAAACGAGGAACAACCGATGAACAAACTTTGGAAAAAAATCTTAATTATAAAGTTGTTATGTAGGAAGATTATATATAAAGCTTTTTATAAAAAATTTGACCAAATGTGGATAAAAGATGGGATCATTGACATTATTGATCTCATAAATGATTTCTTCTTGGTTAAGGTTAGAGTAGAATCAATGGGAGGACCTTGGTTAGTTTATGATCATTATCTTACTATTAGACAATAGGACCTTGATCTTGATCTAGAAAAATGATATTTGGATGATAATAATATAGGTAAGGCTTCATGAGCTTCCTATTCATTTTTTATAATGAGAAATTTCTAAACTTTTTAAGTAACCAAATGGAAAAAACACTTAAAGTAGACATAACCATAACAGATCAAACAAGGGAAAAGTATGCACAAGTTTATATTAAAATGAATATGAAAGACAAGTTACTTATTGACTTTTCAATCTAAGGGAAGAATTATGTTATAGAATATGAAAGCATTCATATGATTTGCTTTTGGTGTGGGAAGTATGGTTACTACACAAATCATCATCTAGAGAAACCTATTCAGACTAAAAAGTTGATAGAGGCTATTAGAGTCCAAGTAGATGAAAGAAGTGTGATTGTTGTTGAACATGAAAAACTAACCTTGTATAAAAATTGGATGTTAGCTCGAAGGAAGAAAAGAACTATGAATGCTAAGAATGGCTCAATGAGTGTTCCTAAGATTAATAAAAAAATAAAGCACCAATAACTTTTTCTAGCTCAATTTTGATGTGTTATTAAGTGCAAAAAAAAGGGAGAAAATTGGTTAGTGAAGTAGACAATGAAAGAAGAGAAGTAAGGTGAAAGGATTCCTTTACAAGAAGTTCAAATATGTGATGGAATGAATGCACTAAGAAAAGTAAACGATAGAAGTCTATTTTAGGGAAGAATAATGAGCTTATCTATTGGCATGACAATGTTTTGCAAGATTAGCCTTTGTAGAATGACAAGGAAAATATGAATGCTATTATTTCTAATAAAGGAAGAAAAGTGATGGAAGTAGGTAAGCATACAAGGCAAGAAGCTAGGAGATGAGCAATAAAGTTATGAAGGAAGAGCAAAATGTGGAATTTGGTCCAACTTCACATGACTCAATTGTCCAAGAAACCCCTTAACTAGATAGTGATGTCTTGGTGCATGGTTTTGATGCCATAGCCATAGATACAAAAGTACAACCAAGTCTAAAGCCATTAAATGAACAAAATACTAAAACTAGAAGTGCCTAGCTAACATTGACGACAAGTGAAAGAGAAATAAGAGATGTGCAAGTGGACTAAGTGAATGGTCCAATTGGTATGGACTTTTAACCAAGCCACTTTTTCTTTATCTTTCATTTATTTTTAATGATAAAGAATATAGTAGTTTGGAACTATAGGGAATTAGGGATGCTAATTTTGTCTCCCATGTTAATTCATGTATCCAGAGGTGCAAATATTATGTAAAAAATTAGTTTTGAGACTTGGGTGTGGTTTTTTTTTTATGTAATATGGCTTAGTTGGAAGAACTAAAAAGATAATTTTGTTGTGATTAAGGAAAATTTCCAATTTATCCATGTTAAAATTTCCTTGGAAGTGGTTTTTTACAGTAGTCTATGCTAATCCTAACTTGACTTTGAAAATTAGGCTTTAGCATAGAGTAACTTATATTAATGGGTAGGAGAATGGAGCCTAAGTGTTAGCGGGAGCTTTAATGATATTCATGACCTATATGAAAAGAAAATAGGAAATCTTTCCAATTAGCATAGAGCTAATATATATAACGATAGAATTAATGAGTGCAATTTACTTAAAGTTAATTCCCAGGGTGGTAGATTCACTTAGAAAGGCCCCACATTTATAAATTATGATCCTTTGTTTAAATAGTTTAATAGATACTTTGTAATTCAAATTAGTGTGTTCATTTCCTTGAAGCTTATACAAAATTATTTAAAGGTCATTCTAATGCAAATAATTATCCATTTAGATGTGTAGCTATGTAGTTAACCTACAAAGGATTTTAGTAATTTTCTATTAAATAGTTGAAGAATTGATATAATTAAAGCTCTTGAAGATTTTCTATTTATAAATTAGGTTCTGGACTTCTAAAATTAGTAAGGCCTTATTCTTTATAACCTTAGGAGGCATATTAACTAAGCCTATTAGGTTTTACAATATAAGAGATTAAATTTAAGAGTTTGTTCCTACAAAGATAAGAACACACAATTCTAGATAGTTTTCTTCTCTTCTCTAAGTTTCTTCTTTTCATCCATGGAGAGCTAATTTTTGGATTGATTCAAGGAATTTGAACTCATCTTAGTTTGGATTGTAAGATCTTGAGCTATAATGATGTCTTTTACTAATTAATTTTCCTTTTTCTCAAATTCTTTTATTTGATTTTCTAGAATTGCATGAATTAGACATATATTTCATATAATCTATGATTAATATTATGATTTATGATTTTAATCTAGTCTTTTGTTGAATTTTGATTGGTTAATAATCATTCTTCATTTAAGATGGTAGGATTGAATGATTAAATTAAATGTTTCTAGTTTAATCTTTTAATTTAGCTTAATTTTATATTTAAGTTGATTTAAATCTAGTTTTATGTATTATAATAATTGCTTAATTTTGCTAATATTAATTATTCAAATTCTAGATGTCTATCTAGCATACAATTCATAATCATTATAGGGGTTTTAGATGATTCTAGGATAAGAAATTAATTATAATTATCAAATATGTTATGATCTATAATTAATTTACTAAAAAGTTCTTAATTTCCTTGGATCAATTATGTTTCTCCATCATTTTTTTATGTTAATTCTACATTTTGTTTCTAATATTGAATTTTATCTAATTTTAATTCAAACCCCTAACATAATTTTGTTTGCACTCTTGTGTTTTGTTTGTATACTATTTGCATAATTACTTAAGTATGCACAATTAATTTTCACTTTTGTTTCTGTTTGCTTCTATTTTTTAATATAAAAGACTTAAGTAATTATATAATCATAGTTAGTAACTAATAGGATTCAACTTGGTTTATTACCTTATACTATAAATTTTTATCAAACTAGTAATTTCTAATTTTGATTGCCTTTGACAACATCAGTACTTGAATAATGTACTCAAGTATTGAAGCATGATGCATGCCTAATTATCTATTTTGTTTTATTTCTTGTTACTTAAGACATTATTTGACTTTGCATCAAGTTGTTCCATTATTTTGCAACTTTATTTGGATAATTAATAATGTTTTAATCATCTTCTAGGCTAGGCCTAATTAGTCAAATTATAGCCTAATTAGTTTGGTTGATTTCTAACTTTGAGAATCTACTTTAGGAGGGTTATTCCTCATTATTATAAATTTTAACATTTGTGAATCCAAAAACTCTTTAAGTGCTTTTCCTTTTAATGATTTTAGTGAGAACTTTAGATTCATCAAGGTTAATTCAACTCTTGTTATATCAAATCTCACTTGTCAAAGGATCGATGTATTCTTTTCTTACTAATCACTTCTGTACATTCTCTTTCTTGAAGCGTGGCATGATTTTCCTTCTTTTTCATTTTGATTCTAAAATTTAGGAAAATCTAACCCTAGGAATTCATATTATTTAGTTTTTAGAGTAATGACTTTCAAAATTTTCAAGTTGTGTTCTTAATTTCTTAGCTTTTCATACGATGTTCTTTATTTTGAATTTTTCTAATTTGGTTGAGTTGTGTTTGCTAAGAAATTCATCTTTATTCTATTATTCTTATGTTTATCTTGTTGTTCCTCATTGAATTTGTGCTTAAATTCAAGTATTTGTTGTTCATCAAGTTATGCTTTTTTTATTGTTGTATCTACATAATTATGTTGAATCCTTTTATTTAAGTCTAATTTGTGAGTTAATTTTGTGTTTTAGCTTGTTCTTGTATTCAATCCTTGAATCCATTATTATTTCTTTCTTTTTGTGTCTTAAATTTGTACAAATTTAAATTTATGCTTGAATTTGCCGAATTTCTTTGGAAATTAATTAGTTTGGAAGCTTGCATAGAAATTGTTTGAAAAAAGTTTAAAATCTAAACTTTAACTACAAGTACTTGAGTATTATAACCGAGTGCTGGATAAAAATTGCATAGTACCCAAGTATAATAGTCAAGTACTTGAAAGTAGAAAGCACCCAAACTCGTCGTACTCAAATCCAATGCCTGAATACCCTAAACAAATTATTTAGTATTTAAGTCTAATACACGAGTATTGTAAAGTAAAGGCTACTTCAATCTATTGTACTTAAGTATAGTACATGAGTACTCTTCTATTAATTATGATATTCAATTATAATTTCCCGTTAGCTTACTTTACTTAATACTGAGGTGTTAAATAATCATTTGGGGTATTAATCAAAGAAAAACAAAAAGAAAATCAAAAGCAAAGTGAATAAAAAATAAGAAAAGAAAGGAAAAGCAAATCAAAAAATTAAAAGTGAAAAAAAGATCAAGAAAGAAAAACAAATCAAAGTCACAGGAAAACAAAAGAAAAGAAAGAAAAAACCCTTATAAAGGGAAAAGTTGTCTGTTAAAGAAGTTAGTCATTCAATTGTATACCTTATTTCACCCTTGTATGCTCTAATTCATCTTTGAACTCCACATTTTGAATCAAACTTTTTATTAGTTTTTTCATACATCTTAGTCTTCCATTATCTAGCAATCTCTTAGTCCTTAGTTTTATTTCTTCATCATCTATTGTATGTCCTCATGTCTTCTTTTGTGTTTTCTTTTCTTGAATTCCAAGTGTGCCTATTAATCCTTTAATTATTTAGTTCTTTATTAAGTGAATTTATGTTATATTTGTTGAATCCTATTAATAATGTCACTTACTTCTTAAAAAACCATTAAAAAGGAAAGATAAGAGTGATAAAAGGTAAGAGTGTGTAAAATATTTTAAGGGAAAGTCTGCAAATACGAATGAAGTTTCTCAAAAATCAAGTAAGAAGTGTGCTCTTGTAAGGTCTTATTCTTTATCTAATCTTTTTTTGCAAGAAAAATCTTTATAAAGATGTTAAGAAGTAATGTGAACAATAGTGACATAATATGAGTTATTCAAGAATAATTGGGGAGAGTTGTGTAAGAAAGGATTGATAAGAAGATTGGAAGAATGGAAGGAGAAAGAAAAGAGAGAAGACAAATGAGGTAAAAGGAGAGACAACATGAAAAAGAAAGAGAAAATAGTAATGAAGGAGGTAGTGCATTTGATGCCATGTATTTTATTTATTTAATAAGGTCTTTTATTAAATAATACTCCTATTATTTTTTTTCAAAATAATATGCCTCACTATTATTTCAAAAAACTTTATCGTCAAGGTTTTCTAGTTAGCCAAGATCCATATTTTACTAAATCTTGAGTTAGCTTTGGCCAATCGCCTAAGATGTGGCTGTTTAGGTAGATAACTCCTTGTCAATTACATCTTATGCAACTCTTGGATAGTTGTGTGAATAACACTTATTCAAATTCATCTCATGATTTGATAACCAACTCTATGCCTCTAGGCCCCAATCCTATTGGTATAACCTAGTTAAGTCAAGAACTAATAATTAGCAACTTGGATATCACTACTATCCCATCGCGTCTTACTAAGATAGACTTTAGGTATTTTACTTTAGCAAACCCACTTGTAGTCGATTAAGATTTTGATGAGTGCTATTATTGGAAGGCATTTCTTTTGACTTAATATTTTGTTTGAGGGATTTTAATTTATTTGATCTCACCATTATGTACTTAGTTTTATTAAGCATGCATCACATACATCTAGCATAAGTATCTCATACATTCATCATACGCATCTCATACATAAAACATAAATTAAATGTGATATGATTATGGCCTAACCTAAGTGATATTCTAGAGCTCAAGAATATCAAATAAAACTAAAAAAGAAAAGCTTCTTCCTAAGAATCTTCTTCTTTCTTCATAGTTTGATCTCCACCTCTATTGTTTCCTCTTCAGGTGCTCCAATAAAATTATTACATAATAATAAAGAAACCTCGAGTTACATTCGAGGGGAGTAAGATGAGAAGAGAATGTACAACCAGAATTAATAGAAAGGCACGACACGTAGGCCATATTTTAAAATTGCAACAAAACCAAGAGCCATAATCATGTACCATACATCAAGCAACAAAACAACATGATAAGTGAAACATATATCCAAATATATTTTCAATATCAAAATTTGAATTAATTAATTTTGAATTAATCAACTAATTACTTAATATCACGTTACGTAAAGAATCTACGGCGATCCTGCTAGTTAGTTAGCGGGCAGGGTCAAGGGGTAGCACCCCTGTGGGGGGCAAGGGGGCGAAGCCTCCCGCTCCGAAAAATTAATTGCATATGACATTCAAATTACAATTCAATTTATCAACAATTAACACGCCCCATTAGTCAATCAATTCAACAATTATTGACACTCAAATCATAGGTTTTCAAATCTGATTTATGACAGAACCATAATGGATAAATTTTATTCATATTAAAGTGGATCCAATTAATTCACAGAATTTATATGAAACAGATTCAACAATTAATTTCATAAAAAACTAGATTCAACCATTAAGTGCAAGGTATATCACATATATGAAAAAGATTCAAGAAGTTAATTTGATTAATTCTGATTTATAACAAAATTTGTGTTTTAACTAGAAAACATTTTTCTTCATACATAAAATTAGATTCATGTAACTAATTCCATTTTAATTCCGTTCAAAACAGAATCCAAAAAATTGTTTCAAATTCAAATCAAAAACTCAGAATTATTGTAACAGATTTAAACTTAAAACAAAACCCATAAATTCATTTTAAATTCAAATAAAAAACCCAGAATTATTGTAACAGATTTAAACTTGAAATAGAACCCAGAAATTTATTTGAATTTCAAATCAAAATTCAAATTCAAACCAGAATAGGAATTAATTATGAAATACCTTTTAAATTTAAATCAACATTCAAAATTAGATTCAAATTCAAAACAGAATCAGAATTAATCATATTAATTTTCTTGAACTAGAATGCATGAAATCAAATTCACCCTAATCCTAATTAAAAATCATTGAAGCATGATAAAAATAATTCATCAATTACAATCACGTAATCAGCAAACAAAAGAATTCTAATTTAACGTTTCACAAGTAACTCTAATACCACTATTGGGATCGAGAGCCATACAAGTACAATGGAATAAATCGATCTCAGCTAATGGATCCATGCAAAACGTTAAATTAGATAAAGATTCATTCAATACCTTTGTTGATGACTCAAGAATTTAGTCATTGATCATCTCTTTAACTTCTTTTAGTCAAAGACTCCAAGGTATCCATATGAACCCGCGAATTACTGATGAACATCCATAAAAATACCGATTGGAATTGTTCTCCTTTTTCCTCGTAGTGCTAGCTACGCCTCTTCAAAGGTTTTTGGTTAAGGAGAGGTGATAGGATTTTTCTATGCCTTTTGAGGTGTGTGAATAATCTCTATTATTAGCCAACAAGTCTATTTAAATAGGTGCATAGAAAATCCTAACTATTTGGGTTTTATTCCATGTATAATTATGGGCTTATTATTGGGCCTTATAATTATAACATGGAATTCCCAAATATTAAGCCCAAACAATTTAATCCATTAATTCCAAATCCACTAGGCTCTAAGTATGCGACCCTACAAGTTTTTATCACATTAACAATGATCATTAATCATATTAATGATTATTAAACAATGAGCAGTGTTTAGCAACACATCATTATTACCAAAGTAATGAAAAAATCAGTGATTTGACTAAACCTTTACACGTAATCGTCATCTATGTCCTTTTGTCCTAAATATCTAGATTGAGCACGAGACATGAACCGTGTCATTCCTGTATAGCCTAATCTTGAGGTTTCTTGATTCCTAAGTAAGTTGATTGAAGCAAATATAATTGACATCCCATGTCAATTCATCTGAGCATGGCCATGCATTTCCTCAACTTTACTTAATCAAGGGGCCCATAGATGTTGCTCTTGTTATATAGGAGGGACAAATTCCATCTTAATTATACAAATCCCTCCGCATGATATGTGATATATCCAATAACTACCCTTGCATTCACTCAACCATGAGTGACATAGAATAGTATCAAAATATGAAACTCACATGTAGGGAACCTTGGTGATCTCAGGTCAAAGGACTATATTAATAATGATTACTAAGAACTACTCATGACACTCATATAACAATCCATGTAGTGTTCTTAAGAGGGATCAGTCCAGTATACAAGTTCTCTAACTTGTACTCATGTGTAAACTTAATATCCAATATAAGTCATTACACATGCTAGTCTTAACATATTAAAACAACCTAATCCAGAATGATATATGACTAGAGACATTTAAGAATACAATTATTCTAAAGTTATTATCATAATTAAATATATTACATAGATATATATATATATATATATATATATATATAATATAATAATTAAAATTGCCATTAAAATAACATAATTCAAAATTACAATCACTAATATGATTGGTTTTAGAGCATATACACTAACAATAGTGAGGGCTTAAGCTCATTTAATAAAAGTGAAGAAAGAAGAAGTGGAAAGAGGAAAAAGAGAAAAAGAAATGATTAGGGAAGTAAGAGAAGATGAAATGAGAGGAAAAGATAGACAAAGGAGGAAAGAAATGGATGATAAAATTGACGATATCAAAATGTTAATCCTTTTATTCAAAGGAAAAATATAATTGGAATGCCTACCTAGAGTAGGAAAAAAAATGGAGTTGGAATTTGATTACCATAACTATTTGGAAGAAAAGAAGATAAAGCTTACAGTTATTGAATTTTTTGAATATGCAATTGTTTGGTGGGACCAATTCATGATAAATATCTAGAAAAATAAAGAAAGACATTTTTACACTTGGGAAGATTTGAAATTTGTCATGAGAAAGAGATTCATTCTTAGTCACTATCATAAAGACATGTGTTAAAAATTGTAAAGCGTTACATGAGGTTCTAAAATTCTTGAAGAATACCACAAGAAGATAGAGTTTATCATCTTAAGAGTTAAAGTTGAAGAAGATAAAAAGATAACTATGGCTAGATTTCTCTATGACTTGAATAGGTAAAGTGTTATTATGGTTGAACTAAGATAATAAGAAAACATGGATGCCATGGTGCATATGACTATGAAGGTAGAGATGCAATTTAAAAGAAAAAGTTCTTCCAAACATAACTTTTATTCAAGTTCTTCATGGAAGACATAGGATGAGAAAAATTATAAGAAAAAAGACAAAAACAGCAAGCATAATAAAGAGTTTTCTTTTAAACTAAGGTGAAAATAAGAAGGGAAAAGAGAAAGTCAAAGGGTGTTGAAGACATTTAAACATTAAATGCTTCAAATGCCTTAAGAGAAGGCACATTACTAGTGAATGTCCTAACAAGAGGGTTTTGATCTTAAAAGATAAAGATTATGAGTATACTAGTGACAAAAAGAATAAAGAATCCACAATATCTTTGTGTAAGGAAAGTGAAGAAAGTAGAAGTCCATTTAATGGAGATGCCTTGATGATTAGAAGAGCATTAAATGTGCAAGCAAAAGAAGAAAGAAAAGAGCAAAGGGAAAACATCTTCCATATTAAGTGCAACATCAAAGATAAAATGTACAATATTATCATAGATAATGGTAGTTATGCACATATAACTAGAATTATCTTAGGAGAGAAGTTAAGTTTACTTACTTTGTAACATCCCATCCTATTTAAATTATGATGGTTGAATCATAATAGGGAAATAAAGGTGACCAAACAAATATTAATGTCCTTCTCCATTAGAGAATACTATGATGAAATACTTTATGATGCTATCCTTATGTATACTTGCCATCTTTCACTAGTAGACCTTGGCAATTTAATAGAAAGGCTATTTTTTATGGTTTTCTCAACAAGTATCAATTTGTGAAAGATAGGGGAAAATAAATCTTAAGCCTTTAACCCTATAATAAATATATGAAGATCAAGTGAGGTTACAAAAGAAAAGAGAAGAAGAAAAAAGAATAAAAAAGAGTTTGAAAGGAATTGAGAGTGATAAAAAGAAAAAGAAATGTGAGTGAAAAGAATAAGATTATGAATGAAAAAGGAGAAAGCTCAAAATAAGTGAGTGGATAAATGATTGTGTATGCAAAAATGAGTGATATGAGGAATGCCCATTTTGCATCTAGGCTTATGTTTGTACTCTTGTACAAAGAAGTTTGTGTTAACACTAACCATGAAAGCCTTGTTTTGCCAAGAGTTATAAAATTTGTTTTGCAAGAATTTAAGGATGTAGTCCTAAAAGAGGCTCTAAGGAAGTTATTGTTGATAAATGCATAAATGCACCTAAATTCTATGTGTTTCATCACTCATTTACTTAGTATTTTATGCAAATTGATTGAAAAAGATACTTAGATGCTCTATATTTTCTTTTTAGGTCTTGAAATGACACATATGAGCATTAGAAAAGGATCCGGAAGCAAAACCATTCAAATTGTGAAGAATTGAAGCAAAATTTGTTCACTCAGAGAAGAACACGGGGTTGAACACGGGACATATACTACCCCGTGTATCTTACTGCCATTCGCTTCTAAGGTAAACACGGGGAGTGTCACACCCCGTGTAACTTGTTGATCAATCTTCGTTGAAGAATACGGGGTACAACATGGGCTGTGTACTACCCCGTGTACATTACTGCTTGGCACTTCGCTGAAGAACACGGGATGTCTCGCACAACGTGTTTTGTGCTGCTCAACTTTCGCTAAGAAATAACGGGTCAACACGGGCCATGTTGACCCCCGTGTACATCACCAATATAAGTTTTGCGCGAAATTTTGAAAAGAGGAGACGAAGGAGAGGAGGAAAAACTAAGAATTAACAAGGAGAGCTGCTGGGAGAAACCCTAGGGGAGATTCAAATCAACCAAGGCCATCATCTAGCGTGGATTCAAGCAAGAAATTGAAGAATCAAGCAAGAAATTTGTAGATCTTCATGTACTGTTTGACTTCCCTCTATGTTTTCTTGTTTTCTTCTGATCTTGTAATGTTTTCACACTAAACCTTTGTGCTTAGCTTGGGTGAACTTGTTCATGAATTTATGGATTTGAATTTTATATAATCTAGCTTGATTTACTGTTGATTTATGATTTGATTATGCTGATTTGACTAGAACAAGCCAATATATCCGGAATATTGGATTTGTGTTTTGGATTAATTGATTCTAGGTTGAAATGACTAATTGATTAATCAGATCTTGCATGATCATTGGGAATATCAATTAGACTTAGGAATTAAGCTAATTGGATTCTTTTGCACAGGATGAAATGTCCAAGAATGGATTCTAAGCAAAGTTAATGCAACCTAGATGAGTGATTACTAGAGTAATTCTGGGCACTTAATCTCTTGGTTAGTAGCTAGTAGCCTTGCAATGAGGTATAACTTAATTTTGGTAATCTAGCAATCTTAATTAACAGTAAACCAAGTTAGAGAAGTAAATTCATTCCATAATGAAGTGTACAAGGGATCCTTAAGCTGAGTACGCTTTTATTCAATTGAATCAAACCTTATTTTTTATAGCTAAGCTCTGTTTTACAATTTATTCTTGATTCACATTATTAATTGATCCGCCTAGATAATTTTACTTGAGATTTAGTTAGTACTCAACCTACAATCCCTGTGGAGAACGATAATCTTTTATACTATAACTCGACTTAACCCGTGCACTTGTGGGATTTTAAGGTCAATTGTTGGGTTTCGGATCAGCTTACGTAGTGAAAAAATTAAAATTTTAATTTGAATCCTACCAAGGATCCATGCAAAATGGCATAAATGAATGTTAAAGTTTTACCTTTTATGTGCTCGTGTTCTTTTTGAATAAGATTTTGAGAGATCGAGATGAGTCACGAAATAAATGTCGGCCAAAAGATACAACGTCTCTATGGTATCCACACTGAGTGAACAATGACTTCTCACCCTCCATGAATTTGCTACGATATGTCTCTCTCACTAAGATTAGGATTAGTGCATTTTTCTTGAGTGATTTAGGGTTTAATGGCAACTAATGTGTGTTCCTAAAGTCTTGCTTTCAAGTTCCTTTTATGGAACTAAGGCAAACTACATTCCTAATCCTATTAGGATAATGCTTTCAAAAAAAAATCTTAATCTCACTTAACAACTATCACTTTATCCTTATTATGGAGAGAGTGAGGAGAGATAGGACTTATCCATTAATTATCTAATATTAAAATGGCATATATTTATCTTATATTAGAAAATAATATTATCTCATAATATAATTATCTAATATCTAATAACTTAATTATCTAATATTACTTTAATATTAAATAATATCACATAATATACCATATGTATTACATGAAAATATATATATGAAAATAAGCTCAATTAATTAGATTTTAGTCCAATTAAAGCTCAATTAATTATTATCTCATTCTTACTCCTTTTGTGTGACCCTGTAGGTTCTTACTACGTTGGTAATAGCCTATTTGTGAGCCATAAATAGTGAGCAGTATCTAGTAATACATTACTATCACCTAAGTAGTAAAAATGTTTGTGACTTGATATTCACTTAAATGTGTGAACAACACTTTACAACATAATCCTTTTTGTAATGATATCCAAATTGAACTAGAGGCATGGAATGTATCATCCTCGTTAATGTTCAATTTAAGTTTCTTGATACTGAGTAGACTAACTTAAACAAATGTTCAATATCTCATATTGATCCATTTGAGCATGGCCATACATTTCTTAATCTTATTCAATCAAGGGGCCTAAGTGTTAGTGGATATGCCCTAAAACCAATCATATTGGTGATTGTAATTTTGAATCATGTTATTTTAATGGTAATTTCAATTATTATATTTATATATATTATCTGCGTAATATATTCAATTATAATAATAACCTTAGAATAATTGTATTCTTAAATGTCCCTAGTCATATATCATTGTAGATTAGGTTGCTTTGATATGTTAAGACTAGCATGTGTGAAGACTTATATGGGATATTAAGTTTACACATGAGTACAAGTTAGAGAACTTGTATACTGGACCGACCCATATTAAGAACACTACATGGATCGTTATATGAGTGTCATAAGTGGTTCTTAGTGATCATTATTAATATGGTCCTTTGACTTGAGATCACCAAGGTTCCCTACATGTGAGTTTCATATTTTGATACTATTCTATGTCACTAATGGTTAAGTGAATGCAAGGGTAGATATTGGATATGTCACATATCATGCGGAGGGGTTTGTGTGATCAAGATGGGATTTGTCCCTCCTATATAATAGGAGTAACATCTATGGGCCCCTTGATTAAGTAAAGCTGAGAAAATGCATGGCCATGCTCAGATAAATTGATATGAGATGTCAATTACATTTGTTTCAGTCAGCTTACTTAGGAATCAAGAAACCTTAAGGTTGGGCTATACGGGAATGACACGGTTTATGTCTCGTGCTCAATCTAGATGTATAGGACAAAAGGACATAAGTGATGATCACGTGTAAAGGTTTAGTCAAATCACCGACTTTCTTATTACTTGGGTAACAATGATGTGTTGCTAGACACCAATCATTGTTTATGATCATTAATATGATTAATGGTCATTGCCAACGTAATGAGAGCCTGTAGGGTCGCACACTTAGAGCCAAGTGAATTTGGAATTAATGGACCAAATTGTTTAGGCTTAATATTTGGGAATTCATATTATAATTATAAAGCCCAATAATAAGCCTATAATTGTACATGGAATAAAGCCCAAATAGGTTAGGTTTTTCTATGCACCTATTTAAATAGACTTGTTGGATAATAATAGATTTACTATCATTATTCACGCACCCCAAAAGGCATAGAAAACCTTAGCACCTCTCCTTGACCAAAAACCCCTGAAAAGGCGTAGCTAGCACTACGAGGTGTAAGGAGACCAATTCCAACCGTTGTGTGTAGTGGACATTCATCGGTGATTCATGGGTTCGTGTGGATACCACAGAGGTGCAGCCACATAAACGTTGTACTGGTGATCTGATCTTCGAGTTTCTATTCCGGTTCGTGATTTGGAGAGCAGATCGGATTTGCTGTGCAGCGGACAGAAGATTTTGGCCGAAAGGTATAAACCCTAATCCCTAATCTATGGCATTCTAAATTCGCGTGGATCCTTGGTGGAAATTGTGCAAAAATTTTATTCCGCTGTGCATGTATGATGCACGATTTCCAGCACTAAGGATATCATTCCTACTATATAATCAGAACAAAATTCTCATCTACATTACTCACATCCCTCTGCATGATTCATAACATATCCAATCAACATCCTACAATACATCTCGATTAAAGGTGATACAGAACAACATCAAAGTGTGTGACTCCTCATGTAGGGAACCATAGTGACTTTAGGTTAAAGGAATACGTGCATTATGGTCACATGAGAATAACTAATGACATTTGACAATCCATGTAGTTTTTCTCATTGTGAGCTAGTCCAGTATATTTGTTCACAACAATGTACTCACGCATTGACTTGATATCACATATTCATGATTCATAATCATCAATTATTATATAAACTAGTCTCGATGTATTATTACTATCCTTTTTGCAATAATACTTAGTTAGGGACATTTTAGGAATAGTAAAACTATTCTAGGGATAATTATTATATTAAGTTATAAATTGCATAGATATATAAAAAAAAATGAAAACAAAACATAATAATTACATTGCCTGAAATAAAATATAATATATTTTACATTATTACAATCATCTTTATGATTGGCTACTAGGATATACACTAACAATTATTACCAAAGAGGGGTATTGAGAACTAAATTGACTTCATTTTAGGAGCTTTTATTCTAAACTATCCCACATATAGGACTAACCCAGAAGAAGCCAAAAAAAAACTCAAAGGCAAGTGGAGGACCTTATATCAAAGAGATACATAAGGGAAAACATAAGCTCACATGCAATACTAATCTTATTGGTGCCCAAGAAAGACCAATCTCAAAGAATGTGTGTTAATTGCTAATTAATCAATAAAATAACTATAAAGTGTAGACATCTTATTCCTAGACTTGATTATATCCTTGATAAATTACATAGCTCTTGTGTCTTTTCAAAAATTGATCTAAAATAAGGATATTATTAAGTAAGGATGAACAAGGATGACAAATAGAAAATTACTTTTAAAATAAAACATAGTTTATATGAATAGCTTGTAATGTTCATCAATTTATCTAATGTTCAAAGCACCTTTTAAGAGGTTGATGAACTATGTTTTGTGCTCTTTCATTAAAAAATTTATGGTTATTTATTTTGATAACATCTTTATTTATTGTATGAATGTGGATGAATATGTTTTGCTTTTAAAATGTGGTTTACAAGTTTTGAAAAATGAAAAATTGAATGTAAATATAGAAAAATGTTCATTTTGTTCAAATAAAATTGTGCTCTAGGGTTATGTTATTAGGAGTAAGGGAATTGAGATGAACTAAGAAAAATAGAGCAATTAGGAAGTGGCCTATCTTTAAGATCTCAAAGAGTGCAAGTGAGGTAAGAAGCTTTCATTAGTTGGCTAGCTTTCATAAAATATTTTTGAAGGACTTTAGTATTATAACTACCCTTTAAAAGAGTTAGTTAAAAAATGTTAAGTTTCATTAGGGAAAAGAGTAAGAGAATACATATAACTTGGTAAAAGATAGATTGAGTTTGGCCACCTTACTTGCTCTTTTGGATTTTACTAAAACATTTAAAATTATATGTGATACCTCAAATGTAGGTATCATAGCTATTTTAATGTAAGAAAAGAAGCTTATTACTTACTTTAGTGAGAAGCTAAGTGAAGTGGCTCTTAACTATCTTACATATGATAAAGAGCTTTATGCATTGGTTCATGCTTTAAAGACTTAGCAATATTATTTATAACCAAAGGTATTCATGATTAACATGAATCATGAATCTTTGAAACACTTGAAAAGCTAAGGAAAGCTAAATAGGAAGCTTACAAGGTGGATTGAATTTATTGAAACATTCCTAAATGTCATACAATATAAGCAAGTTAAAGCTAACGTAGTTACCAATGCATTATCTATAAGGTATCTTTTGATCTCTACTTTGTAATCCAAGTTATTAGGCTTTGAACACATTAATGATTTATATAGAATGATCTTAATTTTGCCACTTTTTTTAAAGCATGTCAAAAGAAATCCTTTGAGAAATTTTATAGACATGAAAGTTTCTTATTTAGGGAGAATAAATTTTATGTGCTTAGAAGATCTCTTAGGGAATCGCTTATGATAGAGGCATATGGAAGAGGTCTTATAGGGCATTTTAGGATTAGGAAAACTTTAAAGATATTGAATGAGCATTTCTTTTGGACTAGCAGAAAGCATAATATAGAAAAATATTATGCTAATTGTCTTATGCAAAGAAGCTAAATCTAGAGTTTTACCTTATAGTTTTTATACTATGCTTCTTATTCCTAATGAGCTTTAGACTAATATTTCTATGGATTTTATACCAGGTTTACCTACGATAAAGAATGGAATGGATTTTATGTTTTTTCTATTTTTGATAGATTTTTTAAGATGGCTTATTTTATAACTTATCACAAACTGGATGATACAACGAACATAACAAATATTTTCTTCAAGAAAGTTGTAAGATTACATGAAATGCCAAGGAGCATTATGTTGGACAGAGATACCAAATTCCTGAGTTACTTTTGGATGGTTTTGTGAGCTAAGTTAGGGATAAAGTTGCTTTTTTCAACAACTTGTCATTCACAAACTGATAGATAAACTAAGGTAATAAATAGAATATTGGTACTTTATTATGCTCCTTAATTCAAAAGAATTTAAAGAGCTAGGATAAATACTTGCCTTCTGTTAAGTTTACATACAATAAAAGTATTCACTCTACCACTAACTTTTCCTCTTTTAAAATTGTTTATGGCTTTAATCCTTTAACATCTTTGGATTTAATGCCCTTGCCTTTTTTAGATAGAAAGAAAAAGGTGGATGTGATTCATAAGTTATATGAGAATGTTAAGTTGAATATTGAGAAAAAGATGAAATGATATGTCAAACAAGCCCACAAAAGGTTGAAGAAGGTTGTTATTAAGCTAGGAGATTAGGTATTGATCCATATGTGGAAGAAAAGATTTTTAGCTCAAGAGAAAAGCAAATTGCATCCAATAGGAGATGGTCCTTTTCAAGTGGTAGAAAAAATTAATAAAAATATTTATAAATTGGATTTACCAAGTGAGTATAATGTTAGTGCCTTTTTTATGTTGCTGACTTTAATCCTTTTGATGTGGGATTTAAAGATTTGAGGATGAATCCTTTCTAAGAAGAGGGGGATGATGTGAATTCCAAAAGTGAAGAATAGCTTTTACAATTACTAAAGGGTCCAATAATAAGAGCTAAGGCTAAAAAGATTAAATAAGAATTCCAAAGACCGATAGAGAGAGCTTAAATGCATAAAGAAGTAAGAATGGAAGAGCTTGGAGGAGTTTAGGTTACTTGTATTTCAACATTAGCTAATTCCCTATGAGTACTTGAGTACTAGGCTTTGGATTTGATTTTATCTTTAAATTCTTAAATGTAATATTTAAGTACCTAAAGATTTTTTCTTAGTACTTGAATAGTATTGTTGAGTACTTGAAGCTTGATGCATGCCAATTATTTATTTTCTCTTATTTCTTGTTGTTTAAAACATTGTTAGGCTTTATACTAAATTAGCCCATTATTTTACATCTTTAATGGATAATTAATGTTACTTTAATTAGCTTTCTAGATTGTGCCTAGTTATTCTAATTAAAGCCTAACTAGTTTAGTTAATTTTTTACTTTGAGAACCTATTTAAGAAGGGTTGGTCCTTATGGCTACAACTTTTAGTGTTTGTGAATCTGAAAACTTTTTAAGAGCTTTTGCTTTAATGGTTTTAGCAGGAACTTCAACTTATTAAGAATGATTCAACTATTTTGGCATCAAATCTCGCTTATCAAAGGATTAATATCCTTTATGGTGTGATCTCCTCTTATTAATTGCTTCTATTCCTTCTCTTTTTTGAAGGATGATATGATTACCCTTCTTTTTTGGTTTAATTCTAAAATTTAAGATGATTCAACCCTAAGAATTCACATCAAACATCACAAATAAAAAATAAGTTAATAAAATATCTAAAAAATATTTTTTTATTTTTAAGTTACATATTTAGAGTTATAGTTTTAAAAATAAATTATAAAAACAATTACCAAATATGAGTAAACACACAAAACATGTATAACCATGGTGCTCATTTCAGGTATTTTGGATATACCTTAAAATGTAGTCGACTAGGCTCCCTATCTCACACCACACAACAATATCTTAACTATACAAGAGGAAACAAATAATTAATTATTCAACTTCTTTATTTCAAAGTACCTATTTACTAGGATAATTTAGAATTAGTTCTATGAGCTAAAAAGGACTTGATCTAACCTAAAGTAACAAAATCTAATATGGAATGAAGTTGGTCTTGGCTTTAATCTCTTTTTTTTCCTTAAGATATTACAAACTAAATGACGCAATTCTAATTAGGGCTACAATTGTTAGGGTTAGGACTTTCATTAGTGATCATGGGGGACTCTACTAGAATTCTATGGCCACACCTTGTTATTTGACAAAGAGGATTTCATCATTGGTTAAGGAAAGTGATTACCATTACTAGTTTCAATAGATGAGCAGTAGGTGAGGTTGAAGGAATAGTGAGGGTTTATGGCTTTTAGATTTCTATTATTGATTTAGAAAGAAGAAAATGAAGGTTCTAGTATTTTACTGCTGCAATTGAAAAAAGTGAAGGGTTAACACTACATGTTTCATACTTAAGCAATGGAAAAAATTAAACTAAAAATATAAATTAAAAATAAATAGATTAAAAAATTAAAAGGATTCAATTTAAGGAAAAATGATTTAGTAAGGAAAAAAAGGCAAAATATGATACATATGATATGAATTAAATTAATTGGAAAATTAAATGTTAAGTGGAATGAAATTTCACAAATGATATACTTTGGTTTATATGATTTAGAAATTAAAATTGATAATTTATATACATACTTAAAATAGATAGGTTTCACAAATTTAAAATGTTGAAAATTACCCAAATTGTAATTAACAAATTTGTTGTAGTAAAAAAAATATTTAAATGTCTACCAAAGGTTTTAAAAAAATAAGGCCTATTTTATCCTAAGAGTAATTAATCACTAATAACCAAGATAAATAGCCCTTGCAAAAGCTAAAAGTAATTATACTATATAATAATTTACTAAATTTGTAAATCAATTGCAATAAAATTTTGAAATGTGTCAAGAAAATTGTAAAAGGATTTTTAATGAAAGACAATTCTTTGTAGGATTCACTCATAAACTCCTTGATTTGGAGAAAAAAAATTAACTATGAACATTCTTATAATATTAATCCATGGAATTTAATTAAAGGAAAAAGGGAGTATTACAAAGACTTAATAAATGAAGAAGTTTGTAATTATGAGATAAATATTTTTATCCATTACCGTTCCATCATCCATTAATAAAATAATGTTATTTCTTTAGTTGAAGAATGTTTGGATAACATTGAACAATTATATATATGGAACCATTCTTGAAGGAAAAAACTTAAAATATATGACATATAACAATGTTAATATGGATTACCCTAAAAGTTTCTTGATATAAGGAAAATATCAATTATGAGTAAATACAAAAAGGATAACGTTACAGGGAGCTCAACCTCCTAAGAGGTTGAGTGTCTCCACCAATAGATTACCTTTAATGCAATAAGATTTGTGTTTTTAATTTTAATTCACTTATTTTGAAATTAGAAAGAAAAGATGATCTAACAATAAAAAATCTCAAACTCCTAGGAGGCCAAGCACCTTACAGCATTACCCATATAGAAAGTCAATTATGTAAATTTAAATAAGTTTTATGATAATGGCATATATACACCTAATTATACGATTATTTCTTTTGGAGTTGAGGGAAATTCAATTAATTAGTATGTACTAAAATGTCAATACAAGTAATTTTATATTTTAATTATATATGTTAACATTTTTCTATTAGGTGCTAATGAATTAGGAATTTTCTATAAGAACTAATGTTTAGTTGGAGTTGTTTTCATTCAAAATTTGAATAAATTTGACCTCATGCAATATTTAAAGGATGATATAGAACATAAATAGATGAAAACAATTTCATATGCTTTTGTTGTTGTTATTAGTTAGGAGATTAGATGGATTTTTTTTCATTCAAAATTTGAACAAATTCAACCTCATGTAATGTTTATACAATGATATAGAACATAAATAGATGGAAAAAATTCCTTATGATTTTGTTATTGTTATTTTTATGTATGACAAAATTTACATTAAACCTAATATCAATTTTTATAGTTAGGAAATTAAGCTTACATGAAAATGATTCAAGAATTAATTATTGCAAGGTTTTGGAGAAAGGGTTAAGGTACTAAAAAAAATTAATAAATTATATACTCATGTATGGAAATCCTATCATTTAATATCATTTAAGTGTGACTCGATACATGAATTCTAATTTTAATGCATGTCTTGGTAGATTTTAAGTTCAATTAGATTATCTATTCCTATTAAGAGAAGGAATAATATTACGTAAATGTGAGAAAAGTTTGTCAATGCCTTATCCATTATGAAAGGAAAATTTATAGTATATTGATCTTATAGTTCATACATTAAGGCTATGAAACTTGTTTTATGACTTAGGATCATTATATGCCATTATCAAGTTGTTGAAAATTTATGGCTAGTCCATGGCTATACTTTTTAAAATGACAAGTACTTAGGAGGCGCCAATGTTATGAAATTTTTTTGTTGAGAAGAAAATTCATAAACAAGGAGTGCTTATTAAATTTGTAAGAATTCACTTTAGGATTATATATATATTCATTAAGTGTTTACAACCATGATTTTTTAAAGAACATGTATATAAAATTTCTCTTCATCCTACTTTTGGATAATGTTCTTTTAATTTATTGACACTTTGAGTTTTCTTATATGTAGTTAACATAATGTTATGTTATTTATTAATTATAATGGTGTACATGTAATGCTAATGATAATAGGAAAGATTTAATGAGATATTAATATGGATTGACATGACTTATACATCACATATAGAATGAGGGTGGTGATCTCATAGGTGTTATGGTGTGAAGGAAATATGTTGTATTAATAATGTACAATTGCTACAACCCATATTGAGTGAATTATCCTATGATGGTGGTATAATGATGAACATTATGTTAGAAAAGTTTAAGAATATGTATGTGGATCATTAGCTTGTTAATCTATGTTGAATCTAAAGGACTAATGATCAATTTACCAAAATAAAAACTATAAAAGGGTTTTTCAATTGTGAATAATAATAATAATAATAATAAAATTGAAATATAATCGAAAAATATTAGTATAAGGGATAGTCATATTCTTAATTTATTGATTTATCATAAACACCTAATACATTGCTCTTGATTCAACTATTTGGCCAAAGAGCCCTATATTACTCAACTATTGCTTAATTCAAGATAATTAAGTAAACCAATTCCTTATTACTAGTTAGCTTGAAATTGATTACCTTTGATTCAATTACGTAGCTAAGGATTACATAGATGTCTTGTATTCTTTAATTATTTCTTAATTCAAGACACACATAAATTAATTCCTCATTACTAATTAATTTGAAATTGATAATAATTCATGATCAAATTAACAATAACATTAAGCTCTTGGAAAATAGCTAAGATTGAATTAACAATTTTACATATGAAAATTTATAATTTATTCCTTATTGTTATTAAATATTTAATTATTTTACTTCAAAAAATATGCACACTTGATTGCTACTTGCAATAATTAACCATAACAATTTTATATGCAAAAGCTAATCATAATCAATTATCTAGCTATAGAATGTATCAAATAATTAACTAATAAGGTCTTTTTAGCAAATCACCTAAGTAATCATAAATAATAAATAATAGATAAATAAAATATAATCAAATCAAGAGTAAATTAATAAGAATAAGGTCCTAAAATTAAATTGAGTTGAGGTAGAAATCCCTTAAACTAAATACAAAAATTATCCACAAATAGGTTCTTTAAAAAGAAAAGAAAAGAAAAATTGATATGTTTTACTTTTGGAGGCTAGATATGATCTAATTGCTAAGTGAATTACGATTTTTCATATTTTTACAAAGTTGTCACCAAGGTCTTTAAGGTTATTATGGATTAGGCCTTGCATAATTTGGAGGTTTAGAGCTTAACTTATGACCTAAAACCTAAAATAACTTTTACCTTGTCCAATCCTATAATATAACTTTATAGCCATTTTCACCATCAAAATGACATAGTTTATTAAGATTGGTTTATGAAAATTGTTAAGTTAGGCCTTAAAAAACTTTTGGCTTTAGGTTTACATAATTTTGATGTCTAAAGCTCTAGATATTTCAAGATTACCATGACTAGCTTAGGAGCATTCACTATAGGGCAAGACTTTTGCATTAGCTTTCTTGGTTAGTTTTGAATCACCAAATGTTCAAACTAGGTCTAGTTGGTCTTTAAAACATTTGTATAATTTTCTCTTAATTTTACAATGATATAAATATCAACTAGATAAGAGGTCTAGAATTCTAGGTATAGTAAAAAAAGCCTAAAATAATATCAAAAATTTCACATTAGCTTAATAAATCATTTATGCTCTAAAATATAAAACCAATCACAAACTAAGATATAATTGACTCAATTAAGCACACAAACATTCATAGAGACTTCCATATTTTGCCTAACACATGTCAGAATTTACAAATACAATTAAAAAATTATGACAATTATGTAGAAGTATATTAAAAATATAACTTAATATCTTCTAATTTTTATAAACTACAAAGTAAACATATCAATTTAAAAGATACACCTTACACTATAAGAATTAAGGCCTTGCATAAATTTGTAAACAACACATAAAAAAAAAACAAAGGTTAGCATAAGATTAGCATCTTAATATTCTCTCTCCTTACTCTCCTTATAACTCTAATTTTAGTATTAGGTGATGGAAACCTTACAAATCTAGTTTGTCTTGTGCTTATGGTGAATGAAGGGATTAAAAGCCTTTTATACAGTGTTTTAAATAACTTCACCCATCAAAGAGTGATGTTTTTTTTTCTACTTCCTCCATTAAATTATGAAAACCTACTAACCATTTCTCTTATAAAAGAAATGTGAATAGTATCAACTAACCTTGATTAATGAGCATTACTCTACCTTAATAAGGAGTTACATAGCTTTAGTTATAATTATCTAATAAATCAATGTGTATTTATATAATTGGGTGGCATTTTGTTGGTATGCTTATCAATTAGTAAGCATGAGAACAGTGGTTTAAATCATTTCTTTGCAATTTCCCTATCCTATTTTCTTAATTAGGCACGTCCCACTGGTGATAGTAAGCACCTCGATAGAAAGACCTTTGGAACAAGGATAGCTTTACTTGAACACCTAAGTAAATAAAATAAATAAGAATAATTTTAACAAATAATGATTACGATAAGTAATGAGATTTAACTATAATAATTACTCCACCTTAATATGGCAACCTTTTATAAGGTTTTGAAAACAACTTCTAACACATAAGTGGGGGATTTGTTTTATTTGTGCACATAATGATTATGGTATTAATTTTTTTAATCAAATTAATTGGAAGACTAATAAAATTATTCATTAATTGTTTAATTTAAGAGATATAAATAGTTATTGATGGTGGATCCATAAATATTAAATACTAGGACATTATATATTAAAAAAGTAAATATTTAAATTAATATAAAATAAAATATTTATCTTAATATCTTTCTTGTATGTGTATAAAATTGTTATTAAGTGAAATTTCAAGTATTGCTACACTTTTTCAAAGTAATTTTTTTATTCTAAATATTTATTTACAATTGCATGGGTTTATTGATCCTCATTACTAATCACAGATTGACATATGATGTTTAAGGGATTATACATCGATTTTGAGCCATCATTTTATTCACCATTGTAATAACAATTTTATGATTTCAATCACAATATTATTATAAAAAAATAATACTACATAAATTCTTTAACAAATAAATTGTCATCGTTTCTTGTAAGTTACACCATTTGGTAATTGATGACATTTAATAATGTTAGTTTTATCCTAATAACTAACACTACCTATTTCATGATTATCATGACGGTGTAAAAATATCTAATTAGTGCTAATATACTAAATAGATATCTTTACAAGTTTTTATGTTATATTGATAATTTTACCAAATTAGTACTATCAAAGAAGTAGACATTTATTTTTAGAAAATATGAGAAGTTTTGAAGCTATATACATACACCAAAATTTATTTATATGAAAATACAATTTAAATAATATATATCGGATACTACAATTTCCTAATTTGATTTATTAAGGTTTCATTGTTAGGGATCTAACTCTATAAAAGAAAAAAGAAGTACCATTACTCATTGGACCTTTTCATAGAAGAACCTGATATAGAGGATATATTATAATAAAGTTAGGTTTTAAATCTATTTATTTAAGTTTTATTTCACAATTTACTCTTATGCCTACAGAGGTAGACTAAACTTTATACCAAAATATTATTTCATGAGTTCCATAGTGAGTTGGGAAAGTTCCTTTGTAAGTATCAATATGTGCCTACGAATGCATGTTCGGTACCCATAAATTTAGTTTAATAGAAAAATGAGTATAAAATATGCTCAGTAAATGGCCACTCATCATTTTGCTTAAAGGATCCTTCGTTAAGAAAGATTAGTCTTTTATTCAAATCTAACCACTACTTTGTGTTTAATGGAAAATTTTTCTATATATATATTATTCATTCATATTATTATAGAAATGGCAATGGTAGGCATATAAATTTCACTTTATACCTTTGGTCCAACCTTATCCCCTTTATCATAAGCATAAAGCCACCAATCTTTTTTCTCTACTATTAATCACTCAGTTCCTTCTCTGCGAAGAATGTTATAACTTCTCCTCCTTCTTAATTCACAAAAAGCAATAATGGAATACTAAAAAATCAACCATGTTGTCCATTGTAATAAGTATTGATAGATACTAACCATGCCACAAGTGTTTTATGGGATAAATGAATGTATCATATACATTCAATTTCCTTCTTAACAATTCTTAAATAATTTCAAGCAAACTTGTACATGTATTCTAGTTTGGATCCCTTTTGTACCTTTAAAGTAATTAAAAATTTTACTATAATTTGTTCTAACATACATAACACATTATTACATAAGGTACAACCATTACATTTCACAAATTATCCTTACATATACTATTCATACAAAGCCTAAATGAGGAATTCAAAAATAGGACAGCATAGGGGTATTTGCAATCTAAGACCTTTTTTATCAATCAAATAGAAACCAATTGATTTCAAAATTTTCCATAATATTCCTAACATGTTAAATGAAGGATAACTTAAGTTTTGTACAAAAATTTCATGGGTTTTGCTAGTGTACCAAAGGCAAGAACTTAGATTAGCTAATTTTGGACTGCATCAAAGTTGTCAAGATAAAATCACTATTTGGGTAATCAAATTAATTTCAATTTCCACCAATTTTGACATAAACTTGCCATCATACCTTAAAAGTTTCAAAAATTTTCTTAATCATTTTTTAGGTTAAATATTTGGAAATCCAAGACTACATAGATAGGGTTCTAAATAGGCTGATTTTTGAGTGCTTCATCTATAACTTGATCTTTCATGCATGTAAAAATTTTCAAAAAAATTTATATTCATCTTTAGTCATTATAACACCAAATATGATAATAAAATGCTAAGAATTTTAAATTTAAAAATTTCCTAATCCCTAAACATATTAGGTGACCAAATCTTGATTCAATACTAATAAAAAGTTTATTCCATTCCATCTAAATTTATTTCCTTTATTTTTCCTAAACAACTTTGGGAATTCTTTTTACAACACTCTTAATATCATTATACCAAAATTAAGCCATACTTTTATCATTTAGATAGCTTCAAAATAGTATCAAATGTCAATATATCACAATAATAGAATGGAAAGCATAAACCAACAACATCACCACTTTTCTTTTAACATAACCTTAAAAGTAAAGGGAATTGCCACTCACCTTAATTTTTTTTCACTCTTTAAATTTCTAAGACACCTTTGGAATAGTAAGAAAGTGGCTTTATGACAATAAATCATAATTTTAGAAATTTAGGAAGGAGAGTACTAAGAATTCTTAAAGAAATTGGAACAAATTCTTATGTTACCTTACAAGATTTGTAGCTATTAGATTAAGAATTCACTTGATAACTTGAAGGTTTAGAGTTCCTCACTATACTCCTTCTCCTTTTCCATCATTTGGCTAGCCAAGGAGTAGAATTTTTTTTCTCTAAATGACTAGCACGTGTATATATAAAAAGTTAAAAACTCTAATTACAAAAAATCTAAAATTTCTTGTTATTTTTTCTTAAATTTTGAGAAAAATATTAGGGCAAATGGTTAAGGTCTTATATGTCCATATAGCCTAGTATAACAAAAAAATAATTACCCTATTGGCTAATAAAATTAATCCACTTTAAATGGGCAAGTAAGGTTTATTACAAAATAGCTCCAAATCTCCCATTTTCTTATATTTTTGCCTTTAAGCTTTTAGATATTTTTGGGCCTTATTTAAGTATTTAAAATTTGAAATTCCATACATATTTTGAGCTTAAAAAAATTAATTTAGGTTAGCTTAATGATTTTTAAATAATTTACTTTATTTTCAGCTCAAATTCTCACTTTTCGATTTATCCAGATTTTGAAATTCTAGCAAATTTCTATGTGAATTTTATGTAAATTTTTCTAAACTTATTATTAAGTTTTTAATTGGATTTTTTTCTATTTTAATGCCTAATAAATTTTTCCTAAAATTCTAGTTAGGCTCATATAAAAAATACTTCTACGAACCTCCTAAATTTCACTCAATTTTCCCATAAAAATTTTCTAATTTGAGTGTTTCCAATATAGTACTTGTTTAGAATTTCTAATTTACTTAAGAAATTTTATAAAAATACTTCTATATTATATTACAATAACTATCATTAAAAATTATAATTTAATGTCAGATTATTTTTACCATCCAATATGGAATATTTAATATACCACTTTAATGAGTCATACAATTAATGTTGTATTATCTTTTTTTGCCCCTAAAGTAAAAATTAAAAACCCATTCCCTACACCTTTTTCATTTTATATAGTATATTATGATACATCTTACTATACTACTTCTAACTTAAAATACATATAGAATCACCCACAACTATAATATCACAACTTTGCAATACATACAAACCTCATATTGAACAAAAAAGAAAAAAAAACAGTGTACATTTCATTTTAATTATAGTGCACAATCCTAAATTCAACATATGCAATTCATAATAGATAGAATGGTCTTGTCTTTCTTTTATAGTAATTCTATACACTTATATATGTAATTAAGGAATACTTAATTAGTTTTATTACCAGATGGCATATATTTAAAGTATTTTCAAACTATAACAAAATAAAGTAAGCTAATAAAAATTTGAATGTTGCAATAATTACAAAGAAAAAGTTTGTCATGGTGAAAGAAAATTTTCTATGGAGAGCATAGTCTTCCAAGAAGTTAAGTATTTTCATTTTTAGATTATTTTTTATCAAATTTCAATACAAATGAATTAAAATAAAGTTTTCAAATCTCAATGCATTAAAAATAATATGAGGATGAAAACATTAAACCACTTAAAAGGTGGAGCTCCTCATAAAATTACCCAATTATTAGATAAAAATTTTAAAAAAATTAAGAATAATGTCATAGAGAGCTCTACCTCTTCAAAAGTTGAGTGTTTTCATCATTATATCATTTTTTTCCTTAAATCTCAAAACAAGTGAATCAAATTAAAATAACACAAATCTTAATGCAATAATAGCAATTTGATGGTAAAAATATTCAACTTCTCAAGAGGTGGAGTTTCTTATAGTATTACTCAAATACTAAATCAAAATACAAGTATTAATGTAAAAGAATTTTATTAATTTTAGTTTTATAAGAGAAATATAATAAAGATGTGAAAGATAGTGTAAAAGAGATTTTTTCTTTAATTTTAACTATGTAATATTTACTTTAAGCATTTAAATTTAATTCATCATTAGTTTAAATTAATTTTGCGCTATCATCTACTTATTTGTTGTCATGTCAATAAAAACACTATTATTGAAAATTCTTAATTATTATTACTTTCTTAATGATATGTTATCTTTTTTTAATTAACAATGTAAAATATTTTACACTAATAGTGGGTTAAATTCAAATTCTTATCTTAATACTATCTTATCAACACTTATCATCTCTCCTCATAAAGTGGATAACCTTATATAAAATTTAACATAAAAAAGATATATTGAATAAATTATACAACCCATTTGAAAGTCTCAAATTTTGTATAAATTTTGATTATTTAATTTATTTTATACTATTTAGATCACTCACCCTATATTTAGATTGGTAAAATACACAATTTCATTTACTTGTCAAACATGTTTTAGTTTTAAATAAGGTGTGGGCTTAAGTAAAAAAGGATTACATTTACAATTCTTATTTCAATTGCATTTGTGTCATTATTAAATCTATCAAATTTAGTAAGGATTTAACTAAAATTCATTTCATTCATCTTAAAATACATATTAAATAAAAAAATTTACCCTATTTTTAACATTATATCTACTATGGTACTATCAAAATTCACTTTTTAATTAAAATACATGCATCTTTCAATATATTCCAAATAAAATAACTTATTTGTAAATTAATTGACATTATTTATATTAAAATGAAATGTATTAAATTCTAAGAAAAATTAATTCTAAATAAGGTATTAGGAAATGGGAATCTCCAATATATTAATTAGGGGTTAACTAATGTTTGCTAATCATAACCATCCATTGCAAAGCTAAAAAGTTAAGTTAAGAGATAAAAATCTAAGCATTTAATTTTAAGTTTTAAATTATAGTTTGATACGTACATGAATATTTTATATAGATATAATACTTTTATAACTTTTTGTTAAAATGTTTTAATACTCAATAGAAGTAAGCTAAGTTCTAAGGTATTTCAAATCTAGTAAAAGGCCTTGAGTTCGATCCTTAAAGGTACCATTGTTAACAGAGGTTTGTTGTTTACAACTGATCTCGCTATGAATGAGGATTAGTCTTATACCTAGTAAAATATGTGTGAGAATACCTATCATAACCCAACCTTAATCATATCAATATAGAATCTATTATCTAGTTTCCTCCAACTTAACCTACAATCCTTAATTACGACTAAAGTATATGTAAATTGTTAAAGACAAGGAATCATACATCAATGAGAATTTATATGGATTTCATTAATCAATATAGTTTGATAATAAAAGAAGTTAAACTTGCTTATACACTGATTAAGTTTGAGTACAAGCTAGTTTACCTAACCTTAAATGGGAATAAGTCTCTATCCTTCTACCCTTGACTTGTACATGATGAGGCCAAAAAATATATAATTACATCCAAAATAACCTATATTGCCTTTAGCCATGTTGGAGAGCTTTTTGAATAATTAATTATAAGGTGGTCGTTAAGGTAGCTCAACTTGTAAGTTTGTAAAAATAAACATATAGTGAAGTAAGTTTAGGGCTTAGTGAAAAAATACTATAGCTTAATCAAATATAGGAAGAAATTATAAACTTATTGACCAAATTTATCCTTTTATATACCTAAACATTTAACTGTACAAATTCACAATACAATTCATGTTAGCATTGACAAATCCATCAATAAATTTATGCACTTAGTTGTACTACTAATCAAATGTACACACATCCATACCATATTCACATCACACAATATGCAAGAGTAACATAATAAGGAAAATAAGTAAATCTTCTAATGACTCCCGTACAGCTTTATCCGTCACTAGCCTATCCTTATGCCTCCCTGTTAACCTTATCTTTTACCAGTTGTTACCGAATTCTGTGCCTAAATATCATATCACCCCTATCACATTTCTTATGATTTCAATGGATTTATTCTCATTAGGAACACATATTTTAAGTTGCAATCATCCTAAGTCTTTTTATATGGCCATATTTCTTATTTTCTAGTATCACACATCATATAATAATTATACATACTATTATAGAATAGTTAATTAATATCGGTGGAGAGACATTAGTTACCACTATCACCAATGTCTATTTTAATGTGATGATATTTTAAAAATTATATAAAAACTTAAATTGATAGATATAAATTATAAATGATGTTTATATTGATGTAGTGTATTTTTTTAAATTAGTGAGAAACTTATTGTGTCAAGTTTAAAAATATCAGATGTTTAAAGTTTCATATGAAAACTTAAAACATTGATTTTTCTTCTCAATCATAGTTAAAAGGAATTTAAATCATCTTATAAGAAAATGTGAAAAGTTAAGTGATACGTAAAATATTTACATATTTATTTTTCCTTATATGATGCATTTTTATATGTTATCTTGTTTAATTTAATAAATTTAGTTGCATTTTGTGAATGGGTCTTGAATTTGAAATGAAATAAAATCTTTTAGATAATGTTGTATTTTGACCCTGTTTCAAGTTTTAGGCTATATCTGGAGTTTTAGATGTTGTATTGGGTTGTTCTTTATATGGTTACAAAGATAAGAAAAATACCTACAACTTTCATGTTTAAAGAAAAGCCCAGTTCGGAATCTAAGGATCTCAAATTCTGCTTGGAAGATGAAACAGTGGTTCTGACGGAATCTGACCTTTGGTTACTAATCTGATCATAACTTGGGATAGAAATGTCAAAATTAGGAGTTCTTTGCGGCATTTGAAAGTTAAGATCCGGATCTACAACTCCTATGTTGACAGGAAGATGTAAATCTGCCATTCTCATGGTGAAAAATTACCAACAAGTCAGAAGAATTGTTGCTGCGAAAATCAAGAAGGGTAGTTAAAGACCATGAGTGGTAGCTAAAGAATGTGATTGGTAGCTAATGGTCAAGATTTATGACTTACAGCTGATTCATTCACCTATAAATAGGTAGAAGGAGAGATCATTTGCAGCATTCATTGATTCATGCATCTTAGAGAGTAGTTTAGTTCATGCATTTTTAGTTCTTGTATGCCTCCTACATGGAAGGTTAGGTTTTCCTCCTATATGGAAGGTTTTACCTCCTACATGGATGGATAGCATTGTCATTTTCATGCATTTGTAATTGTATCCTTGTGTTTGTATCATGAATGTGATGATGTTTCTATTTTATCTTGATTTTGTTTTTAATTTCATTATGTTCTAATTTTTCATCTTCCTAGAATGATGACGTAACTTGATAATAACGGATTGAATTCTAATCTATTGAAACTAATTTCGATTTTATTTCCTAGATTGAGTTTTAATTATTGCTCTTAATACTTTCAATTGATTGGCCAGTTTTTGAATGAACTCAATATGTGTGTTGAGACCGGAAGGAGATACATATGTATGGAACCTATAATTAAAATCGTAAATTGCATATGAAATAGGAATATATTCATATGGTTTATGTAGTCTTAATGAGTTCCATAAATCCTAATGCATGATTAGTTGTTTTAATTCACATAGGAATATAGTGAATTAGCAATTAATTATAGAATTACTTGACCTTGGAAGAGGCTAGTAATTAATTTAGGGAAACTCGATTATCAATTAAGGGAGTTAAAATTGGATTAGTGTAGATAGATGATTCGATCCGAAATTGTTAAGTGAAGTTTGATCCCTAGGTCTTTTATTCATCTTCATCTTTACTCCAATTGCATTCATATTTATTTTAAGTATTTTTTGCATCAATCTTTATTTACTCGCTTCAATTCCAACTAATCAATTTGCCAAATAGTATTAAGATTATTAATTTTGGTACTTAGTGAAACAATCCTCGTGGGAACGATACTTTCTCATCACTTTATTACTTGTTTACGACAGTGTGCACTTGCGCTAATTGATAAACCATTTTACACGTAACAAGTTTTTGGCGCCGTTGCCGGGGATTGTTATCATTAATATCAATACCAAGTAATCTTAATCCTAATTTGGTTTTTATTTTACATTTTTTTCTTCTTTGGTGTTTCTTTTCTTTTCAGGTTTGTCCTATTGTATGACTAGATCGAAAGTTGCTGAGCCACTGCTATTTGATTTTGAGATCGAGAAAACTTGTCGAAGGAATCGAAAGATACAGAAGCAGTCAACTGTAGATCAAGGTGAAGCAATGGCAGATTTGAGAGAAGAATCAGACACCAAAGCACTCTGTGACTATGCCACACCAACAGTCATGGATACCATTTCTGAAATCAGGAGACCACCTATACCAGCCAACAACTTTGAGATCAAGCCAGCCATAATTCAAATGATGCAAGCAAATCAGTTTAAAGGTTCTTCAACAAAAGATCTGAATGCACATATAGCCAGCTTTCTGGAAATTTGCGATACATTCAAGCACAATGGCATTTCTGATGATGTCATAAGGTTGTGACTCTTCCCTTTCTCACTTAGGGATAAGACTAAAAGCTGGTTACACTCTTTTTCAGTGGGGAGCATCACTACATGGAACATATTGGCACAAAAATTCCTAGCAAAATTCTTTCCTCCAGCTAAAACTGCAAAGATGAGAAATGAGATTGCTTCATTCACCCAGCATGACATGGAAAGCATTATGAAGCACGGGAAAGATACAAGGAGCTGCTAAGAAGATGTCCTCATCATGGACTACCAGATTGGCTACAATTACAAACTTTCTACAATGGATTGTCCAATGCTACCAAAACACTTGTAGATGCTGCAGCTGGTGGATCATTAATGGGAAAAAGTATAGAAGCCTTCTGAACGCAACACTTCAAAGAAAACACTTGGAGTCCATGAGCTAGACATTCTAACCACTTTGTCTTCTCAAGTTGCCTTTATATCCAAGCAAGTGAGTTCATTAACAACTCAAGCAAATGTAATCAGAACTCCTGCAGATGCTTGTGATTTATGTGGAGGTCCTCACATGAGCACACAATGTCAAGAAGGAAACCCATTCATTCCTTCTCAACCTGAACAAGCTAACTATGTGGGGAATCAAAATCGTCAAAATGATCCTTTCTCAAACACATACAATCCAGGATGGAGAAACCACCCTAATTTAGGGTGGAGGAATAATCAAAATGTGTTCAAACTTTAAGGGAATTATCAACAACAAATTCAGCAATCACCACCACAACCAAAGGCGAATTTAGAAGAAGCATTGGCTCAATTAACCATGAATACTTCCCAATTCATGGTCAGAACAGAAGCTGCACTCAAGAGTCAAGAAGCAACCATGTAAAGTCAAGCAACTTCAATAAAAAATCTGGAGGTGCAAATGGGCCAAATTACAAATATGCTGAATTCCAGATAACCAGGCACTTTACCTAGTGACATTGAAAGAAATCCTAGAGAGCACGTAAAGGCTGTCTCATTAAGAAGTGGGAAGCAGTTAAATGAGCCAGAATCAAGGAAGAAAAATGAAGAAGCTCAGAAAGAAGATGAGGTGATTCCAGGAAGAATAACTTTTCCAGATAATCTTCCACCATATGTTCCTCCAGTTCCATTTCCTCAAAGATTGGTGAAAGCTAAGCTAGACAAGCAGTTTAGCAAGTTTTTGGAGGTATTTAAGAAGTTGCATATCAACATCCCATTTGCTGAAGCTTTAGCTCAAATGCCCAGTTATGCAAAATTCATGAAGGAGATTTTATTAAAGAAACGCAAACTGGAGGATTTCGAAACAGTAACATTAACTGAAGAGTGCAGTGCAATTCTCCAAAAGAAACTACCGCCAAAGTTTAAAGACTTTGGAAGTTTCTGCATACCCTGTACCATTGGAGAGTGTGAATTCGAAAAAGCCTTATGTGACCTTGGTGCAAGTGTGAATTTGATGCCATTATCTGTCTACAAGAAGCTGGGATTGGGAGAAGTGAAACCAACTACCGTGTCACTGCAGCTAGCAGATCGTTCAATAAAGCATCCACGTGGAATCCTTGAAGATGTGCTAGTAAAAGTTGAGAAGTTCATCTTCCTAGTAGATTTCATAGTGCTTGACATGGAAGAAGATCAAGAAATTCCTATTATTCTTGGGAGACCATTTCTTGCAACTGGACGAGCTCTAATTGATGTACAGAAGGGAAAGTTGACTTTACAGATTCAAGATGAGTAAGTGTCCTTCAACATTTTTAAAGCCTTATCTCTTCCTGATGAGGGTGATACCTGTTTTAAGGTTGATTCAGTAAGCAGTTGCACCAGAGAAGTAGTAGATGAAATTTGCTCCAATCAACCTTTAGCAGTCAACATGATGGACACATCTCATATTACAGATCCTAAAATTCTAGAACAAGTCAGTTATCTTGAAGCCAATTCACCAATTTTCATAAAAAGGCCATTCAAAGATTTGAGAGAAAAACCACCAAAGCCAATTCCTTCAATTGAAAAGCCACCAAAATTAGAGCTGAAAACACTACCCACTCATCTAAAGTATGCTTTCCTAGAAGAGGATTCAGCCTTGCCAGTTATCATCTCATCTGATTTAACCGCTAAAGAAGAAGAAAAGTTGCTGAGGGTGTTAAGACAGCACAAGTCCGCACTGGGATGGTCGATTGCAGATATTAAGGGAATAAGCCCTTCAATCTGCATGCATAAAATACTGCTAGAAGAAGATGCCAAGCCCTGTGTAGAACATCAAAGAAGGCTCAATCCAAATATGAAGGAGGTGGTTTGTAAAGAAGTGCTCAAATGGTTAGATGCTGGCATTATCTACCCAATTTTTGATAGTCCATGGGTGAGCCCTGTACAAGTTGTACCAAAAAAGGGAGGCATGACAGTGGTTCCAAATGAAAATAATGAGCTGATCCCGCAGAGAACAATGATCGGATGGAGAGTTTGCATTGACTATCGGAAGCTTAACAAAGCTACCAGAAAAGATCATTTTCCTTTGCCATTCCTAGATCAAATGCTAGATAAATTAGCAGGACAAGCTTATTACTACTTCCTTGATGGATACACTGGTTACAACCAAATTTTGATTGCTCCTGAAGATCAAGAGAAAATAACTTTTACTTGCCCATATGGAACATTCGCCTTCAGAAAAATGCCCTTTGGATTGTGCAATGCTCCTGCAACCTTCCAACGGACAATGATGGCAATCTTTTCAGATATGGTGAAAAATTTTATTGAAGTATTCATGGATGATTTCTCAGTGTTTGGGGAATCTTTTGATCTCTATCTAGCTAATTTGAAAAAGGTGCTACAATGCTGTTTGGAAACCAATCTTGTACTGAATTGGGAAAAATGCCACTTCATGGTGAAAGAAGGTATCATGTTGGGACACAAAGTTTCAATTTATGGGATCGAAGTTGATCGAGCAAAAATTAAAACTATTGAAAAATTATCTCCACCTGCAACAATCAAAGGCATTAGGAGTTTTCTGGGCCATGCTGGTTTTTACAGGCGATTCATTAAGGATTTCTCAAGGATCACAAAATCGCTATGCAAACTGTTGGAGAAGGACATTCCATTTGTGTTCGATGAGAATTGCATGTCAGCATTCCAAACCTTGAAGAAAGCCTTGATCTCAGCACCAATTATTGTCGCTCCAGATTGGAATTTTCCGTTCAAAATAATGTGTGATGCAAGTGACTATGCAGTTGGAGCAGTCTTGGGCTAGAGAAAGAATAAGATTTTTCATGCAATCTATTATGCCGGCCGAACACTCAATGAAGCCCAAATAAATTATGCAACAACGGAAAAAGAGCTCCTTACTGTTGTATTTGCCTTTGACAAGTTCAGAGCTTACTTAATTGGCTCAAAAGTCATAGTCTGGACGGACCATTTTGCAATAAAATACTTGATAAAGAAGAAGGGTGCAAAGCCTAGATTAATCAGATGGGTACTTCTGTTACAAGAATTTGATTTGGAGATCAGAGACAAGAAAGGGACCGAGAACCTCATTGCAGATCACCTTTCTCGACTTGAAATTCCCAAGCTTGAACTAGAGCTGCCAATCCAAGAGTCTTTTCCAGATGAGCAGCTGTTTAATGTAAGATCATTATCAACTCCATGGTATGCTGACATTGTGAATTATCTAGCAAGTGGGATGATGCCATATAAGCTCTCTGGACAACAAAAGAAGAAATTCTTAACTAATGTGAAGTATTACTTCTGGGAAGATCCATTCGTGTATAAATATTGCCCAGATAGAATCATAAGGAGATGTGTTCCAGAAGAAGAGATGAGCAGTATCCTTTCCCATTGTCATTCATCCCCATATAGCGGTTATTTTGGAGCAAATCGAATTGCTGCTAAGGTTCTTCAGTCTGGATTCTATTGGCCTACCCTATTCAAAGACTCTCAAGCCTATGTAGTCGCATGTGATAAATGTCAGAGAACAAGAAACATCTCTCAGAGAAATGAAACCCCATTAACCAACATTCTGGAGGTAGAATTATTTGATGTATGGGGCATTGACTTTATGGGTCCTTTTCCATCTTCATTTGGCAACCAATTCATTCTAATGGCTGTGGATTATGTATCTAAATGGGTAGAGGCAGCAGCGTCTCCTACAAATGATTCTGGAGTGGTTGTGAAATTCCTGAGAAAGAATATATTCACAAGGTTTGGAGTACCTAGAGCAATCATAAGTGATGGAGGCAAGCATTTCTGCAATCAACAACTTCAATTTGTGCTCACTAAATATGGAGTAACTCACAAGGTAGCAACTCCTTATCATCCACAGACCAGTGGGCAAGTGGAGATATCAAATAGAGAGTTGAAATGGATTCTAGAGAAGGCAGTGAATTCCAACAGGAAAGATTAGGCCAAGAAGTTGGATGATGCATTATGGGCTTATAGAACAGCATTCAAGACCCCAATTGGTACATCTCCTTACCAATTGGTATATGGCAAGGCATGTCATCTTTCGATTGAATTGGAACACAAGGCATACTAGGCAGTTAAGGCATTAAATTTTAATTTGAAGACAGCTGGTGAAAGAAGGCTAATGCAACTAAATGAACTCGAAGAATTTCACCAACATGCTTATGAAAATGCTAAGCTCTACAAGGAGAAGACAAAAATGTGGCATGATAGGAGAATTATAAGGAAGGAGTTCACACCGGGGCAGAAAGTACTTCTCTACAACTCAAGGTTAAAACTCTTTCTAGGAAAATTAAGATCAAGGTGGTCAGAGCCTTTTACTGTGGTTCAAGTTTGGCCGTATGGAACTGTGGAAATTCAAGATGGTGACAGGAAATTCAAAGTGAACGGGCAAAGATTGAAAGAATACAATGACAGTACATTCAACACCATCAAAACTGTCATCACGCTCGAGGAGCTAGCTAGTAAGTATTAAAAAAAAAAAGAGGACTTTGTCTAGCTAAAGATGTTAAAGAAAGGCGGCTACTTGGGAGGCAACCTAAGACTTCTTTCTCTACTCATTTCTTTTCTTCTGACTTATTTAAGCACACATCGCACATCATTTTTCACTTATAATTTCAGCTTTCATCATTCTCATCATGGAGGAATCCTTTGTAAAGCTTAAAAGCAGATTCCCTACTCTTCCCAAAGATGTGCTCAGGAAAATCTACAACTGTCGATTTGAAAGAATGAAGGCATTTAAGCATTTGGGTCTTCCCGAGGATATACGTTGGATTATTGAAGCTAAGGTACGTTTAGCAGGTGAGTTTAATGAATCATTTGTTAGACGTATTCCAGGTATGGGAAGAAGTTCTTACTCTAAAAAGAGAAGAGCTAAAAGAATGAGAGTCTGCCATAAGTGTGCAAGGTGGAATTGTAATAAGCTTTGTAGGAATAAAGGAATGATTTCAGTAAATCGAGACGACAAAATTCGATTCATAAAGGATGGACTGAGTAAAGAGTCATTGGATGATATTATTCAGACTCTTGAGACGCATCCTAGTGGAGATGTTCATGTTGTTCTTCTTGATTTAATGAACTTATTTAATACAAAAAAGGAACGCTACAGTCTTGGGGATCTGACTGTAAAAGATTCTTTTGCCAGTTTATAAGAAAATTGGATGGGAAGCAAATCCTCGGCTCATAGAAGCCGTTTAAGCCGTTACTGAATGAAAAATCAGAGGAAGATGTGAGCCACAATCACAACTACTGTACATATGTTTGTCTGCTTTACTTTTCCTTTATCTTTTTATCTTTACAGCTGCTTTTTAACTTTCTCTTCTTTTTAAGTTTACCTTTTCAGTAACTTTTTAACTTTCTTTACATTCCGTATTCTACTTTGTTCATGCCATTATTACACTTGTCAGTTGTGCACAGCATTTTTTTTTCTTTTTCTGATATTATCTGATTTACGTGATTTCTTTGTTTCTGCTTTTGTATTATAAGAATGCATTTCAGCAATCACACTTTGCAAAATATCTGAAGGCGAGAGAAAAGAAGAGGAAGAGGTTGAGAAACCATCAAAATGTAGATTTAAATCTATCTGTATTTTTGGTGAATCTTATGCTGGAAAGAATGTAGAATTTCTGACAGTAGCAACTGAACTTGGTCATGCATTAGCTGCTAGAAAGATTGCCTGTGTGTATGGAGGAGGGCTTCATAGCTTAAAAGGAAGTGCAACATTTTCTGCCTACATCAGAGGAAGCAAAATAATGAGTATCCTTGTGAATGATTTAGATGATAAGAAATACACCATTAGTAAAACATTAAAGGTTTCAAACTTGCCTGAACGTATTGGATGTATGCTTTACAGTGCTGAAGCCTTTATTGCTTTACCTGGTGGTTTAGAAGCATTAGATGGAATTTCTAGCATTGCATATTGGATTAACTTGAACTTTCATCAGAAGCCAGTAGGTTTATTAAATGTTAATGGTTTTTATGATAGTTTGCTGTCTTTTTTAGATCAAGCTGTGGAACAAGGATTCATACCCCAAGCGACTCACCGTGCCATAATGTCTGCCTCAACTGCTGATCAGCTGATTGACCAACTATAAGGCTATACACATAAACCAGATCCATTAGTGAAAAAGATAGATTGGCAATCTCTAACTAGCAGCTAGAAGCATGAGCCAGACACCACTCTCCGGTTGTAACTTTCTTTACTCTTATGGTTTTACTCCCAAAATTTCTTTTATGTGTGTGTTGCTTATGCATTTCCTTTTAATAAACCCTTTTTGCTAATCTGCTGAAGACATTGGGGACAATGTCTGCATTAAGTGTGGGGGAAAGTAAAAAAAAAAATTTACTTTTTAGGATTTTTTGGTAGTGAAACCATGAGATTTATATATAAAAAAAGGGATGGCCGAGTAAAGAGTTATTTTCTGCTCTTGATACGCATCTTAAAAAAAAAATATTTTCTTGCTTATTAGGTTCTTTTCAATAATTTTAAAAGATTTCATAGCATGATTGAACAACTTTCTTACTTCTTAGAATTAATGGATTTAGTAATGGATTTTGAGTTGGATTGAGTTGGAAACCTTTAACCGTGAGATTTTGAGCCTACTTGTTGAATCAGTATTATATTTCTTGTGTGTGATATTCACCTGTTAAGTTGTCACTCTAGAACTTGCATAAAATCTGGTTGAGATTATAATTTACATGCATACTCATATATGATAAAGACATTTTTTTTCCTCGGTTAGAACCAAATAGCCAACCCTGCAGTTTTACCATTGATAAACCCCTTTGAGCCTGATTAACCGTTTCTTTGTTTTAACCCATTAATATGTAATTTAATGAAACATCAATTGTCTTTACTTAACCCTAGGGATTAGTAGAGTATTTGAATCTTTGAACAATGGGTTTTTGACAAAGTGTGGGGGAATATGTATTATTAACTTCAAAGTTGCAAGGGTTTTCTTTCAAAAAAAAAAAAAAGAAAGAAAGAAAGAAAAAAAAGAAAAAGAGAGAAATTGATGTGTACTTGAATTTGAATCATGGGCTGCTATGTTGAGATAAAATTATTTAGAGATTACCCATGTTTTAATTGCTCTATTAATTTCTCTCCTTACTTCAGCCTTTCATATTCTTGTTTTATCTTTCCTTTACCTTGACCTCATTACAACCCTTAATAAAACCTTTTGATTTGAAGTGTGCATGTAAATCAGGTAGTGGAGATTGAGAATTTATGAAATCCTATGGTAGTGCAATCTTTGATAGGATGAATTTGAGTGAAACAATTGCCCATAAACACTTGAGAGAGGAAGAGTTGCAGTGATTATATCATTCTGGTTCAATCCTTCTCAAATGAAGTTGCAATCCCTTTTTGGTTTTATATGTCAAGATTTGTTGATTCATGAATGCTATGATATCTTTGTACTTTAATTATCTTTCTTATGTTTTTGTACTTTTTATCTCATGGGTAGATTAGTATTAGTATTAGTATTAGTTTTCTTCTATTTTGTGTTTGTCTGAGAACGTCCAAAAGCTAAGTGTGGGGGAATTTGATACGTAAAATATTTACATATTTATTTTCCCTTATATGATGCATTTTTGGATGTTATCTTGTTTAATTTAATAAATTTAGTTGCATTTTGTGAATGGGTCTTGAATTTGAAATGAAATCAAATCTTTTAGATAATGCTGTATTTTGATCCTGTTTCAGGTTTTAGGCTATATCTGGAGTTCTATATGTTGTATTAGGTTGTTCTTTATATGGTTACAAAGATAAGAAAAATCCCTACAACTTTTATGTTTAAAGAAAAGCCCAGTTCGGAATCTAAGGATCTCAAATTCTGCTTGGAAGATGAAACAGTGGTTCTGACGGAATCTGACCTTTGGTTACTAATCTGATCATAACTTGGGATAGAAATGTCAAAATTAGGAGTTCTTTGCGGAATTTGAAAGTTAAGATCCGGCTCTACAACTCCTATGTTGACAGGAAGATGTAAATCTGCCATTCTCATGGTGAAAAATTACCAACAAGTCAGAAGAATTGTTGCTGCGAAAATCAAGAAGGGTAGTTAAAGACCATGAGTGGTAGCTAAAGAATGTGATTGGTAGCTAATGGTCAAGATTTATGACTTACAGCTGATTCATTCACCTATAAATAGGTAGAAGGAGAGATCATTTACAGCATTAATTGATTCATGCATCTTAGAGAGTAGTTTAGTTCATGCATTTTTAGTTCTTGTATGTCTCCTACATGGAAGGTTAGGTTTTACCTCCTACATGGAAGGTTTTACCTCCTACATGGATGGATAGCATTTTCATTTTCATGCATTTGTAATTGTATCCTTGTGTTTGTATCATGAATGTGATGATGTTTCTATTTTATCTTGAGTTTATTTTTAATTTCATTATGTTCTAATTTTTCATCTTCCTAGGGTGATGACGTAACTTGATAATAACGGATTGAATTCTAATCTATTGAAACTAATTTCGATTTTATTTCCTAGATTGAGTTTTAATTGTTGCTCTTAATGCTTTCAATTGATTGACCACCTTTTGAATGAACTCAATATGTGTGTTGAGACCGGAAAGAGATACATATGTATGAAACCTATAATTAAAACCGTAAATTGCATATGAAATAGGAATATATTCATATGGTTTATGTAGTCTTAATGAGTTCCATAAATCCTAATGCATGATTAGTTGTTTTGATTCACATAGGAATATAGTGAATTAGCAATTAATTATAGAATTACTTGACCTTGGAAGAGGCTAGTAATTAATTTAGGGAAACTCGACTATCAATTAAGGGAGTTAAAATTGGATTAGTGTAGATAGATGATTCGATCCGAAATTGTTAAGTGAAGTCTGATCCCTAGGTCTTTTATTCATCTTCATCTTTACTCCAATTGCATTCATATTTATTTTAAGTATTTTTTGCATCAATGTTTATTTACTCGCTTCAATTCCAACTAATCGATTTGCTAAATAGTATTAGGATTATTAATTTGGATACTTAGTGAAACAATCCTCGTGGGAACGATACTTTCTCATCACTTTATTACTTATTTACGACAGTGTGTACTTGCACTAATTGATAAACCATTTTACATGTAATATTAAGATGTCAATTTTGAATTTAACTGACATTAAAAGGTGTAACTAAGATTGCTTATTTTGAAAAGGGTAAAACATGGGATGTCAAACTTACCTTAACAAATGACATCCATTGCTTTTCATACTTACAAAAAATTTCACTCATAATTTTTTTTTTTTAGTTGTGTTTAGACTAATGAATAGAAATTCTTCAAATTTATTAGAAGTGTATCACATCTTATACTTTAATGTATCTTGCTCTTAAATATGTTGAGATCAAGCAAGAGATATTAAAGTCTAGAATAAGATAGTTCTATAGTTCATTATCACTCTCCAATATTTTAATAAGATCTTTTGTATGGGACATTTATAAAGTAACACTTTTCAATGTTTCAACAATATTTCTTTAACGATCCTTTACTTTTATTGCTAGGGTTTGTATGGAAGAATTAAATTACCTTCAGTTCTTCCATGCATACTCTTGTTATTAAAATGAATAAAATTAAGCAACAAATTTCCATTAAGGATGATGATTTTAACACATAATGATTTTGTTATAGTTTTTGTATATTGATGTAAATAATTATTTTTCTTATATTAATGATTTAGTATAGTTTTATGTAGAATATTTTATGAAATACATAATGATTTGGAAAGAAATAAAATCCTAATATGTTTTTTTAGAAATGAATTGATGATCTATATAGTTTTTGTATGTATAGGTTATTTTATGGAATACAATTAGAAGCAATGATTTTAAAAGAAATAAAATGTCAAAATAAATTTTCATAATTATTTACCTCTTTATCATCTGTACATTTATAATAAATTCTTCAATGAAAATTAAATTTATAATAGTTTGATATTTTTCATTTGATTGTACTTTTGAAATAAAATGTTCAATGATAATTAAACTAATTACAATTTTCTATTAAATTCATAATTTGATTGTAGATTGTGTAATTGATGTAAAAAAGCTTTAAATTTGATTGTAGATAATCCATATATCTTTGGTGAGAATGTCAAACCTTAACACGTCTATTTTAGAATCAATTTATGTCTAAATTCATTGCATTTATGATGAAATAGCAAAAATTTAAGATATTGATTATTTTCAAAACTATCATCCAAAAGGCATATCATAAATGTTTTTGAGAAATATAAAATATTTAGATGTTACTTTTAGATGTAACTGATATTAATAACATATTTTAGGTTCATAATTGACATCTAATGTCTTGCATATTGCTTATAAATTTTGTTTGCACTCTCCATTTTAAATATCTTAATAATACCTTTAGCTCATTTATCCAATTCTAGAATTTGGATCATAATTAAAGATAGCTCTTTTTCCATTTTATTTTGACACATTTAAAAATGTTATGAATCTTTTTAAAGGAATAGCCTTCGGACAATATGAGATAGGATTCTCCCTACACTTTTACCATGAGCAAAGCCTCTCTCTATAGTAATTAATCACAAGAGAGCAAGGCGTCTCAAGATGGCTTTATTAGTCCATACTGATGCCTTAGAGGTCTCTAAGACTTGTGATGTAATTATTAACTAGTTGACTTTTCTTTTGGGCTCTTGCCGCGTTATTTCAATAAAAAAAATGTAAAATTGATTTCAAGCAATAAATTAAAATTTACATTGAGGATGATGATTTTCATACCTGGTGGTTTTGTTATCCTTTTTGTGTAATGATGTAAACATGTAATTTTTTTTTTGATAATTTATTGTAGTTTTTATGTAGGTTATTTTATGAATTACATATATATATATATATATATATATATATATATATATATATATAATTATTTAGAATGAAATAGAATCATAATATAAATTTACAAAATTATTTATCTTTACTCATCTTTTTGTACTGTTATAATGAATTTTTAAATAATAATTATATGTTAAAATTTTATAAGTGACATTTGGATTACAAAAATTACTAAAAAAAAAGAAACAAATTTAACTTTCTATTTAAAATGGTTAAAAATTAACTTTTTGTTTACAAATTAAATTTGAAACATCAATTATAGATGATTATAGTATTAGTTATTTCCATAACAAACATTTAAATATATTTGAAAGGTCTATGATGAAATAGTAAACTTACAAAATATCAATTTTTTGCTCAACCAACATCTAAAATAATAGTTGTTACAAATTTATGAGAAAAGTATGAAAATCTAAAGATGTGTATTAAATGACATTAATGAGTTGATGGAAAATGATAAAAATTTAACATGTCGATTTAAAAAAAAAAAGGTTTATCTAAAGTCATCTCAATTGTCATGATAGTTTATGTCAAAAGTTTATACATTAATGAAGTATTTGACTAATGTCTTAAGGCATGGCAACTACCATTTTGTTAAGATATAATCAAATTTATGATGTCAATTTTATATTAATAACCATTGTCTAAGATTTGCTTGCCACTATAAATATCACTCTTACTTCACATTTAGAGATATCAAGAAAATACAAAATTAGGTTGCAATTTAAAGATAAATTATAGTGAGAAGAAATAGAAAATGAATTCATATATGAATAGGATTATAGATGCATAAATTATGATGCTATCTTTTCTCACTATAATTTATCATCAATTTACATCCCATCTAGATATATTAAAGAAGCACTAGATGGGTTGCAATTATAATGAAAAGAAGTAACATGCCTATTTTTGCATGAATGGTGATATTGTTTCTTCTTAGTATAATTTATCATTAGTTTGCATCCCATCTAGAGATATTGAGAAAATGCATGGATTGCAATCTAAAGATATATTATAGTGAAAAGAAGTAGCATGTGCATTCTTACATTAATAAGTTTGTAGATGTATGAATGGTGATGCTGCTTCTTATAATTATATTTTATCATCAGTTTGCAACCTATTTATGCCTTTCATCTCAAAAGTTGTCTGTATCCATAGATTCTAAAAGTTGTTAATTTAGACCCTTTATCAAATAAAGAGTTTTTAATTTGAAGTGTGTAAATCATTGTAGTCAACATTAACAGTACTATTGTAAAAATTCTAGATTCCATTAAAATTCCTTTAAGATTTTTTCTATTGACTCCAAAATATTTTCAATATCTTTTAGTGAATGTTGAATATGATGATCTATATCTTTCATCTCAAAATTCATCCTATTGATGAATTTTAGAAATCATTAATCTACACCACCTTTCATCTTAGAAGCCATCTCTAATGTTCTTTGCATTTCTATTATTCATTATAAATCATAATCTTTTTGGTGTATATGTTGATGTACTAATATGAAAATAATTAAATTACATAATATATTTTTGTAATTGCCTTTCTCTTTTGTTATTTGCTTTTGCATTTACATTCAATTATTTAATGTTTATGTTTGTTTAATCAATAAAAAATGTGAAAAATGTTATTGATTTTACTTAGAGTAATTTAAATCCAAAAAAATAAATTAGTTCATAAATGATGTTAGTGTTCTTACAAAACTTATACTTAAACTTTGATATTATTGCTTGATATCACTTGCAAAGCTATAAATTGGATCTTATGTTTTATATATTTTTATATATGTTTATGAGATAAATATGAATGAATTCTCCTTCAAGATAAATATAAATGTATAAATATGTGATATATATAAATTATGTTTTGGATTTTATTTGATATTTATAATTAAATTAATTTTAAAGAATAAGTTACCGAAGCAAAATAAATCAATTATTTTAATAATTGACAATCAATTAATATGATGATAGTTTTTGTTAAGAAATTGACATTAAACATTAGTTAATAAGATAACATTATTTTTTCAAAGATGATGGAGGGTTTTGTACTTAACTGACATATAATATCTAAAAGTTATTTGCCTAAGCTACTTTTAGAAGTTAGTGTTTTGTGGTAACTAACATGGAAACCTCTACACCTAAGCATGATTTGAAAATAAAAAGGTTAAAATATGGCACAAGGTGAAAAGTAAAAAAAAATAAAAATAAAACATAGAACTATTGGCAAATTTCATCCCAAAGTTCTTCCAACCCTAAATAATTATCTATTTAACATGATATGTGCTTTTTCTAGCCTTAAGATTATTATCTTCAATTTTGTGTATTTTTTTCACTAATTATTTTGTAGGACTAAAGCTTTATTTGGTTATGACTTTATCTATAAGGTTTAGCAATTACTAGAAAAGTACAAAATATAAATATAAGAATTTATTTTACCTTTTGTGTTTGTTCTTGAATTTTAGTTTTTAGTTCCATAAATTGATTGTATTTTATTGTCTATCACTTTAATACAATTTTTATATGTAAGAAATTTGATTCCATTTATCTTCTTTACAATTTAGTGATATTATCTACTATTTATTTACATAAAATATGTAATATTACACACTAGATTTTCATAAATGTTTATTACATCTATAGGTATTGTATTTAAGAGTACCTTTCAAGGGAGTGTAAATCTCACATGTTGTATAATAAGTATTAAGATAGATTTACTAAAGCACATATTTTTAATTAGAATATTGTATATAATCTTTCACCATTTTCATTCTTTTATTAATCAATTTATTCTCTAAAATTATTAAAATTAGGATTATATAAAGTCATAGGAGATGTTGGCAGGCAATTTTAGTTAGGGTGTTCTATAAAAAGGAACATAAATGAAATAGCAAGGAAAAGTTAATGTTAGTGTTTGGGAGGGTCGAAGTTAGTTCATGCTCAAGTAAGCAATCATAGAATGATTACATTTGTATACATTGTATTACTTTTTCTTTATATATAAAAAATTTCTGTTAATTGTTATATTTAATGTTATGTCTATGTAATATAAATAAATATTATAATTGTCCTTAAAATAATTTATATTATTTCTAAAAAGTCCTTAGTTGAGTATTAATGTAAATTGGAATAATTATAATGCATCGAAAATAATATGTATGTTGGTTGATGACTTTGATCATGGATACGAGATGTTAAGTTAACTTATAAGTACATATTAGAAAACAAATATACGGGACTAATCTACCATAAGAATGCTACATGGATTATTATATGAGTATTATAAGCAATTCTTATAATGATAATAAAACATATAGTTCTTTAACTTGAAATCATTACGATTTCTTGCATGAAAAGTTGTGTACTTTGATGCCATCTAATATCATATATAATAGGGTCAAGTTAAAAGGTGATGATTAGGTTTACCATGAATTATGAGAAGGGATATAAGTGATCTTAATAGGATTTTGTCCTTTCTATGTAGAAGTGATATTTATAGGCCTTTTTAACAAAGTGAGATTATGAAATGCATAATCATGTTCAAATTGATTAGTATATGATATTGATCCATTTATTTTAGTTAGTTTACTTTGGAATAAAAAAATATGTAAATTGAATTATGAAAAGGGTGACACATTCCATGCTTTGAGATTAATTTGGATATCTAAGACAAAAAGGATTAGATTAAATGGAACATTGGTCATAAAAAGGTTATATCAAATTAATGACATTCTTAATATTTAGGTGGTTGCAATGTATTACTAGACATAACTAACTATCTACAATACTAAAATAGAATTTTAGTTAGACTAATGTTTTTAATTGGGATAGGTTTAATATTGGGGTAGCTTGAGAACCTATAGGGTTACATATAAAAAGGCTGTCAAATATTACGGTCATAATGTAATTAGAAATTTTTAGTTAGACTAACGCTTTTAATTAGGATAGGTTTAATATAATTAGGCTTTATTAAGTTATAGTGATATATGATTGGGTTATACTTAAGTAACACTTCATATGGGCTAATTGCTTACCAGAACCTTGATTGGGCCTAGTCAACAATTAAAGTCCAATTATCCTCTTTTTTAAAGTAGTTTTTATTGGAGATTGAAGATATATTTTACTTGCAAGATAAAATAAATTGGTTAGATAAATATCTGGCTAATATCCATCATTCAATTTAATTAGGCAGAATATATTCCAAGATCAATATAGTTGAGATATTATTCTATTTATACTAAGATCTTAAGGGTGGATAAAGAGATTGAGTATGACTAAAAAACTTATAGCTAACACAATGCAAAAAATTGAGATCAATCCCATCTAATTTGATAAAAGTATTCAACTACTTATACGGATATCTTAGAGGCATTGCCTTGTTGGATAATGTTCTGTGATTCATAATCCAATTCATGTTTACCAATTCATGATTGGATCATTTAAAAGTTAGTGATGATACATTATTGAAATGTTTATGATTGCAAGGATCATGTTCATCAAAAGCAAGCATGATTCATACTTGTGTTCATGAATTCATACATTGTAGGCTTCATGCTCTTCTTTAACAATTTAATTCACATTATACAAGTATAAGCCTTATCACTAGTTTATGATTTTTTGTACAGATCCTTTACAGACTTCATATTATCCTTTTCTTTTTAATTAAATTTTCATTATATTGTTTAATCCAAAACCTAATAGGATGGATGATTGAGTGAAGAACAGGGAGATAGGGTTTTAACAAGGGAGTAAGGAATAAGGGAAGGGAGTTTAAGGGTAAAGATATACTATGTTTATTATTATATTAAACTCATATGGTATGATGGGAATTACACATCAATTTTTTTAAAAGAAATAATGTTTAATGTTATTTCTCATGACACTAAAAAAATAAATGACTTAAATATTGATCGATATAAAAATTGAAGTTATTGTTATCATTTACAATAATTATATGATTAACATTAAAAATGAATATAGAACAATGCTTAAGTAGACATCGATTGAATACTAATAAGTGATCCTTTAAACACTTGATGTTAATAAATTATTTTATAATAGTGACATAATATCATATGGTTTTCAAGTCCCTTTCTCACAACACATTACTTAAAATTTATAAGAGGTAGTTAACTTTGTGGTTAGCTATGCAACATAGGAAAGGAAGCATAATTGATTATATAGTTAACAACAAGGGACTCTAGCTAGAATCCTAGTGCCAAATAATCGATTATCCATAGCATACGAGTCATAATCAACTATGGACCTTCAAAGAATAAGGTTTAATTAAGTAATCAATTATATACTTGAATATCATCGTTCAAAAGGTAAGCTCTTTGGTTATAGTTAACTATGTAGTCGATTGCAATTTTCCCAAGATCAATTTTACAAGATACAGTTAACTACCAAATGGTTTTTTGTAGATTTCTAACTTAAAAACATCACTCATTCACCATTAATGCTAACCTAACTTATTTATCATACCTTAACCAAATCATAAATGCATATGATGGATTTGTATGCATGACATTCATTGGATTAATGCCCAGGTTCATTATACTTGAAACACTTGCTCGAGATGGGTTTCGCATAAGCATTCTTGGCCATTACATTTAATTGTGTGGATTTTATGAGTTTTGTCATTCCACTTGCACTTGTGTTAGCCAACTGATTAAAATTTGAAAATTGACCTTTTTCATATGCATTTGGTTTCTCTTTATTTTGGCTCATTTAAGCATTTGTTAAAGAAGGTGAACATATGGTTAAAGGACTAATAAATGATTATGATAACAACATTTCTATCTTTAACGCCATATTATGTGCTTCATTGACTATCCTGTTGGTGTTAAAGACATCTTATTTTTTATCTTAAAGTATAGCCATTAATGTAACAAGATGTTTGTTGTTTATCCATCTTTAGAAAGTTACATTGTACTAAAAGCTTGAGAAATTCTTTAGTGTATTGAGTCATAGTTTGATTACTTTGAACATAATTCTAATACTAGTGAAAGAGATATTATTGACAATCTAAAGGGAGAAATCTTCCTTGGAGAAGTTTCTTCATCTTCTACCATGTTCTTATTGGTTCATTTCCTTGCCTTCAATGGTTGTTTTGCAAATTATCCTACCAAGTAACTCTTTCTTCTTTCAGCTTGTATGCAATGTGTTTCACTCTTTTATTATTTGGAAGGTCTATCATGTCAAAGAAATTTTCTACCTCATGTGTCCAATCTAGGAAGCTTTCAGCATGAAAGTTGCCATTAATGTTATAAAGATTAGCCTTTATGTGATAGTCTTCATTTTTTCAATTGTGTCACCTTTTTGTCTGATATTCTTCATATTTAGAGTCTAAATTTTCATCAAAAAATTTTAGCTTTCATTGATGATAGTTAGTTTGATAGTTGTTGGCCTCTGTCTTCTATCTCTGCCATGAATACAATTCTAAACTCCTTAGATGTCTTCCATATCTTTGGTTTCATCTTCAAAGTCTTCATTGGTGGTTTGGTTTGCAATGTTTGATAGGCCAAAGGCACCATCTTTGATGCCATTATCTTTATCATTTCCATGAAACCTATTGGTGTCTATGCCCAAGTTTTTTCTTTTTTTTAGCGATCATGTTGTGGATCTCATAAAGTTTGCAAGTCATCCTGTCCTTTTGAACTTGCATCACTGCCTAAAGGGCTTTAATCCTATGAGTGCTGTCAGTGGGAAGTTTACCACCATATCTGATGTCACCACTAGTCGTCATCTTAAACTTTGGATTATTGGCTATACTTTGATGCCACATGACATAAAGCAAAAGGCAAAAGTAAGAAAATAAAATTTTTAGCAGAAATAAATAAAATGATTGAAATTGGAATCAAATACTTTATCAATATCTAAATTGAATATTGGATAAATGAAACTCCCCAATGTGATACATAGACATATTAATTCTAGGAAAATCATCTACAAAATTTAAGCAATATGAGATCTACATATTTATACTAATCACTTAAATTTAAAACATTTATTTTACATGGTGTGAAATTTCATAAAAATAAAGAAAATAACAATAAATAAACAAGTAATTTTGGAACTTTAATTTGATCAATCTTCTCAATAAAATTAAGAGATCTAGATCCACATCTTTTTCATATTTTAGAGAGCTTAAATTTTAAAATTTAGTAAATGCACACATTCATTTGCACTCACAATATCTAATATATTTTATAAAAAGTTTGAAGATTTAACATATTCATTTGTACATATTCACACAAGCGTGGCTCCCCGATTACCCTCATATGATAGTCAGATGTACAGAATTAATGTTGCTTATTTTGTAATGACTAAAATATGAATAGAAGCATATAAATGGATAAAAATAATTATTTAAATAAAATTCTGATAAATGAGTAAATTTTGAAAAATAAAATTAAAATTTTAATAGCTGCATGTGATAAATGAATAAATATAATATATAAAATGCTCATAAATTACGAAATTTTAAATGTAATAAATGGATAAATATAATTAATTTAAATAAGCTTACGAGCGAGACTTAAAAATTAAAATGAATATCCGTGACACTAATACAGAAGTTATGTTCATTGGACCACTAATATCATACTCGGTTCTATAAATAGATGGTAACCAAGAAAAAGAAAAAGAAATCCTGCTTGTCGAATAATTAAATAACCTTTGATTTGTGAGTGGATAAAACATCTTTATCTTGGACCCCCGGTGTCTCCATCAAATTAAAAGGGTTTGGACCCATTTCTTAAATTGTTCTTTTGCATAGAAAATATCTTCCTATAGTGGAACCCAGATCTTCCTCTTGTTAATTTCTATAGACGAAAAGGATAATTTTCAAATGTGGACGAGTCTCCATTGATATTAGTAAAATTGGAGAAAATTGTTAGAAAATACGATTATTATACAGTAAAATTATGTTGAGAGAATTAAGGTTATAAATTATTGTATTTAACTATAATTTTAAATAATATTTCCAAATATTATATTTTTTATTTATAAATGAATATTTTGAATCACTTAATTCTTAACGTTCTAATAATATTATATTATTTTCATTTCAAATTTAGAACACATTACTAACTTTACAATAATACCTACGAATCATTTATAATGAGAGTTAAACGTACCAAAATATAAGTGATTAAAAATAACAAATTTTGTTAGTTAGAAAAATTGCAAGTGATAATTTTTTGAAGAGAGATATTCACTTATTTTGATCATACGACGTGTTCTTCCTTTTTTCCATTTAAGAAAAAGAAAATAATTATAATATTTAATATCTTAAAATTTAATAAATAAATTTTTAATGCATGTAAATATCACAAATTTATATATATATATATATATATATATATATATATATATATATATATATATATATATAAATTTGACAGTTGACTTTTCTTATTAAGTGGAAGTAATAACATGTAATATGGTTGAAATATAATATATTTATCTACCTTAAATTTTAAATTATATAATTTTTCGCTGGATGTGAATATTATAAGACTGACAAATAGATGGCCAAATTAACGATTAAATTGTTTCTACACGAACGAAGATAAATGTTGAAGTATTTTTCAGAGGCTGCGATAGACTACATTTTGTGTCTTACTGTGTTCTATATATAACAAAACTTCTCCCCCGTCCTTTAACTCCAATCCAAACACATCCTGATTTTCAACCAGAAGGAACAAGGAAATGGAGAACTTTCCTTCAAAGATACTCTTATTTCCCCTTCTCACAATCCTTTTCTGTAGTTTTTCCCCAAAATCTGCCCAAGCTTCTCGAAGACCATACCAAGAAGCCAGCACCGAGTTCATCAGAACATCTTGTAGTACCACGACATACCCAAAGCTATGTTTTAGCTCTCTAGCAAAACATGCAATCTTCATTCAAACAAACCGTGTTCTTCTAACTGGGACAGCCCTAAATGTGACACTTGCATCAACAAAATCAACCTCGGCCATGATATCCAATCTCGCAAAGACACGTGGACTGACGCGGCGAGAGGCGGCCGCCATGAAGGACTGCGTGGAGGTTCTGAGAGACTCTGTGGATGAACTCAGGAGATCTATTGGTGAGATAAGCCATCTCAGAAGCTCAAATTTTGAATTAACAATGAATGATGTGCAAACTTGGGTTAGTGCTGCTTTGACTGATGAAGACACTTGTACTGACGGATTTGCAGTGAGTAGTGCGAATGGTGATGATGTTAAGAGCACTGTGAGAAGGCAAATTGTGCATGTTGGTCAAATGACAAGTAATGCTTTGGCTTTGATTAATCAGCTTGCCTCTTTGCATCATTGAAGTTGGTAATCAAGTAATTGAAGTCCATTTAATGATACACTCTGTATACTGTATCAATTAGCCTACTGAATTTTTTTTTTTTTCTTTTTTTCATATATGTGGGGTTTGACTCCCTTAGTTTCTAGTTAGCATTTATTCTGAATGCTATAAAAATATGTTTGGAGTCTCCAACTGTAAAATATAATTGCAGCATGATGTTTTCTATGTTGCTAAATATTGGGCGCAAAATGGATGGAAGAAGAAATGTAGTATTTTGATCTATGCAGCTTCAGTTGCCAATGGGAACTAATTTTTTGTACGTTTGTGTTACTAAACTAGAAGTTGGTGTCTGCGTTCATACAGCCTTTTTTTACTTCTGAATTTTTCGTTTTCTACATGTTCATTTACAAATATTGGGACTTATGCTTGGTTATATCAAGGGGAAACATCCCACATAAGTGGTTTTACTGTACTTAGCGTTGACAAAAACTTTTGTCTTAAATGTTATTTGGTTCCCTAATACAAGTACAATTTTGATGGAGGTTATTCTGGTCTTCCTTTCTGATTTCCGTTAATTTTTATTGATTCTTGTTTAATTTTCAAGCAATTACTACATTATTTCTCAGATAAATATATTTTTTAAAAAAATTTAAATGACAATCAACTATTAAAAGGATTCAAAATTTCAAAAGCAATATATTAATTTTGTTCAAAATTTTCAATATTTAGGCAAAGATTTCTTTTAATGCTTACACAAAATTCATTTTAGACTTATATGGAAGAAACATTGGGTGAAAATTGTCTTCTGAGATCCACAAATTAATAAAAAATCTGACAAACACTATAAGAATATATCTTATTTAGAGCGGCATTTCCTTTGAATATTGCAATTCCAAATTCCTGAGTGATAAATGAATGCACACTATGGAAAATGACCTATTTAGTTGTGACATGCTGCTTAAAATGAAAAAAAAGGTTGAAGTTGGAATTTTTTGCTTTGGGGTGGCTTAATTCACTTGAAAAACCCATGGGAAATTAACGTTTTCAACCGAAAAGATATAAATATGAATTTGGCTTTCTGGGGTGGCTCAATCCACATAAAAAATCTGTGGGAAATTAGCTTTTTCACATCAAAAAGACAAATTTGAATTTGTATTTTTTGGAGTGGCTTAATCTATGTCAAAAATCCACGAAAAATTAACCTTTTCAACCAAAAAGACATAAATATGAATTTGGTTTTTTAGATGGCTCAATCCACCTCAAAAATCCATGGGAAATTAACCTTTTCACCCTAAAAAGATATAACTCTAAAATTGGAATTTGGGGACAACCCAATCCATCTCAAAAATTCACCCCAAATATTTGTTAATGCCTAATCGAATGTGCACACTGCCTGAAATTAAAAAGTGAGTGATTTTGGTTGGCAAAAACCACCCCAAATTGCTGACTTTCATGCAAATTTGAAATAAAAATCTTCAAATCTCCTTTCTTCCTCATTTGTGTACATCTATGCTTTCTAACTTCTCTGCTTAACCCTGTCTCACCATTGCAATTTTATTTATTGGATTTTTTCTATAAATTACTGAGAATTTCATCTTATATCATTGGAAATAAGAGTTTGATGATGTTTTATGGTTATTGTATTTTGATTTTTTGTTCACTTTGGTTTTGATTTTGAATAATATTATTGTAAAAATGTGTGAATTGCTTTTATACATTAGATCTGTATAGTACATGTAGATACCTTCTTGCCTTTGTGGTTTCCTAGCTGAACTATTTTAATGTTCAAATTAGCCATTTTCTCTTTAGATACCATATAATTTGATGATTTTAAATTTTTTTCTTAAAATTATTTTTGAAAGGCAAAAAAATAAATTTAGAAATTAAATTGTCATACTATTTGGAAAGCACAAACGAATATCTAACCAAAATAAGAATAATAAATATATAAAAATAACTAAAGAAATAGTGGTGAAGGAGTAGGTTGCCTTCGATCAGAGACATATAATTTTATGGATGACAAATTGATGGACAAAATTTCATATTGCATGATATACAATAGATATGTCATTTGTACCATAGAATTCTCCTTTATTGAGAATAATTTATTGTAGAATTATATTTTGATGTGATTGAATTTATGTGGCATTTGTACATTTGAGAAATGATTTAAGGTTATTTATGTGGACAGATTTAATGAAATAAAAATTTGTCCATTATATGAAATTTAAGTTTTGTGTAATTATTTGGTTAGTATAAATTTATTATAGATTTATATTTATATTTGGTTTGTAATTGAAAATTTTGAATGCATGGGCATTGGATTTAAATGTGCTATTCACAACATTGATTTGATTCATGTGAGATATTGTAGATTTTGATTTACTTGACAAATAGATATTCAAGAGCATCAAAAGTGAATGTATAATAGATTGGTTCCTCGTAAAAAAGGATACACCAATGAATTTTTGGTAGGAGTGGAGTATTTTGTTGCATTTACTCTTCAACAAGAAACTTTTGCTGAAATAAGTGTAATTAGGTGCCCTTGTTTAAAATGACATAATAGAAAATATTTTATTCTAAATGATGTGAGAATGCATCTTTATACAAAAGGGTTTATGTTTAGATATTAGTATTGACATTGTCATAGAGAGGAATTGCTTCCACAAAATAAAGATGATAACACAGGAACTTTTGGAAATGAGGATAACCTTGATGAAACTAATGAAATTGAGAATATGATTTTAGATGTTGCTAGGCCTAGATTTGAAAATGAATATAACTATAACATTGAGGAATTCCTAAACCCAAATGCTCAAAAGTTTTATAAGATGTTAAATTTTACTCAACGTCTATTATGGATGGGTTGTAATAGTCACATAGAGTTATCTATTGTAGTTAGGATGATAAACATCAAATTTGATTATAATGTACCTCATAGTTATTTTAATAAAATGATGAAGCTATTAAAAGAAACAAATCTAGTTGGGAATCTTGTACCAAAAAACCTATATTAGATAAAGAAGGCAATTTCAGAGCTTGGTCTTAGACACAAGAAGATAGATTATTGTGATAATGGGTGCATATTATATTATAAAGATGATAAAGAATTGAGACATTGTAAATTTTATGAGACACCTCGATATGTCAAATTGTGATTGGGAAAAGGGAGATATAAAGAAGTGCCTTCAAATAGAATGTATTTCTTGCCACTTATACCTAGGCTCCAAAGGTCATATGCTTTAAAAAAATTGGTTGATCACATAAGGTGGCATCATGAGAATTTATGAGAGGAATGTGTGCATTGTCACTCATCTGATGGAGAAGTATGGGAGTATTTTGATAGAATATACCTTGATTTTGCTCTTAACCTTTAAAATGTTCACCTTGGCTTATGTGTTGATAGGTTTAGTACATTTACCCATTCTATTACGACATATTCATGCTAGCTAGTTATTATTACATCATATAGCCTACCACCTAAAATGTGTATGACCCCATTTTATATGTTCTTAACCTTGATTATCCTTGGGCTACGTAATCCTCAAAGTAGAATAGATGTATATTTGCAACCATTGATTGATGAATTACAAATATTACAAAATGATCTTATCCTTACATATAATGTTTTTAACAAACAAAACTTCTTACTAAGGAAAACATTAATATGGACAATCAGCTTTTTTCTAGCATATGGTATGTTATCTAGATGGTCCACTATTGGAAAATTTGCATATATAGGTTTTTTAGAAGATACAAAGGCATTTACATTGGAAAATAAAGGCAAACAATCCTAGTTTAACTGTCACATATGTTTATTGGATAATGATCACATCTATAGGAGAAATAAGGAAACATTCCTAAAAAATAGAGTTAAAAGATGTCCACCCCTTGTAGGTTAGTAGGTGATGAAGTTTGGGAAATGATATAGATGATTCCAAAAGTCACAAAAGTTAGCCCATTAAGTTGCTCGAGTTAGGAAAGATCACAATTGGATAAAATGGAATATCTTTTTAGAATTACTGTATGAGAAAATAAACTTAGTTTAACACAATTAAGATGTTATGTGCATTGAGAAAAATATTTTTGACAATCTTTTCAACATTATTATGGACATTAAAGCAAAAAGTAAAAACAATGCAAAGACAAAGATGAATTTGAAAGAATATTATAAATGAAGGGACTTGGAACTTTTAAATGTTAGTAATCATAAGGTTTATAAACAAAAACCAATGTTTACTTTTACTAAGGACTAAAAAAGGATAATATAGGTGAAAAGTTTAAGGATGCCAAATAATTAGATAGGCATGTTGATATCACGATCCAAAAATTATTTAGCATAAAGAGTCATAATTGTCACATATTCATCAAATGTTTTCTTCTTGTGGCATTTAGTGACTTACTTAACACTTTGTGGAGCCCAATCATTGAACTAAGATAATTTTTTAGAAACTTATGCTTTACAAGATTGTGGGAGAGTGAGCTCGTTCAAATGGAACGTAGCATCCCTTTAATCTTATGTAGATTAGAAAGGAATTTTTCACATAGATTCTTTAATTGTATGGAATATTTGCCTCTTCACTTACCATATGAGGCAAGAGTTAGTGGTTTTTTACAATATAGGTGGATATATCCCTTTGAAAGGTGATATGTTTTCCTAAGTAATTACTTCACTTTTCTTAATGAATGATATACATGATCATTAAGGTCATTAATTCATGCTTCATTGTAGATTCTTCAATAAATCTAAGAAGAAGTTAGGAAATAAGGTACATATTTGAAGCATATTTGATTAAAGAGATGGTATAATTTTGTCAATATTATTTTGTATTATATATCCTGACTTGAAGTGCTTAGATTAGTTGAAACATAGATTGGTATAGAGAACCCAACGAGCTAACCTTTTTAATTTTCAACTAACTTGGCCAAACATTTGGGAAGTTGTCCCAATTTTTAGGTATTATGACCAATGTAATAATATCTAATTAATATAGATCCAGTAACCAAATACCTTTACAAGCTTTAACACTTTACAAGTTTCTTACCATTTTTACTTAATATATATACTAGGAGAAATATTTGGAATTATACAAGTATTAAAACACATAGATGTGAGAGAAAATCAATTTATACTAATACCTATGATAAGGATAACATATGCAGAAGTTTAGAAAATATACAAAGTACACTATTATTAGTCTGTACATAATACTCTGAAGAGTAGTGTTTCTTATAAAATAAACTAAACTATCTCATAAAATATTCCTTTGTTGTATCTTTATGAAATGGGAAAAGGATTCAGTACATATGTCAATTTATCACGTTAGCAACCCAATTGGTTTCTATAAAAGAAATAACAAACACGAGTGTGAGTATTAAAGAATATTCAACAAATGGCTACTTTCATCTTTTTCTAAAGAATTTACACCATAAAAGATCAAATATGTATTGATATATTTAATCAATCATCACATAATAGATTCTTGATAGTATTTTCTTTAAAATGATATTTATTTAAATTATTAAGCGATATTTATTTAAATTATTAAGCTAAATGGCTACAATTGATACTTAGGTTTCCTCGTATAACTTCGATCCTAAGTTATACCCTTCCTCCACCTTCTAATTTTAGTTTTAGCTTATGCCTCTTTGACTTAGGAATAAGTTACATGACAAATGCATATTTTCCGCACACATCACAAACAAATATCAAGTTATTATAAGCATCAACCCTAATAGGATATCATAAGAATCAACCATAATGGGACATATTGGCATCAACCATGTTAGGACATCGCAATTATTAACTATAATGGGACACTGTAGGTATCAACCATGATTTCCACTTACCTTTCAAGGTATATAAACACTTTCTCAATGGGTAAGGCATAAGTATCAACATAGCTATAAGTGTTTTATTAAATATTCTAATAACAAATATGGCATATGAATGTCTTAAGACTAAAAGCAATTTGAATAACAAGTGTATAATATCATTTCAAAACACATTTTACCAACTTAAAACCTTACTAAGCCATAAAGTGGTATTCATGAATAAACCCTCTTTTTAACACTCAAACCCAATCAAAATTTTACTAGAAATTTTTCTAAGACTCTTGACATCTTATTAACTAATGATGAATCATCAAGGATCAAATATCTTACACAATTATGGTTCTTTAGTACTATTCATGTAAAGGTGAAAGCATATTCCCAAAATAGGGCTAATATGGAGTGTCATGTAATAGAATGACCTTTTTTAAAATTCAAACCACTTCCATTAATCTGTAAATTTTGATATGACATCTTTAACATGTTAATAGAAAATCAATTACATATTAAAAATTTCATGGTTTAGGTGGTCAAATAGTTTTATGTTCGTGAGGTTTTAGAATTAGGACTGTATTGGAGCACTTGAAATTGAAAATTTTGTTGGATAACCAAATGAGTTTCAAATGCCATAAAATTTAGAAGTGAGTTTCTGGCATATGGAATAATAAGTACACTAACTTTCATAATTTTTCTTAATTATTTGGTTACCCAAATACCCCAAAAATAGAAGTAAAACTACAAATGTTTTAGTTTTAATTCCATTCCTATTAGGCTTATGAATATTCATTTTTCACATTTCTAAAATTTTCCAAAAATTTCTAAATTTTTCCTCACACATCCTAACATCATTTATGACATTAAAATAATAAAATTTAGAATTTAAACAAGCTTTAACTATGATTCCCGAAGGTAAACAAAAATAGATCCTAAAACTTTCCTAACAAAAGTTTTTCCTAGGAAAATTCTAAAGAAAAAAAGGCAATTGCCACTCACCTTTAAAGGTGCTTAACGGACTTGTGGTCTGCGGGCCATATGGACCGGATAATGGGTTTTTAACGAACTGAACCACTTGAAAATAGGTTCAGAAAAAATGGGTCAAAACAAGCTAAATTTGGCAAGCTACGAGTTAAACGGAGCAGATCAATGTGGTCCGTGGACCGGCCCGTGGACTGTTTTTTTTTTTTTTTACAGAATAGAGGCCTACTACTCTAACCTAACAATAAATCCTAACCCAAGTGCAAGTGGCTTGGGCCATGTCACAAGTTGATAGTTGTGATAGTTTGACAAGCAAACATGCTTAAATTAAAATGAGACTTGGTGAAAAAATCCAACATGTTATAAGGGTCCTATGGTTGAAATTTAGGATCAATCCAATTTGTGTACTATTTTTCTAGATTTTTTCAAGTTTAGGAATATTTTGATCATTTCGAAAGGTTCGAGAATCGGTGGGGTTCAAGAAGCCCATATTTGGAATCCTCGCATTTTTATCTTTGTGTCGGCTAGTTTTCGTGACAATTAAACACCCGGAGCATGGCAAAAAGGGCTTATGACAACTTAAAAAAAGTATGTCATTTTCCTGCAAGAGGCTTCTTGTTCAAAATGCTCTTTAAGAGGGTGGAGTGCTCTAAGGGCTTAGTAGGGCACCTGGACATTGAGCTAGAGATGGAGTATATTGGCTTGTGGCCATCCTCCTACACACTCAAAACTATGGAATGAGGCATAAACTAAGTGAACAGAGTGTCCTTTTCCTTATTCATTTGTCCCTTACGGTCGTAGTGCACGAAAGCTTCCTATGTGAAAGGATCTTACAATCCGATATGTACAGGCACTTCGGTAACATACGATATTAGCTTACGGACTTGTGAGTCCTGCCATCTTTACCAAGCATGCCAAATGAGGGTTTAATGTTAGAAAGCTGGCATGTTGGTTAAGAGTAACAAGCATGCGCTGCACGATTTCAACTGGAGAGCCGCTAGCCCGTGACAGATGGTATCAGAGTGAAAGGTTTGTCCACCTTAGCAGACCCAATCCTTGGGAACTCTCGTATGTGAATAGTAATAAAGTGTGACTCTCCATCCAAGGGCTTTGTTATTGTGAAGAGATACTGCAGGACAGAGTACTCTAGTAGGTACCAACGGTTGCCTACCTTAGGGTTAGGTTCTACGCCAAGCGCTTATCTCACCAAGTGCTTGTGTCTCGCTAAACACTCAGAGGAGTAGGCAAGGGTGGATGGCAAGAGTGTCATGTTAGTGAGGGTGCTCCCAACAACCAGTCATGACAAATAGTATCAGAGCTCAATTTTTGCTAGAGGGCTAAGATCGAGTAGGCATAATTGGTTAAATGTGGCTTGTATACAGTATGTGTGAAGTTATCATTCTTTCAAACTTGGTGGTGTCATTGCCAAAGATTAGATTATCTTGAGAAGCCAGTGGGCCAGGAAATGATACATACTGGTAATTGAGGATTTGTACGATGGGTCCAAGCATTTATGCCAAGTGGGCTATCTTGCTTGTCGATTATGCACGGGACATTGGTTATGCGCTCATTCATAGTAGTGGCATCGAAGGATGCAAACTACCATCTAGCGGGACGAGGGAATTGATGGCTAATCTAGTGGGAGAAGCCTTGGTCTTGCCAAAGGGTTTAACTACCTGTGGCATTAGTGGAACCAAAGGGTGAAGCCATCAATCGTGCCAATGGGTGTGACCACAATTGAAGGGCATAAGCGGATTGTTCTAGAGGTAGTGGTCTAAAATCATGTCAAGAAGGTTTAGAGGAATCACTCTTGTTGCTTGGTGGAGCATTATAACCAGAGGGCTTGACAAAGATTCATAGGAATCAATGCCGTGTGCGAGCTAGAGTGGATGGTGCTCTATGCTCAACCCCTTCTATGAGTTGAAGTAAGGGAGCCATCAGAGGATGCACTCATGAAGTCATTAGAAGACGTACACCAAGAAGTGGTTGTGAGGACCGTGATACTAGTAGGTATCAAACTCTAAGGGTAGGCTGTGATGGCCGATTATATGCCAAAGGGCATTGATCTAAAGAGGATCATAAGATCCGATCGGGTGTGAATTAGTATTAATCCAGAGAACATTGATACAGAGGTAATAAGTTCGGGAGAGCTATGTGGGATAGTGGCATTAGAGAAAGTGTCAGGACATTTGTAAGGTGACTATAGAGGTAACCCTTTGAGTGATTTGCAGATGATGCATTTTGCCAAGTACCTATGTTACAAAGGCAATAGACAGCCTAACTTCAAGATAGGGAAAACATTTCATAGCGCTCAAAGAGACAGGCTTTGAGACAGTCGAAGGAGTAACTCGGTGTAGTAGGCTGAAGATCGGAGTCATGTCAAATTGAGACGTCAATGAAGGCATTGACATTTGAAGTGGGGGAGAATGTCATAAGCTAATAGTTATGATAGTTCGATAGGAAAATATGCTTAGATTAAAATGAGACTTAGTGGAAAAATCCAACATGTTATGAAGGTCTTGTGGTTGAAATTTGGGATCAATTCGGCTCGCGTACTATTTTTCCTGATTTTCCTAAGTTTAGGGTATTTTGATCATTTCAAAAGATTCAAGAATCTGGTAGGGCCCACATTTGGAATCTTTGCATTTTTATCTTCGTATTAGCTAGTTTTTATGACAATCAGACACCCAGAGCATGGCAAAAAGGGCTTATAATAACTCAAAAAAAGTATGTCATCTTCCTGCGAGAGGCCTTTTGTTGAAAATGCTCTTTAAGGGGGCGAAGTGCTTTAAGGGCCTAGTGGAGCGCCTAGACAATGAGCTAGGGATGGAGTATGTTGGCTTGTGACTATCCCTTTGCACACTCAAACTATGGAATAAGGCATAAATCAAGCCAATGGAGTGTCCCTCTCCCTATTCATTTGTTCCTTACGATCCGTAGTGCATAGAGGCTTCCTGTGTGAAAGGATCCTGCAGTCTGGTATGCATGGGCGCTTCAGCGACATACGATATTGGCTTGCAAACTTGTGAGTCCTACCATCTTTACCAAGCATGCTAAATGAGGGTTTAATGTTGGAAGGCTGGCATGTTGGCCAAGAATGGCAAGCATGCGTCGCACGATTTCAGCTAGAGAGCTACCGGCCTGTGACACCTGCTGGCCTAGTCCCAATTGACCAAACAAATGAGTCCCAAGCCTCCAAATCCTGATGCAGCTAGCCTGTCCTTTCATTAAATAATTCAGCCAGCCCAATGCAACAATAATTTATAATTAATCCATTAATCATTATCCATAATTTAGTTTAGACAACATTATTATAAACATTAATTATGTAATTGAGTTAATTAAACTTAGTGTCTAAGTTTATGTGCACCAAGTAGCTTAAAATTTTAAAATTTAGAAAAAGCAAAAATTAAGTAATTATGTTGATGAGATTCAAGAAACATTATCAAACACTCAGGATTCAGAAACACTTACATATACTTAAGTCTTACTGTCTCAGCTGCTCAGACTCTACTGGGGTTTCACAATTTCTCATCCTACGACTGCAATAGGGCAAGCAATCGCCACCACCGCAAGCAGTAGAATGAAGTCGTGAAGAACTCGACGATGCCGATGAACAGATGAGATCAAAAGATGCTGACGTCGCACTGCCACCTAACAAGTCTCTTGTTGATCTTCTTCACTTAACCCATATGTGCCATTCATCCTAACACCTAATTTTGGTCTTCCTGTCCTATTGTCCACTATGTTTTCTGAATGGAATATGCTAATTTGTAGGTTTTAGTTAGTTTGTGCGATAACTAAGGAACTATTCTGATTCTCAAGTTCTTCAAAATCTAGAATTAATAATTTTTTTCTTGGATAATTAATTGGGGAGGATTTTAAAAAATAAATCGTCACTTAAATAAATTATACGTAGCTTGCTTTGTCACTATTATATTCTTAGGAGAATTTCAATTTGTTAATTGATATCATTACAGAAGTTCAAGTCTATCCATTTTACTACTTGGGGTTAATTCAATAATTCTGCAAATGTTTATTTAATTTAATTATTTAGTGTTATCAATATGTCATTTGTTATTTGTCATATATGTATTATGTATATTTTAGACTTAGTATGTAATTCTGAATTAAGGTGATTTGTTGATGGTTATGTTAATTTTGTTATAAATTAGTTTGCTCTATAAAAAATAAATTTATAATTTCCTTTTATTATTCATTTAATTATGTATTTTATTTGTGTTGCTGTGTAGTTGTTGTAGGATTTACCGGTTTAGACTTGACTTCTAGGAGTGAGCATAATCCTATTAATAAAGATGGGTCAAGGGCTTCTAAAGAGAATGTAGGTTCCAATTCTAAACGGAAGACAAATCTATGCACACATGAATCTGAGATTAAGGGTGAATTTGACTCTGAAATTAGTGAACATCAATCCAAAAAGATTAGGAAGAATACTTCAGAGGCATGGCAATTTTTTAAGAAAGATGGAATAAATGAGGAAGGTAAAACTTATACTAAATGTAAGGGGTATGGAGGAAGGTATATGGCTGATGGTAGTAGATTTGGTACCTCTACCCTAAAACGTCATAGAGCCAAGTGTAAGGGGGTAAGAGCTTTAAAACAAAAAGATATTGGAAACATGATAATTGATTGTGAAGGAAAATTGAAAAGCAAAAAGATTTGTTAAAACATTTTTCAGGAATTAGTGTCTATAGAAATTATAAAGCATGATCTTCCTTTCTCATATGTAGAATATGATGAGACTAGAAAAGTGTGGAGGTACTTGAATCATGAGGTGAAGTTCTTTTCTCGTCATACTATTGCAATTGATGTATGAAAAGTTTATTTGGAAAATAAAAAATTATTGAAAGAACAATTGATAAAAATTCATGGTAGAATATGCCTTACTTGTGATTTATGAACTACATGTTCTAATGAAGGGCATCTTTGCTTAACCACTCATTATGTTGATTTAGAATGAAAGCTAGCTAGTAAGATTCTTGCTTTTAGTTCTATGAAACCTCCATATTCAGGATTTGAATTGGCTAGGAAGATAATGGACATCTTAGAAGAGTGGGGGATGTAAAACAAGATCTTTTCTATAACACTAGATAATGCTTCCTTTAATGATAGCATGCAATCTATTATGAAAGAATGACTTTGCTTGGCGGATGCCTTAATTTGTGAGGGTGAGTTCTTTCACATAAGATGTTATGCTCACATTTTAAATTTCATTATTTAAGAAGGCTTGAAAGTAACTTCCATTACTACTGAAACAATTAGAGAAAGTATTAAATATGTCAAGGCATCAGAAGCTAAGATGAAGTCTTTTGAAAAGGCTTTGAAAAACACTCATCTTGGTACTACGGCATATTTATCCTTAGATGTGCCCATTAGATGGAACTCAACTTATTCAATGCTTTAAAGTGTTTTGAAGTATCAACGTGCATTTTCTATGCTTGCAAGTCTTGATTTAAATTATACACACTGTCCATTAAGTAAGAAGTGGAGTAGGGGAGAGAAAATATGTGAATTTTTAAAGTTATTTCATGATATGACAAATTTGATATCTGGTTCAAATTATCCTACTACTAATTTGTACTTTGCCCAATTTTGAAAAATTGAATTGTTCCTCTTAGAAAATTTGAATGGAGAAGATGAGTTGTTGAAAGATATGGCTTTTCATATAAAGAAAAAATTTGACAATTATTGAGGAGAATGCAATGTTTTACTTGCAATGGCGGTCATTCTTGATCCATAAGTGAAGTTGTCAATGTTTAAGCGTTGCTATTCTAAAATTGATCCTATTAATTTTGGAGAGAAATTGAATGTGGTGAAGAATAGTCTACATATACTTTATGAAGAATATGTAAAGAATACATCAATATCTTTATATACACAATTTGAACAAAGCTAACCTTCTGTGAGCTCTTCAATGCCTATGAGTTCTAATTATAATGCTGATGTAAGTTTTAATTTTCACATGATATTGTACCTTATATTTTATTATTTAGTATTATTGAAGTTCTAACTTTATTGCTTGTTTAATTGTTTTATTGTATGAAATGTGTAAATAAGTGTGGGTTTCTATGGCAAAAGATGATGAGGATGATATCATCACAAGTTCAAAATCTCAATTAGAGGCGTATTTGGATATGCTAAAGCTTGATTTTTCCACTTATAAGGACTTGGATGTCCTTAAATGGTGGAAAGATGATAGCATGAGGTGGCATATTTTAGCTAATGTGGCTTGTGATTTGATGAGTGTACCTATAACTACTGTGGCTTTTAAATCTACTTTTAGTATTGGAGGATGTGTGTTGAACAAGTATATGAGTTGCCTTCTCCCTTAAAAAGTTCAAGCTTTCCTATGCACATATAGTTAGCTTTATGGTTTTACACCCTCTGGTAAGATTTTCAATTTCATAAGCATAAATTATTACTTCATCATATTGATAGGTAGTTTATTAGAAATTTAAGAATCATATGTTTATTAATTTGTAGGTTGGGAATGTGAGGAAAAAGATGAAGATATTCCAATAAATGCTGCTCTTATAAGGGATGTGGAAGATATTGGAGATTCTGATTCTTAGACCTTAGTTGGAGTGGCAGCCTAGCAGTGGCAGGTATGCATATGATTTTTTTTAATAATAATAGAAGTAAAACTTAGCATGAACAATGCATAATAATAATGAAGATGGGCTTGAACATTGGGTAACATGTTGTATGTGTGAAAGTTAACCCAGCCTATACAACATGTAGTGTGCATGAATAGGAAATCTAGATGGAGGAGGGTACAGAATTAAGTTAGGCTTTGTTGTTTTCCTAGTTGTATGTGTGGTATTACTATATATTGGCAACAAATTGAATGTTGCTTGGCCATCATTGCCATACTCTATGCATTGGCAGCACAACTGTTTATTCAGTGTTACTTTTCATCACTATGGAACCTGAACCAATGAACCACTGAAGCACTGTTATTATTCTTTTAGATAAGATTAAAATAGCTATGTATAATTGTACATCTTTATTTTACAAAGTATTTCCTATATCTAAATTTAACATTATCTTTATTCAATGGCTTATTTTAGCGATGAATCTCCTAGAATAAAAAAATGAGGTATAAATCTTTAGCTCTTTGTTAGACTTATCTTTTGAAATACATGTGGTGTTTGCTATTTAGTGTGAATTGTGAAATAGACATTAAAGATTATCAATTTTCGTTGTCCTATTTCTTTGTTCTCTCCCTTTATATATTAAAGACTTAAAAAGTTTCTCTTCCTTGTAGATTCATGCAGGTTACTTTTGCTGAAGAATGGCCTGTGTAATTTGAGGTTAAAAAGCTGAATGGCTGATTGAGAACAAGATAGTCCAGTAATTTTATGATTTTATCCTCAGTTGAAACTGTGAAAGTTTGAATCTATTGTCACTAATTTCCTTAAGTTAAAGTTAATATACTTCACGTTTTTATGTATTAAAGTATTAGGGTTGGAATTGTGGAACATTTGTACATTGATTCTATGCAAATTTTGCACAAATTTATGTCATTTTTGGTTAATTTAAGAGATTATATTCAAAATGGATCAAATGGACAAATTGTGCAAAAATGCAAGCTGGCCTGCGAACTAGTCCGGCGGGTCTGCAGACTGGATCGGACCAATATTTTCAGGCCCATTTTAAAATGGGTCTTAATAGACTAGGCCTAAATGGACCAGGCCTAGACAGACTTCGATCCAACCCGTTCGTTAAGCACCCCTACTCACTTTCTAATTATTATTGAAGACTTGAATTCTTTTAATTTTCCTTTTCCTCTCATGGCTTGAAGACTGGTCAAAGGGAGTAGAATTAAATTCAAGTATTGTATACATCATTAGTCCAATCTTTTGTAAGAATTACCTATAATAAGGAACTTGCAAAATGAATTTATTTATCATAAAGGGATTCATTGTTCCTGACCTTGCTTCACCTTCATTGTTATTTAAACAAGTTATGTCTTAGTCCGAGTGGGGATAACATTTCTCTTTTGCATGTCTATAGAGTTTTGACAAATCCAAACATCTTAGAAATCTATAAAAAGATAGGAATTTATTGCTTCCAAAATGCTTAATATATATAACCTAAAAAAATCTTTAATTTATTATTAAATATTAATTTTTTAAATAAAATTTCATTTGATAATAAGTGCGCATGATGCACAATTTTTTAACTAAAAAACTTGAGATTTTATTAATTTTTTATAAATAAAATAATTAGAGATTTCTAGTAAATTCTTGACAAAAAATGCCCTTACCTTTTCCTCTTTTTTCACTTATATCCTTAACTTCTTTTAGAAGTTTGAGCCCACATTTTTAAGCCTTAGGAATAAGATTTGGGCCTCAAAAAATTAGGTCAAACTAGGCTAATAGCATTCCAAATGAGCCATATTAAATTACACTAATTTTAAGTTTTTCTTCTTAAGTTTCAGCCTATTTAAGTCTAAAATTCTATTAGGCCGTTCTAAAATTTTGCTAGACTTATTTTAAAATTTTTAAATATATTTTGACCTATAGTAATGTCCAATAATATTTCCATAAAAATTTTAGTTAGATGTATGCCCAAATTTATTTTTTGATTCATCTAAATTTCACCTAATTTTCCTACCATATTTTTTGATTCAAGGGTTTTTCTTATTTAAATTTTCTTTATAATATTTTTTGGGATATTTTCTTAAATTTTCAGAAAGATAAGCATAAATGCATAAAATTGTCAATAGCTTATTCAATAATTCAACATCATTATATGAAATACACTAACATTTCTTTCTTTCTCTTTTTTATTGGAGTAATTTCTCAAGAGATCACTCATCCTAATACTACTCTCACCCAAGCATGCTTAATTTCAAAGTTCTAATAGGAATTGATACATTAGTGTTAGTATGATCTCACTTAGTTCACACAATAGTTACCAAATAAATATTTCGATTAATGAGGTACCTATCATTTTTGCATTTGAAATTGGAACTTCTTTTTGTGTCATACTGAATACCCTAGCTAGGGACCTTGCTACACTTCTCCTAGCATTCTTTTTGTATAACGTCACTGATGACTGTACTAAAGTAATTGGCTATAGACTCAATCCTATAGCATGGTTTTTCCTCTAACACCACTGAACATTTAAAAGCTCAGTGTCCTACTTGCCTACATTTAAAGCATGATCTATAAAGGCCCATATGGATATGGTTACATCAACTGCAATAAGGTGGTCTGTTTAGTGAATTTGGAGTTGAATAAGTTCGACTAAGGATTCTTATAGCATATTCATTCATACCACTATGGATTTTTATTTGGAAGTTCCTTTGATTATCAAACCTATTTCTACTAGCTTGTTTATCTTTTACTGATATGTTTTAGGTGGTATCTTTTTCTCTTATATCTCAACTACTCCTTTCTTGAAATCTTGTCTTCTTTCCCCCTAAATTCATTTCTTGGCCTTATCTATCTTTGGCATATAATTCTACTTTAATTGCTTTGTCCAAAGCCCGCTTATAAGTTGTTTCTTTTGCAACATTTACCTAATCATAATAATAACTACATAATCCATTCATAAATTGCCTTACTTTAACCTTTTTTATAGGCATTAAATGCTCAGTGTAACGAGATAAGTGAGTAAGCTAAGCATGATATTGTGATACCATTATAAACCCTTGAATCAACCTTTCAAATTCATGAGTTTTTGCTTTTCCAACATTTGGTGGAAGGAACCTGTCCATTAATTCATACTGGAACTATTTCCAAGTGATTGATTCATTTATGACAATCATAAGCACAATATTGTGAACATAATAGAAATGAGCTATATCATCTAATTAGTAACCCACTGACTCTATCATCATATTCTTGTTGCATCCTAGCACTTATAGGTCCTCTCTATCTAGTCCACAAATTGATAAGGATCTACCATCAAGTCTATACTATCATACTTGGGTGGATTCAATTTTTGAAACTTATAAACAATCTAAAATCATTCTTGAGGAGGCAAGGGAGGAACATGTTGCCTTAATGCTTACTACTCATAAGGCGAGGTAAGTAGATATTATTTTTTGCTAAAATTCTTTCTAGAGTTTGTTGCAACATGGTTGCCTATGCTGGAGCTTTTGATTACTCCTATTCCATCCTTATATGAATTTTGGGAGAAATTGTAGGAGCTTAGGGTTCAAATATATTAGGACATGCTCGAGTGTTTCTTAAAGGTGCTCTAGCACAAGCTAGCATCCTTCTAACCATCAATCTACAAATTAGTATCTAATAAATCAATATTATTTACCAATAAGAATAAAAAATTTACTTGCTAAACTTGATAGGTCCTATGACAATTGACACATGTTCTTCATTCTTCTTTTCCTTTCTCTATCTATTAACTAGATCATTTAATTTTTTTGTTATAAGGAGTTAAGCTAGAACCTTACTCTAATAATAACTTTATCATGACCTAAATTTTAGATATCGTGGCTGGTGTAAAGATATTTAATTAATGTAGATCCACAACTAAATACCTTTACAAGCTTTGACACTTTACAAGTTTCTTACCACTTTTATTCATTATATATAGTAAGAGAAATATTTGTAATTATAGAAGTATTAAAATACATAGATGTGAGAGAAAACTAATTTATATTGATACATATAACAAGGATAATTTATACAAAAGTTTAGAAAGTATATAAAATATGTTGTTATTAGTATATATATAACACTCTAAGGAAGAGTGCTTCTTGCCAAGTAAACAAAACTATGTCATAAACTATTCCTTTAGCATGTCTTTATGGAGTAGGGAAAGGATCCAGTACATATGTCAATTTGTCTCATTGTACCTAATCAATATCTATAAAAGAAGCAACATATACGAGTGTGAGTATTAAAGAATACTCAGTGAATGATTACTTCTCTTTTTTCTAAAGAGTTTTCATCATAAAAGATTAGATGTGTATTGATATATTTAATCAATTATCACATAATAGATTCTTGAAAACATTTTCTTTAAAATGATATTTTGTTAAATTATTAAGCTAAATGACTATAATTAGTATCCAAGTTTTTCCCATGTAACTTCAATCTTGCTTTATACACTATTTGTAATATCTTAAGAAATATTATAAAGAAAAATTAAATAGGAAAAACCCCTGAATTAGAAAAGTGGATAGGAAAATCAAATTAAATTCAAATAAATCAAAAAATAAATTTAGACATACATCTAGCTAGAATTTTTATGGGAATTTTATTGGAAATTAGTATAAGTCAAAATATATTAAAAAACTCAAAAATAAGTTTAGAAAAATTTTAGAAAGGCCCAATTGAGTTTTAGACTAGGGTATGTCAAAAATTGAGAAAATGGGCTTAAAATTAGTATAATTTAACTTGGCCCATTTGGAATGGTATTAAGCTAGTTTGACTCAATTTTTGAAAGCCCAAATCTGGTTCCTAAGACTAAAAAAGGTAGGCTTAAGCTTTTAAAAAGCCAAGGATATAAATGAAAAAAGAGGAAAAGCTAAGGGCATTTTTTTTATCAAGAATAGAAATCTTTACAATTATTTTCTTTATAAAAAATGATAAATCTTAATTTTTTTAGTTTGCAAACCATGCACCATGTGCATTTATTATCACATGAATTTTTATTTAAAAATAAAAAAAATAAAATAATTAATATACAATAATAATAATAAATTCAAGATTTTTTTGAGGTTATATATATATATATATATGTTTAAGCCATTTGGGAAGCAAAAAATTTTTACTCCCCTTGGCCAGCCTTCAAGCTATGAGAGGAAGAGAAAAATTAAAGGAATTCAAGTTTTCAATAATAATCATAAGGTAAGTGGTAATTGCCTCTTTTTCTTTAAAATTTTTCAAGGAAAATTTTCTGTCAAGAGGATTTTAGGATCTATTTTTGTTTTCCCTTGGTTCTAAATTTTTATGTTTTAATGTCATAAATAATATTAGGATATATGAGGAAAAATTTGGGAAGTTTTGGAAAAATTTAGAAATGTGGAAAGTAAATATTTACAAGCTTAGGAGGAATGGAGTTAGAAGCAAAACATTGATAGTTTAGCTTCTTTTTTTTTTAGCATATTTAGGAAACTAACTAATTGAAAAAAATTATGAAAATTGGCTTCCTTATTGTTCCATATGTTTGGAAACTCATGGCCAAATTTGATAGCATTTGAAGGTCATTTGATTATCCAACAAAATTTTACATTTCAAGTGCTCTGGTGTCATCCTGATTCTGGACCCCTTATGGAAATAAAATTATTTGACCAACAATAACATGAAATTTTTTAGATGTGATTGATTTTTATTCTTATTAATATGTTAGAGATACCATATCAAAATTTAGTGATTTATGGAAGTGGTTTAAATATTAAAAAAGCCCTTTTATTACATGACACTCCATGTTAGCCTAGTTTTAGGAATATGCTTTCAACTCTACATGAACAGTACCAAGGATCCATAATTGTGTAAAATAATTGACCCTTGATGATTCATAATGGGTTAATAAGATATCAAGAATTTTTAAAAAAAATTAGTGAAAGTTTTATTGGGTTTGAGTGTTAAAAAGAGGCTTTATTCATGAATACACCTTTTATGTGTTAATAAAGCTTTTGAGTTAGTGAAATGTATTTTGAATTGATATTATACACTTGTTATTCAAATTACTTTTAGTCTTGAGATAGTCATATGCCATATTTATTGCTATAATATTTAATAAAACACTTATAGCTATTTTAGTATTTATGCCTTACTTATTGAGAAAGTGTTTATATGCCTTAAAAGGCAAGTGGAAATCATGGTTGATACCTATGGTGTCCCATCATAATTGATGCCTACAATGTCCCATCAAGGTTGATGCCTATAATGACTTGATATTTATTTGTTAAAGATGTGTTTTTCATGTAATTTATTCCTAAGGTAGGGGGTATAGGGAAAGACCAAAGTTATAAGAGAAAATAGGGTATAAGGTGAGATCGAAGTTATAGGAGAAAAACTTAAGTATCAACTATAGCCATTTAGCTTAATAATTTAAATAAATATCATGTTAAAGAAAATATTATCAAGAATCTATTATGTGATAATTGATGAAATATATCAATACACATTTGATCTTTTAAGGTAAAAAATCTTTAGAAAAAAAAGGAAGTAACCATTCGCTAAGTATTTTAATACTCACACTCATATGTGTTATTACTTTTGTAGATATATATGTTATTACTTTTGTAGATACTGATCGAGGTGCCAATGAGACAAATTGACGCATGTATTGGATCCTTTCCCTACTTTGTATAAATATGGCAAAGAAATAGTTTATGAGATAATTTGGTTTATTTGGCAAGGAGCACTCCTCCTTAGAGTGTTATGTACATACTAATAATGGTATATTTTGTATACTTTCTAAACTTCTATATATGTTATCCTTATTATACATATCAGTATAAATCATTTTTCTCTCACATCTATGTGTTTTAATACTTATATAATTGCAAATATTTCTCCTATTGTATATAATAAGTAAAAGTGGTGAGAAACTTATAAAGTGTGAGGGCTTGTGAAGGTATTCAGTTAGTAGATATGCACTAATTAGATATCTTTACACCGGTTATGATACTTGAAAATTGAGTCATGATAGAAGTGTGTTCATTGATTTTGGATAGATAAGAAACTTTCCATAACTACATTATATGTTTTATTGAGTTAAGATGAAGTTCAACCATACTTAAAGTAAGTGTGAGAGTTAAAAGAGCTAAGACATACATCATATTGATTAGTTTTGTCACCTTTCTTGTGGTAGTTCATGTAATGTATTCATTAATTAAGTGTAGCAAGCCATGCTGGATATCATAGATCAAGATATGGAGAAGATGATTAAAGATAAATTTGCTAGTTAGTTTCAAAATTACATGTGTTTCTAACTTTCTAATATTTTAACTTAATTTTCCTAACTAAGAATCTAATTAATAGTGTTTTAGATTTTATAGGTACATAATGACAATGTTACAAAACACAATGTTCACTTAAAGGTTCTTGCATTAGGCCTATTATAAGAGGTAAAAACTTGGCCAATATACTTTGTAAATGGATATAAGTTCCATAGTAAGTCATGTAGTGAAAGGAAAAAAAACTATCAACTGTGGTGTTTCTGTGAAAGGTATCGTGAATGTGAACTCTACTAAGAAGACTTTTATAGCATTCTTAACGAGATCATTGAGTTAAAATATTTTGGTCAAAATGGCAAGAAGTCAATTCTTTTTTATTATGATCGGTTCAATCCTATAATCAACCATGGTATGAAAGTGCATCCATTATGTGGGATAGTTAAGATAAAACATAATAGAAGATATGCTAAGTATGATCCCTTTATTTTTACTCAATATGCTATTTAAGTTTATTATACACCATAGCCTCCATGAGTAAAGGATAAGTTAGGTTAGTGGGTTATCATTAAGATAAAACTAGAAGGTCTAGTTAATCATAGCCACCAATTAGAGGTTGCATACCAAAATGAAGAAATGTGTTTTATGAACTAATTTGTTGATGATAATCAAATTAGCACACTACATGACATTGATGAAAGCTTTAAGGAAATCGAGTTATATCGACCTTATGGACCAAATTATTAGCAATAAAGTAGAGAGTGAAGGTGATGAAGATGATTAATCTAGGAATGATGATGAAGAGGATAAAAATGATGATAAACATATTGGTGATGATGATAAAGAAGATGAGCCTAGTGATAATAAGGTCAATGATTGTGAAGAATAATGATTGGTGTTATAATAAACAAGACGAGCGTGTATGAATAGGAGCAATGCCAATGCCTACAAAAAGCTTCATTTTTTCTATCATTGTGATTCTTCCTTACAAGTTAGTCTTTCTCTCATCTATGGCTTCTTATTGTGCTATTACATTTCATTTTGTTTAGGTAGGTTTGTTTTATTTGTAAGAAATAATATTTATAGACCTTAAAATTTTTACTAGATCCATATGGTGGCCAAAATATAAATAAATAAATATATTAGGCAAATATGGTCAGTGTAGAACTTTAATTATTATAAAATGACTTAAAGCTTCAACTCTCTATAAAATTATTGTTAGTTTATAAATTTTCACTTTAAGATAACAACTATGATAATTATTTAATCATGTATTTTTATGTGATTTTCATTATATTTTCTTAAGTTTTTTTAACATTTACATTTTACAATAATTTTTTCCTAAAAAGTCACAAGATTTTTATGTTGTAATTTTAATTAATGAAGTTGTATTAGTTTTTACAATTTTTTTAGTGAAATATTATTTTTTTTGCATTTGTAACATACAAGTTTCATATAAAATATAACATTTTGTTAAAGAAACTACAAAAAGTATAAAAGTTGTGATAGAAATTATATATTTTTATATCAAAAATGTAAAATAAGAAGAGTATATGTGAAATAAAACTTCCAAAAAAATCTAATTTAACTACTAAATAAAAGATTAAGCATAATATTGCAATGAGATAAGATTATAAACATTACTAGGATTTGTCTCAATATAGCAATAAGATAATTGATGATAAACATTACTAGCATTTGACTCATAAGCCTATATGAATATATTTTACTTTTCATTTATTGTTATTTATATTATATATTTATATAACTAGTGTTCAAGGTAGCTTGTAGGAACATTAAAATTATCAATAAATATAAATATAATAGCAAAAAAATTAATATTATATTTATCATTATTTGAAAAAAGGAAAATATATATTTTTATATATTAATAATGAATAGTAAATTATTAATAATGCCATATTCTTTTATTAGTCATATTAACAAATCAATAAGCAAAATGTGAATTTATTTCATTAAAAGGTATTAAAATTTAATATTTTTAATTAATGATGCAAAAAATTAAATAATGATATTAATTTTTTATATAGGAACCTAAAAAAAATTGTTTGATACCTCCATTATGATTGCTATGTTAGATAGTTACCATTTAATTATTTAATTATATTTCTTTGGTAACTAATTTTGTGGCCTAAAATTCAAGTATTATAATCCACATGATATATATTAAATGAGTATTGAATATATAAATTAATATATATTAAATAACTATTGAGAATTAGCATGAAAATACATATAATTATCATCTTATCATAAAATAAATTCCAAAAAACTAATAGGCACATTAGAAAATTTGCTTAGACAAATTCTACAACAAAAAAATGCCTAAATCAATAAATTAACCCACCAGCCTATTTTGATCAAGGTATTCTAGAGTAATACATGAATTCTTAACGGTTGAAAACTTAAATTCCAAGAGACCAATAACATTTTAGGTTGCTCATTTCTTTTTATAAAAAACTTTCTTATTCTACAATGCTCCATATGCCATATATTTTAAGGTTGTGATACCTATACTTTTCCTTAAGGCATGTTAATCATGGCTTATCAAATTTTAGAGATAGAAATTTTATTATAAATAGGTGACTAGGATTCCATTTCTTTTAACCTTATAGCACACTTAAAACATGATAGCATTTCCCTTTTATGATCTTCTTACTTCCTAAATGTGAGCTATATTTCTCCATCTCTCTTTTGCATTTTCTCTGTCCTAAGCTTTTGCCCTTTTGTTTGATGTGAGAGATTAGCCATGATTTTTTTTTCATTTGCACACTGGAATTTTCTTATCCTTGTGCTGCCACATCGTTCCCTTACTAGTTGCTACTCCGAGCTCATCGACATTTCCTCCATTTAACATAATGGCTAGCAATTGAATGCTAGTTACATATATATATATACTTTCTCTTCAAGTATCCTTCATTCTTTCTCTTGTTTCTTTTAGATTACGTCCACGTAGTTTAAGTCATAATTTACAAATTAATTTTTAGATATTTCATTGCAGTTTACAAATGCTTCTATCCTTGCTCTGGAAGTGATATTGCTATTTCTCTTCCTGTACTTCCTATCTTCCTTTGCTTTCTTAAGATAAATCAAAAGTTTTGTTTTTCTTCTAATTCATTGTTTACTTTTCATATTTTGCTTGAAGGTATTTTATATGGAAATAGTTCTTTTTTTATTTTATTGTGCTCTATATTCCTATTTGGCTTATAATTGCATTGTTTTCTCTTAAGACAAATTAATAGTTTTATCATTAATTTGATGCATCTTATAATATTCATGTTTGGCTTAAAAGTATATTTATGTTTTGTTTTGTTACTTTGATTTAACTTGTGGCATATTTATGTTAGGGTGAATGTTTTATTGTTCCTTTGCTTGCTCTGTTATTCCTAATCTATCTAATTTTTATATACTTCTTTGCTTTTTCTAGAAAAGATATTATTGTTTGTAAATGTTTAGTTGCAATGTTCTTCAACTCTTTTAAGGTAATAAAAAATTATAGATTATCTATTTTTATATCCTAGAGACAATCATCTCAATAGTTAAGAATTCTTTTATTTATGGATATTATGTTATGGCTATCATGGACTTTGCAATTCAAATGTTATTTTAGGCTCTGATTTGTAGCTATGCAAGTTAAAATCAGAAACCTTTAAAGTGATAATTAAACTTGAATTATATTAATTAAGTCTTTGAAAGCTTCAAAGTTATAATATATATGAAGTTCCTTTATTACTTTGTGGAAGAATTTTTTTCTTTAAAATTTTTAGAAGTTAATGCAATATGGGTTCTGTTAATTTTTGTAATAACTGTCATTATTGTTATTATAATAATCATAGCAATAAAATATGTACTATGTAATTATTTTAAAATGAGTGTTAATTATCTTTTTCTTTGTTGGAATCAGAAGTGTTATTTATCTAATAAGTTGCTAGCCATTAATAAAAATATTCAAGTTCCATTTATGATTTATTGCATTAGGTAAACATCTTTTATACAAAAATTAATATATGGTGTGAAGACAATAATTTCTTACTTTTTTTCCTATATACAAGATATTTATCTATTTATCTATCTTTTTTTTGCAAGAGTATGTCCTTTGCTTCTCTATAAGAGAATAGATTGTGAATTTCTTAGAGAGATAAAAATAAATTTTTATTTAAAATTATAAATTTAGTAAAAAAAATTAATGAATTTCAAAGTAAAATTTGAATTTTTATTTCTTAAAAAATGATAACAAAAAAAAGATGGAAATCCCTATTTTTCACACTTAAAGAAGCTTCCCATTCTTTAATAGATGTCACTCTTTGAATGCTTTATTCCCCTTTAATAAGTGTTACTCTAATGTTCCATTTTTTGTTGATGCCCACTAATCTTTCCTTTTTTTTCTTTTTAACTTAATATTTGCTACTCACTCTAATGCACTTCCTTTCCAATACCTTGTTAGGAGGCTTGTGTAAATGAAGCTTACTACTGATATTCTTGGTCCTTCATGTTTTGCTAACTCTCTGTGTTGAGCATTATTAAATTTATCATTTGTTATTAGTTACAATTCAAAGAAAGGAATTAATTAGAGTTAGGTGGTGGGCACTACACTTTTATAAATCAGTTTGGTCAAATAAATATTATGCTATCATCCCAATTATAACCATGTTGGTTTTATAATAAATAACTAATGTGGTTTGTTTATTTTTTTTTATTTTATAAATTTTGCATCCTAACATTTTTCTAAAAATAAATACAATTATAAATCATTTTTCTAACAATATTATCAATATTTATGAGAAAATATTATACAATAATATTACAATTAATCATTTGATCTCATGAGTTTGAAGAAAAATGACGTAAATTTTTGTATGATATCCATGAAGTCTATTCCCCTTGTTTTCATATCTATGACAAATTTTAACAAAGTATGCCTTCATATAAATGATGAAATACTTGCCAAGAAAATTTCCTTATTAGTGAATAGCTATATACTTACTTTTTCTTGCTAACAATACTCTCATATCAATGATGTAAGACTTATAAATAATTATATTCAAAAGCAATAAATTACATCTCAACAGTTAATGATCAAGCAACATTAATCTTATATTGTCCTCTTATGCCACATAAATGAAATGGAGTGAAAGAGAAATTATAAAGTAAAACCTTAAATGAAAAAAAGAGTGGAGGACAAAAAAAAAAACTCTAGTTGCAATTTATAAGTAGTAAAAGACATTTTACGTTAGTTACTAATTAAAAAATCAACATTATAAGTGTCTACATCTTGAACAATTTTCAATAATATAACCTTTAAATGTTAGTTTATTATACAACTATCATCTTAAGTTACCTATGCTTGACATTTCATCTACTTTAGGAAAATTAGGCTTTATAACATTAGCTTTTTATTTGAAATGATGTTATAAATTGCACCTATTTATAAAAATGTTTCTATGCTATTATATATGTCAATTTTCTCATTAGCTAATATAAATGTGGCAATGTTAAAAGGTAATTCTATAGTAATGTCTATTGTATTTTATTATCCCACAATCAATTTTATATATTCTATCAAAGATTTCCTTGAATAACATAATCAAACAAAAGGCAAACAAAACTCTCCCTTTACCAAAACCCTCAACACCTGCATTCTTAGATTTAGAAAGATTCTTTTCTATATTCTAATGGTACAAATGCAGCCTAGTGAGAGTTAGAGAGATAGGAACGTTTTAATTAAATTAACTGGGTCATAAGTCTTACCATCATAGGGTTCATATCCATTTATCTGACACTAGGCCTAGGTGTCAGATTAAACACTCAGAAACTTAAAGTCACTTAATTTTGAGCCTAGACATATTGATGTTAATTAATTAATTATAAATTATGTTATGGTCCAAATTAGAAAATTTCAACATAACCTTTTTTATATATTATTATATATGTACCTTAAATTATATCCATTTTCATTTTAATAAATTACATATACTTATGTTTTACTATTTTATGTAAAGTATTCCAAGTTTTCACTGAAATGTTTATAAAGATTTACCTTCCTTACATTTTACCTTTTAGATGATTTTTAGTAAGAAGTTTTAATAATAATAATTTTTATGGCATGAAGAAATCACTAATTTATTTCAAATCCATGATTTTTATTTTCACTTTTATCCATCCAATTATTTAAACTAATTTTAGGAAGCACAAATAATTATTTAACTAAAAATATTTAATTCATTAGTATATAAAAATTTATAAATTAAAAAATAATATAATTAATTTTTATTTTTTCAATAATATTTTATGTGTGTGTAAAAGTTTCCCATCTAAAAAAATCCTAGTTTCGATCATGATCTTAATTCTTGTTTTCATATATACCGGAGAGATCGATGATATTTTATAGGCGGACTGAAAATAACGTATTGTTGCCAACTAAATTATCTAATTCTAAAAATATCTTTGTTACGAAAAGTGTGTTAGTGTAATGTTAATTTTGATTACATAGGAATATATGCGTGTAGATTCACAAACAATATAACTTATGGGAAAATTTTGGGTAGCTGAAATTATTTAGGAGAAGAAAATATAATCCTTATTTTAAATAAGGAGATAAAAGAAATGGAAAACAGCTTGACATGATTTATTACTTTAGATTAAGAATTTATAGAAGTTTCTAACAAGAACACTACTTTTATATCAAATTTTAGATATAGAAGCGCGAAATCTGATGTAAAATAGGGTCTAAAATTCCGAGTTAATATATAAAAAATTAAAGTAGAAATAATATCCTATTGTTAATCCAATAATTATATCTTCATTTTCTAGTCAGCAGAACTATATCGATTGTTAATGTTTTTAAATTTTTTTCAAGTGTTTAACAAGCATTTATTTTATAGAACGATTTAGAACATTTTAGAATCAATTTTATAAATCCATAATTGATTAGCATGTTGGGTCAATCTTTTAGCATGTAGTCATTTAAAATCAAATATATTTCTAAAATCACATGTATTGTTGTGTGTGTGTGTGTGAGAATAATTTGATAGTTACTATCTGTCCAAGAATCTCTTTGTAAAATCAATTTTACTTTTAGCTATTTGACTCACAAAATCATACATTTTCACGAATCTTAACATTTTTAAGAATGTGATTTTTTAGAATTTTTAGGAATATGAAATTAGCATATTTTATTCATTTAAAAATATTTTTAGGAGTATTATAATATTATATTTTAATTAAATAATTAATTAATTTTTAAAATATTATTAGATTATAAAAAGTATCTTTATAAAAAAAATTGAGTGATCAATAGTGGTGGATGTTAACCAATAATAATCTTCGACAATGGATAGTGATCAACTGGAATCACTAACAATAAATAGTGGCAAAGACGATTACTTGTGGTAAGTGGTAATTGATAGTGTGTAATGATTGATGAAGGTTATTAATAATAGGTGGTGATAATGGTATTACTTATAATAGATGATGGTTAATAGTGTCTAATGGTGATAGATAGTGGCAGTTGCAACTACAAATAATGGATGGTGTTTGACGATGAGTAATTAAGGGTGGCGGGTGGCTATTAGTGGTCAACTGTAATAAATGTAGATAAAATAAGGTATTAATAGTGGTAAGGTCTTGATAGAAGGTTGGGCAAACTAATTTATTTATATTATAAAATATTTTTATATTATAGAAATGTAAAATACCCACCTCCTCTATATAAATATTTTGGAAGAATATTGGGTAAAAACTATTCATGACAATGTAAACATTTCTAGGAATATTTTTTTGAAGGTTGAATCAAAATGATGCATGCCCTTAAAATATTCTCATGAATGTGAGAAAATTTTCATAAACCAAACATTACTTTAATGAAATCAACTATGAAAGAAAATTTTCAAAAATAAAAAAGTTTTATTAATCAAATGTTTCAATCAATTAAAAATTAATTATATGTAAAATTAATTACTCAATTAATATAACAAAAATATCCAAAATCAAGTCAATTTTTATAATTTGAAAACTCAATTTAACTTAACTTTGAGAAGTATATTTAAATTAATATTGAATATTCAATTTAATCAAATTAATTTATTAAGAAACTGCATTACTTTAAGTTTGAGTGATAATAATTAAAAGTGATATTTAAATAACGGCATGTTGATTTTAATATGTGTAGTTATTGTGCATATCTATTAAAAACTTGAATGAAAATTACATTTTATGCATATGTAGTTTCATCATTTTCACTTAACTCATATATGATTTTAAATATTATAATTCATTCACTTATACTTTAATTATTAATACTTTACCTGTTTAATATATTTTTTAAATTTTAATTAAAAAACTCACGTATATTGTATTGGATCTTTATTTCCCTAGATTTTAATTTAATTTGACACTCACCCAAAATCAAATTACTTAAAAATATTTTAATTCTATTAAAGATTTATTTTTTATAATTTAGTCCATAGTTGTTGAAAAGAAGGTGCCAAATAGGATTTTTTTGGATAAATAAATTCTAAGTGGACATTAAATTGGGCCAATATTTGGGGAAATAAAAATCACATGCAGTTCACATGAATTTTCTATTAAATTTTGATCGTAAAATAGTTTAGGAGGGCAAAGTTTTAATAATTGAAAGTATAGATGGATGAATAGAAATACTTAAAATTATAGGTATGTTAAGTGAAAAAAGTGAAATAAAAAATGTATAAAGTGTAGTTTTCTTAAATTTCGATGATAATAATTTTATGGTAAAAATATTTTGATTTAAAATATTGTTTGATGTTATGAAAAAAAAAGAGATATTATTATTATATTATTAAATTATTTAGTTCATATAATTTAAAGTATAATAATTAGTTTTTACTTGGATGATTTGGGTGGAAAATGAACTAATATTTTAGTTTGGGCAAAGATATTTAGGCGGAAGATGAAATGGAATGAATATATAAGATTTATTTAGGCACATTTAAAAAATTATGAATAGATAAAGGGCACACACTCAAAAGATTTATGAATAATTGATGGTTGAGATTTTCTTGAAAAAGTTTTCATTCCTAAAAAATTCATACACGACTAGTATTTCTAATATGGAAACTTGTTTCCTTCTTTCTAAAATAATTTTTAAGAAACATACTACGAAAGCAATGCTATAAATTTGAATATAAATTTTTTCATATATTTAAATTATGGATGATTCGTGACTCTCATATTTATAATTAATATAATTCATTCATTTATCCATTATATTATTATTATTATTCAGAGATTATTTTTTCCATCATTATATTGTAATTTTTCTACTATTTCAAAATATTTACATGTAATTAGAATTTTTATATTATATTTTCACTCTCTTTTTTCAAAATCTAACTTTTCTTTATCCATCATAAATTAAATAATTATTTTTCTAACAATATATTTATCAAAAATTATTTTAATATTAAATGTAGTTAATTAAATATTTTCACTCTAACATACGTTAGATAAAATTTATTTAATTCAAATTGACATTATAATAAAGTTATAAATATTTAAAACAACAAATTGTATGAAATTAAAAACATGTAAACATTGAACCATAACAACATCCAAGATTGGTTTTCTCAGAGCCGAAGCATAACATATGCTCAGATAAATTTCATTGGTCCTGCTATTCAATTCTTTATTTCTTGACTCTGGCCACGGTCAAAAGACAAAAATGGGCTTGTAAAGAAAAATATAAGTGAACAAATCCAAGAATGCTTGGTTGCCAAGAAATGCTAGAAAATAATACTAACAAGTAGAATAGGTATGATAGAAGTTAAAGAATAAGTATTTCCAATAATTTATATATAATAAAATTAATGCTTGTTGTTTGACTTTACTTTTTTTTAAAAAAATAAATACTATTACATATATAAAAATATTGTATTTATTTAATATAAATAATTTTAAAAGTAATTAAATTTATAATAAATTGTAAAAATATTTTAATATAATATTTTTATAATATTAATTCATGCAACACATAATTCTATTTATTGTAAATATAAATGAATAAATAATTATTCATAAATTGATCCATTATGCTTTTATTTAACCGGGTTAATAATGACTATTATAGCCATTTTGTGGATTTTTAGTCAAATGACTATGTCGAAGATGATGACATGAAATTTAATTAAAGAATGCAAGCTAAAACTAATGGCAAATAAGTTCTACTACAATTGATTACTTATATTTGACTGAATTGGAATTTGATCAAGCCAAGTAGGCTATTAGCATAGATGATTACTAAATGGCTACTTCAAGTGGATTAGTGGATTGAGAAGCCCATTAGAATAAGCAATTATAAGAAAAGGTGAATACTAACACATGCTCTTAAAGAATGCATGTTATATTCATTTCGTGAATTTTTAGCCAAATGGTTATTCAAATATGAAGGCATCAAATTTAGTTGAAAAATGTAAGTTAAAACTAGTGGGAAATAAGTTCAAATAAAATTGATTGCTTACACTTAACTGAATTGAAATTTGGGCATACCTAAAAGGTCGTTAGGATAGGCAATTACTAAGTGGTTAGTCTAAATGAATTAGTGGACTGAGAAGGTCAGTAGGATAAGTAATTACAAGAAAAAGTGGTTATTAGCATGTGCTCCTAGAAAACACACCATTCTTACATGGTGGAAACATGGGAAATGTGTAGGGTAGCAATTGGAAACTAAACATCTTTCAACTTGTTCAATAAATGATTCTTTAAATGCTATACTATAAATACCATTGGTGTAATAAGTAAAAGGTTATTGGTCACTTAACTGAATCAAACATTCATTCTGCATCTATCTTTAGCACTATACCAACTAACTTGGCACTCTAGCTCTATTAGTTATAGTTGTAATTTTGGAACTCCTCCTTCTTTGTTGTAACTTTTCCATTAAAGTCATTATGCCTTTCCACCCTTTTCATACTCTCGTAGGATTTTCCATTGTAGGTTGTCACTCCTTCATTTGCAATTAATTGTAATATACTATTATAGAATGTGAGTGAAAGATCTTAGTTCCTAAACTATACCCAATTGTGCCTTTAATGTATTATAAGTTATGGTGCCTATATTAATAATAAAAGTTACATTCAATTTCCCTTTATAGTTTATGAACTTCCTATCTTTGTTGTGAGTACCATGTTGAAGTCCTTGCACTTGATGCCTTTTTATAGTTCACCCTAATTAGTAAGAAAAATTTGTAGTTTATTTACATTTACTTGCTTTCACTACCACTTCTTTATCTATAAAGGTTCAAACTTCACTTGTTTGCCATAAAGATTCACTCTGTGAAGGTTAAATTAATTAGCACAATTTTTTACCACAAATAAAGTCCAAATTAAATACACAAGCTACTTTATATGCACTCTATGTCTTCACCCCTAGCACTCTGTTTATTTAAACAATTGCAAAACCTTATGACAATACTATATGATTCCTCATAATTTACCAATGTTGTCTCTTATAGTGCAAGTGAGTAAAGGTTTCTAAAGTTTCCAACTTCATTTATCTTTATTGATGCAATCTCATCCCATGAAAAGACTTCATAAAGACTAACAATATACATTTGTGATTGAAAACACTAAACTATGTACACAAACACTTTTTTTTTTAATAAAAGAAATAAGTCAAATTGTTATGTGAAACTAGCTATAATTTTTTACCAAAAACAAATTAGCATGCCTAGTAGGACATAGTAAACGAATCAAAGTTTGATTCCTTTTTTACTTTCAAGAAGTGGTTAAATAAAAAAAGTAAAAAAAAACCTCTTTTGGTTCTTAAAATACTTCCCTAATTGAGGAAAAAGTTGTGCAAAATGATAAAATGCAACCAAAAACTATTGATATTACTTAACAAAATCAAAATTACCAATATTGGAAGGAAATGTCAAATATAAACAATGAAAATTTAGTAGAAAGAAATGAACAAAGCCTAATTCAAGAGTAAGATCAAGTTGAGCTAATGCTAAGACTTGGGAGGCTTATGCTATATGACATATTTTTATAAAATGATCATTTACGATAAAAATACCCAAAATGGATGAAAATTATCAAGATAGTAGTACAAGTCTTGTAAATCCAATTTGGTAAGAGGAACTATAATACTCACACTATATCATAATAAATTATAGTTATTCTATAGCCTATGATTGAAAATACTACAAAAAAAACCAGGAAAGAAAAAACAAAACATTGAAGAGAATAGGAAGTTATTTTAACAATCATGATGAAGAAACAAAGACCAAATCCGAATGTGATGATGCAAAAATAGAAATAAAACAACCAAAACATGGTTGCTTAAGAGTCTTTAGATGCTTAAAGGACATAGATAGAATTCAGAATGCAAAAGATGGAAATAACAAGAATGATTACATATAATTAAAATATACCAAAATTATCAAGGACTATATCAAAATTTGCAAATGCTAGTTGAAAGTGATATGAATTCCCAGAGTGAAAGGGAGCTTTCACAAAGGTTTAATGACAAGGGACAAACCTAAAAGGATAAAAAAGGGACTCCAAGGGTTGATGCCAAGAGTTTGGATGCATAAAGAAGTAAGATTGGAAGAGCTTGGAAGGGTTTAGGTTATATATATTTCAATTTTGACCAATTCTACATGAGTAATCAAGTATAGTAATCGAATTCTAGTGTTAGGATTTGGTTTTACGTTTAAATACTCGAATACAATATTTGAGTATTGCAGGTTTCTACACAGTACTTAAATATTGTATTTGAGTACTGAAGCTCGATGCATGCCTAATTATTTATTCTTTCATGTTTCTTGTTGCTAAAGACATTATTAGGATTTATATTAATTTAGCCCATTAGTTTATAACTTTATTTGGATAATTAATAATATTTTAATTAACTTTCTAGGTTAGGCCTAATTAGTTTGGTTGATTTTTTACTTTTAGAATTTACTTAAGGAGGTTCATTCCTTATTATAACAACTTTTGACATTTGTGAATCTAAAAACTTTGAAAGCTTTTCCTTCTCATAGTTCTAGCAAGAATTTCAAACTTATCAAGGTTAGCTCAATTCTTGTGGTATCAAATTTGATTTATCAAAGGATTAAAATCTTTTGTGGCATGATTTCTTCTCACTAATTGCTTTTATTTCTTCTCTCTTTTAAAGTGTAGCATGATTATTCTTTTATTTTTAATTTGATTTTAGAAGTTAGGATGATCAAAACCTAGGAATTCACATAATTTGATATTCAAAGGAAAGGTTTCCAAATTTTCAGGTCATATTATTCATTTCTTAGCTTTTTATTTAATGTTCTTCATTTTGAATTTTTCCAATATGGTTTTTGATTATATTGTTCTAATGTTGACTTGGTGTTTAAATTCAAGTTTAGTTCATTGTTGGTCACCAAATTGTATTCTTCTATTATTGTTTTTGTAGAATTTCCATTTCATTCCATGTTTGATCTTAGTTTGTTAGTTTAATTTTCTATTTTAGCTTGTTTTTGTGTCCAATTTTTGAATCCATTGTTATTCCTTTCTTTTTTTGGTTCAAATCTATGCAAATTTGTGTTTAAATTTGCTAAATTTCATTAGAAATCAATTCAATTAAATGTTTAAATTGAAATTGTTTGAAAAAAGTGTTGGTGTGTGTCCTAGAACCAATCATATAAGATGATTAGAGTTATACACAATGTATTATATTTTATTTTAGGCAATTTAATTATTATATTTTGTTTTTATTATTATTATGCGCAATTTATAACTTAATATAATAATTATCCTTGGAATAGCTTTGCTATTCCTAAAATGCCCCTAGTCAAGTATTATTATGAAAATGGATAGTAATAATACATTGAGACTAGCATGTATAGTGACTGATGATTACGAATCATGGATATGTGATATCAAGTCAATACATGAGTACATTGCTAGTGAACAATGTACTGGACTAACCCACTATGAGAATATTGCATGGATAAACGTGTCATAAGTTATTCTCATATGATCACAACTATGCATAAACCTTTGACCTGAAGTCACTACAGTTCCCTACATGAGGAATTATTCACTTTAATATTGTCCTATGTCACCTTTAATCAGGTGACAAGTAGGGCATTGATTGGGTGTGTCATAAATCATGCAGAGGGAAGTGAGTGATGTAAATGGGATTTTGTTACTCTTGTATAAAAGAGAAATATCCTTGGGCCCCTTGATTGAGTGAGACTTAGAAATGCATGGCCATGCTCAGTTGAATTAATATGTGATATTAATTATTTATTTTAAGTCTACTCAGTATCAAGAAATATAAATTGAACATTGACGAGGATGACACATTCCATGCCTCCAGTTCAATTTGGATATTATTACAAAAGGTTTATGATGTAAAACATTGATCATGTATTAGGTGGATGTCGAATCACAGACATTCTTACTACTTGAGTGGCAGTGATGTATTGCTAGATACCGCTCGCTGTCTATGGCTCAATAATAAGTCATTGTTAACGTAGTAAGAACCTACAGGGTCACACAAAAGGAGTAGGAATAAGACAATAATTAATTGGACTTTAATTATATTAATATCTAATTAATTGGACTTATTTTCGTGCATATATATTATTAAGAATAATAAATTCACATTTTTTATATATATATATATATATATATATATATATATATATATTATGTGATATTATTTGATATTAAAGTAATATCAAGTAATTATCTTATCAGATATTAGATAAATATATTATGAGATAATATTATTTTGATATTTGATAACTATATGCAATTATCTAATATTAAGATATTTATATTATGAGATAATATCATTATCTAATATTAGATAATTAATAGATAAGTCTTATCTCTTCCCATTATCTCTAGGATAAGGATAAGATGAGTTGTTAAGTGTAATTAGGATTTTGGAAGCATTATCCTAGTAGGACTAGGATTATGGCATGCCTAAGTTCTATAAAAAGGGACTTGAGGGCAGCACTTAATAATCACGTTTTAAGCTTCCATATAAACCCTAAATCACTCAGAAAACATCCAATCCTAATTCTTAGAGAGAAAAACGCATCCTAGCAGACGCGTGAAGGGAGAGAGGTCGTTGTTCACTCCGTGTGGATACCGTAGAGACGCTGTACCTTTTGGCCGGCGTTTGATTCATCCGCTCTCAAGTTTTGATCAGTAGAAACACGAGTGCCTAATAGGTAAAACCCTAATCATTGACTTATGCTTTTTGCATGGATCCTAGGTAGAATTCGGATCAAAATTTAAAATTCCGCTGCATGTGATAATCCAAATTCCCAACAAAAAGTTCAAATTTTGAAGTTCAACTACAAATACTCAAGTACTTTATTCAAACACTACATAAAAAATTTTCATAGTACCTAATTACAATAGTCAAATACTTGAAAATAAAGAGCATCTATTTTATGTTACTTGAATCTAGTTCTTAAATATCCCTAAACAAATTGTTTAGTAACTAAGTCTAGTACCCAGGTAGTATAAGGCAAAGGCTACTTCAACTTATTATACCAAAGTATAGTAGCCAAGTACCCTCTTGTTGATTGTGATATTCAATTGTAATTCTTCTTTAGCATGTTTTACTTAATAGCAAAGGGTCTTATACAATTATTTGGGAATTCAAATCAAGACAAAATTAATAGAAAATAAAAAAGAAGTGAATTACAAGGAAGAAAAATGAAAGAAAAAGCAAGATGAAAATACCAAAAAGCAAAAATAAAAAAATTCAAAAATTAAAAGTACAAAGAAAAGAAAATTAAAATGAAAGAAAAGCAAAAGAGTAGTTGTTGAAAGAAGAAGTTATTTGAACATTGTATACTCCATTTCATCTTTGAACTTCTCATTTTGAATTAACTTTTCCATTACTTCTTTCATGCTTTTAAATTTCTATTACTCCATTAGTACTTATAATGCTTAATCTTGTTTCTTTATTATTAATTGCATCCTTATGTCTTTTCTTATGTTTTATTTTCTTAAATTCCAAGTGTTTTTCATTGCGTACTAGATTGTTAAGTCTTTGTTAAGTGCAATTGTTTATTATATTTGTTTAATCTTATTATTTTTATCATCTAGTTATGAAAGAACCATAAGAGGTAAAGATAAGAGTAGAAAAAGGCAAGAGTATGTGAGATCATTTAAGGGTAAAAGCCTTCATTAGAATGCAAATATAAGTGTAAGTGTCTCTAAACTCAATTAAAAGTGTGCTTTTATAAGGCCCTTTTTTTATCTAAACTTTTCTTGTAGGTAAACTTTTTCAAAGATGTCAAGAAATAATGTGAACAATAATGATATAATGAGAATTATTAAAGAGTAATTAGGGAAAGCTATTTAAGAACATTTTGAGATAATAGATGATAGAATTGGAAGAATGAGAGAGAAAGAGAAAGAGAAAAGAGAAGAGACAAAATTAGAGAAATCATGATAAAAAAGGAGAAGATAGTAATGAAGAATGGATTAAGAGTTCCAAATTATCCAATAAGAGTAAAAAGAGAAAAGGTGAAAGGAGGAAAAAAAGAAAAGGAGATATTAGCCGAATAAAAGGAAGAAGTCGATGATAAAATTGATAATATCAAAATGAAGATCCCTTTATTTCAAAAGAAAAATAACCTAATTGCCCATTTGGAATGGGAAAAAAAATGGAGTTGATCTTTGATTGCATAAATTTTTGAAAGAAAAAAAGATAAAGCTTGGAGTCATTGAATTTTTTAAATATGCTATTACTTGGTAGGACCAATTCATGACAAATATCCAAAAGAATAAAGAAAGACCTAATCGTACTTAAGAGGATTTGAAATTTATGATAAGGGAAAAGTTTATTCCTAGCCACTATCATAGAGATATGTGCCAAAAAATTGGAAAGCCTTACAAGAGTGTTGAAAAATACTATAAGGAGATGAAGCTTATCATGTCCAAAGGTAATTTTGAAAAAGATAAAATGACTATAATGGTTAGATTTCTCTATAACTTGAAAAAGCAAATTACCAATGTGGTAAAATTACAATAGTATGAAAACATAGAGGACATGATGCATATGACTATGAAGGTGGAGAGGAAATTAAAGAGAAAGAGTTCTTCCAAGCATAGTTCTTATTCAAGTTTTTCATGGAAGAAATAGGAAAAAAAGAGTAACAAGAAAGAAGATAAAAAGAACAAGTACGATAAAGAATCTTCTTCCAAATTAAGAAGTGAAAACCTCGGGGGAAAATAGGAAGTTAAAAAATCTCAAATACATTCAAATATCAAATGCTTTAAATGCCTTGAGAGAGGGCACATTACTAATAAATGTCCTAATAAAAGTGTTATGAACTTGAATGATGAAGACTATGAGTCCACAAGTGATAAGGAAAATAAGTTTTATCCATACCATTTTGAAAAGAAGAAAGTGAAGAGAATGGTAGCCCATTTAATGGAGATGCCTTGGGGATTAAGAAAACATTAAATATGCAAGCAAAAGAAGAAAAAGAGGAACAAAGAGAAAATATCTTCCATACTAGATGCAACATCAAAGGTAAAATGTGCAATATTATTATAAATAGTGGTAGTTATGCTAATGTAGCTAGCACTATCTTAGTAGAGAAGTTAAGTTTAGCTACTTCACAATATCCTACCTTATATAAATTGTAACAGTTGAATGATAATGGCGAAATGGTGATGACCAAGTAAATGCTGGTATTTTTCTCCATTAGAAACTACTATAATGAAATACTTTGCGATATTGTTCCTATGTATGCATACCACCCTTTACTAAGTAGACCTAGACAATTTGATAGGAAGGTTACTTTTGATAGTGTCATTAATAAATATCAATTTGTAAAATATGGGAGGAAAATAAATATTAACTTTGACCCTATAATAAGTATATAAGGATAAAGTGAGGTTACAAAAAAAGGATGGAAGAAAGATGAAAATGGTATGAAAAAAGATTAAAAGTGATAAAATAAAAAAGAATGTAAATGAAAAAGGAGAGAACTTAAAATAAGAGAGTGCAAAATTGAGTGCTTATGCAAAAGTGAGTGATACGAGGAGTACCTACTTTGCATCTAGGCCTATGTTTTTACTTTTGTGCAAAAATGCATATGCTAATACTAACCAAGAAAGGCTTGTTTGCCTAAGAGTTATAAAATCTATTTTGCAAGAATTTCAAAAAGTGTTCCTAAAGGAGGCTTCAAATGAATTACCACTAAAGAAAAGTATTAAGCATTAAATTAATTTTATTATGGGAGTTTCTATTCTAAATTCTCTCACATATAAGACTAATCTGGAAGAAGCAAAAGAAATACAAAGGTCAATGGAAGACCTCATGTCAAAGGGATGCATAAAAAAAGCAATAACCTATGCGCGGTGCTAATCTTGTTAATGCCAAAAATGGATAGTTCTTGGAGAATGTGTATTGATTGTTAGCTTATTATCAAATCACTATAAAATACATATATTATATTCTTAAACTTGATGATATGCTTAATGAATTACATAGATCTCGTGTCTTTTCAAAAATTGATTTAAGATAAAGGGTATTACCAAATAAGAATGAAATAAGGTGATGAATGGTAAACTATTTTTAAAATAAAATATGATTTCTATGAATAGCTTATGATGTCCTTAATTTATCGAATGAATGAGCATCTTTATAGGTTGATGAACCATATTTTTATGCCCTTTCATTAGATAATTTCTAGTGGTTTATTTTGATGATATCCTTATTTACAATAAGAATATGGATAAGCACCTTATGCATTTGAAATGTGTTTTATAAGTCTTAAAACATGAAAAATTAAATGCCAATATGAAAAAATATTCATTTTGTTTGGATAAAACTATGTTTTTGGTAAGGTTGAAAAGAAAAAAAGTAGGATGAAACTAGTTTTATCTTGCTAGATACTACCCCATTAGAAGGTAGGAGCCATTAGGTAGTGGCTAAAGGATTTTATGATTTATATAGACCATGAGTCATTAAAGCACTTAAGGATCCAAGGAAAGTTAAATCGAAAGCATACAAGGTGGGTTGAGTTCATTGAAATATCCCAATTTTTTATACAATAGAAGGAAGGTAAAGATAATGTAGTTGCTAATGCATTATCATAAAAGTATATTTTTATCTCTATGCAATCTAAGTTGCAAGGTTTGGAGCACATTAAAGATTTATATAGGAATGGTCTTGATCTTGCTACCATATTTGAAGCTAATGAAAAGATAGTCTTTGAGAAATTCCACAAACATGATGGTTTCTTATTTAAAGAGAATAATTTATGCATTTCTAGAACTTTTGTTAAGGAATTGCTTATTTGATATAATACCCTAATAGAATAAGAAAATCTAAAAAGGAATTTTGGGTAGAAAATTACCCTAACAAAAACCTGATAATGAAATAGGATAAAATTTGGCTAAACCATAAAAATAAATTTAGGATATATCTATCTAGAATTTCTATCAAACTTATATTAGGTGTTAGTATGGGTCAAAATATCATAAAAAGCCTAACATTTAGCTTAAGAAAAATTTATGAAAATTTGATAGGAAATTAGTATAACAAGTAATTGAAAAATGGCACGATTAACCTAAAAGCCTAGAGATTAAGTCAAAATTAAAAATGGATCATCTTAAATTATTTATGTGACTTAATTTAACATTTTAGGGCATAAATATGAATTTGAACTAGAAAATTTTGGACCTAAAAAAAAAGGCTCGAGCATGTAGTAAAAAGCTTTGGTATTTTGATAAAAACTTGTAAAACTAATGGCATTTGTTAATGACTATTTTAAGGCATTTTATTTAGCTTATTTTAATTGGATTTTAGGAAAAAATCTTATGAATACCTAGCAAAAAATTATGATCCCCACATGCTACCCATCATGAAGTAGTTTTTACAAAATTTTAAATTAGGAAACTTACTTTGGAAGCTTAGGGTTTTTAAGGTTTTATAGATAGAATTTTTAGAGTTCAAATTGACATATTTTCTACCTTATCTACCTAACAAAACCATGTATTCTCTCCATCTCTTTCATATGATTTTTCAATTTTCCAACACTACTCAGGGGGTTTTTCAACATGATTCTTCAATTCCAGTAAGGTAACTTAAGGTTTTCTTCATCCTTCTTCAAGTTTTCACAACTTTCTAAATTCCTAAAATTTGATTTATTTTAATAAAGCTATTATTGTGCTATTCCAAAGGGTTTTTACAAGGTTAAGAATTTAAAAGATTGAGGTGAGTGACAATCACCATTATTTTATTAAGTTTTCTCAAAATAGATGAAGAAATTTGATGAAATTATCATTATAGATATGTTCTAGGTGGTGATGTTGAATAATTTAATTTTGAAGTTACATAAATGTTATTATGATCATATTATGTTGGTATTATTGGGATGGAATGAATTAAAGATAGTTTATGAAATTTTTCTTCAAGATATGTTTATAGAAGAATTCTAGAATCAAAGTAATATTCTATTTCACCTTGTAATCATGGATTGAAATTGTTAAAATTTCAATTCTTGGAATTTTAAGGTCATATTTAGGGGTTGTTTGGTTGGAGATAATTAGGAAAGGAAAAGAAATTGTAGGATTTCATTCCCTTTATTTTTGTTTAGTTCAGAAAAAATTTATTCCTTTTCCCCATTTTTTCTTAATGGGATTATCCTAATTAAAGGAATGGTGATTCTCCCAAATCCTTAGGAAATCTCATTTCCTTTTCCCATCTTCAATATGATAATTAATATAATAAATATAATAAAATATTGAATAATATAAAAGGTAATAATATTAATAAAATATTAATAATTAAATAACTAATAATAATTTTATTTTTAATAATAATTATAATATAATTAAATAATATTTAAATATTAAATAAATAATAAATATTATAATATTATTTAATCATATTAATTATTATTAAGATATTAATAATAATTGAAATAATATGAGTAATAATAAAAATAATATTAATAAGATATTAATAATTAATATTAAATAATTTTAAAAATTATAATATTAGTAAATAAAATAAAAAATAAGATAATAATTATAATAATTATTTTAATAATAATTATAAGTAAATTATTTTTTAATGTAATAATTATTAATAAAGTAAATTAAAAATACCTGATTTCCTTTCCTATTTGAACTAAACAAATTGGGTAATCAAGAGTCATTCATTTCCTTTCCTACTAATTTTCTTTTTTGATTCCATTCCTTAGTTTGAACCAAACGACCCTTTAATGTTAAGATGATTATAAAAAAAAATTAACAAATTTTAGAAATTTTTGGATGCATGATAAGCCAAGTTATAGGTTTAATATTCAAAATTAAAATTTCAGAGCCCTATTCTATGTAATCTTGGGTTTTAATTTTTTTAAATCATTAAATAATTGAGAAAAATTATGAAATTTAGCAGGAGTTTTATTTAGGATGTTACTAAGCTTATGTTAAAATTTGATGGCAATAAAAGTTGATTTGGTTGCCAAATGATAGTTTTGTTTTAACAACTTGAGGTTATTTGAATTTTGTAGCTAAGTTCATACCTTTAGTGCATGGGTAATTGACGAAATTAATTGTACAAAATTTTTTATTTAATATGTTAAAAATGTTATAGTAAAATTTGGAAGTAATTGGCTTCCATTTGAATGATGAAAAGTGGCTTGAATCATAAGTGTTCACATGCCATCTTATTTCTAAAAACTCCTATTCGGGTTTTGAGTGAATAGTATGTGGGAATAAATGTTGCAAAGTAGTGAATATTTCATTTGTAATATTATGTTGGAATTATTAGGATAAATTTTGGTAAAATTTTAAATTGATTTGAAACTCTTGAAGGCACTAAATCATGATATATACAAGCAAGTAGAGTTGTAATTGTAGAGATATTGGAAGGAATTTGATTATATAAGATGGATAATGATATTAAAATTATTTTATTAGTTATTTATATGAGTTATGTTTTGTTATTAATATAAATAAAAAAGTTACATGTATTAGCTTTGAATGCCATAACATATGGTTAAAGAAATTGAATATATAAGAATTGAAAATTTTATTGTAAAATTGATAATGATTTATCTTTAAATATATTGTCAAAAATTGATAGAATATGAATAGGTATAAAAATAGCTAGGTTTTATAGAAAAATTGGTATTTTGACTATTCCTGGTGAAATTAAAATAAGTAAGTGGTGTTGATAAGTGCACAAATACACCTAAATTCTATATGTTTCATCCATTTATTTACTTAGTATTTTATGCAAATTGATTGAAAAGGACACTTCGATGCTCTATATTTTGTTTTCAGGTCATGAAATGACACATATGAGCATTAGAAAAGAATCCAGAGGCAAAACCATTCAAATCATGAAGCATTGAAGCAAGATTGTTCACTCAGCAAAGAACACGGGGTATGGGAACCCCGTGTTCATGGCCGTGTTTCTTTCTGGACTGCTTCGAGGCTTCGCTGAGCTACTCAAAGAAGAACACGGGGTAAAACACGGGCCGTGTTAGACCCCGTGTATCTTACTGCCATTCGCTTCTGAAGAACACGGGGGGTGTCACACCCCGTGTAATATGCTGATCAATCTTCGTTGAAGAACACGGGGTAGGACATGGGGCGTGTACTACCCTATGTACATTACTGCTTGACATTTCGTAGGAGAACACGGGGCGTGTTGCACAATGTGTTTCTTGCTGCTCAAACTTTCGCTGAGAAACACGGGGTACAACACGGGCCGTGTTGGACCCCGTGTACATCAAAAATATAAGTTTTGCGCGAGATCTTGCAGGGGGAGAGGAGAAACTGAGAATTAACAAGGAGAGCTGCTGGGAGAAGCCCTAGGAGAGACCCAAACTCACCAAAGGCGCCTTCTAACGTGGATTCAAGCAAGGAATTGAAGAATCAAGCAAGAAATTTGTAGATCTTCATGAATTGTTTGATTTCCCTCTCTGTTTTCTTGTTTTCTTCTGATCTAGTAATGTTCTCACACTAAACCTTTGTGCTTAGCTTAGGTGAACTTGTTCATGGATTTATGCAACTGAATTTTATATAATCTAGCTTGATTTACTGTTGAATTATGATTTGATTATGCTGTTTTGTCTGGAACAAGCCAATATATCCGGAATATTGGATTTGAGTTATGGATTAATTGATTCCAGGTTGAAATGATCAATTGATTAATCGGACCTTGCATGATCATTGGGAATATCAATTAGACTTAGGAATTAAGCTGATTGAATTCTTTTGCACAGGATGAAATGTCCAAGAATGGATTCTAAGCAGAGTTAATGCAACCTAGATTAGTGGTTACTAGAGTAATTCTGGACACTTAATCTCTTGGTTAGTAGCTAGTAGCCTTGCAATGAGGTATAGCTTAATTTTGGTAATCCAGCAATCTTAATTTACAGTAAACTAAGTTAGAGAATTATATTCATTCCATAATGAAATATACAAGGGATCCTTAAGCTGAGTACGCTTTTATTCCATTGAATCACACCTTATTTTGATAGTTAAGCTCTGTTTTACATTTAATTCTTAATTCACACTCTCAATTGATCCGCCTAGATAATTTTACTTGAGATTCAGTTAGTACTTAACCTACAATCCCTGTGGAGAATGATAATCTTTTATACTATAACTAGACTTAACCCGTGCACTTGCGGGATTTAGAGGTCAAGTTTTTGGCGCCGTTGCCGGGGATTGTATCCAGTTGATATTAACCACAAGTTTTAAGTGAAATTAGACTAGGCAATTTATTTTCTTTTACTTCTTAATTCATCTTGATCTGATTTTCTTATTTTTATTCAGCATTTCTTTCTTACCTTGTTCTGTTTGAGTGTTACCAATTCATTTTGTAGAAAATCTTTTATATGCGAAGAAGAAGTCTTGAAGGAATTCTTGACTTAAATCCAGAAATTGAAAGAACTTTGCATAGGAGAAGAAAAGAGCAGCAGTCAGTTGACATCCAAGAAGAAATCCATACTGAACCAGTAATTCAAGACATGGACAATAGATCACTTAGAGAGTTTGCAGCACCCGATGCCACTGGTTTTCAATCCAGCATAAGGAGGCTTGCTGTTGAGGCCAATAATTTTGAATTGAAGCTAGCTTTGTTATCTATGGTGCAGCAAAACTAGTTCGGAGGATTGCCAATGGAGGACCCCAACCTCCACATCCAAATTTTCCTTGAATACTGTGATACAATAAAGATCAACGGTGTACAAGCGGATGCCATCAAACTTAGACTCTTCCTATTCTCCTTAAGGGATAGAGTAAGAGCTTGGTTACATTCATTACCTGCTGGATCAATAACCACATGGGAAAAGCTACTGAGGGCTTTCCTATCAAGATACTTTCCTCCCAACAAAACTGCCCAATTGAGGAACGAAATTACTATATTTTCTCAAAGGGAAGGAGAATCCCTGTTTGATGCTTGGGATAGATACAAAGAGCTATTAAGGCTGTATCCACATCACGGATTAGAAAAATGGCTTGTTCTTCATACCTTTTACAATGGTTTGAATTACAACACTAGACTTACTGTGGATGCTGCTGCTGGAGGTGCCTTGATGAATAAAAGATTGGATGAAGCTTATGAGCTGTTTGAAGATATGGCTTTGAACCATTATCAATGGTCAAATGAGAGGGGACCTGCAAGGAAAGCAGCAGGGAAGTATGAATTAGATGCCTTTAGTCATTTGTTTGCTAAAGTAGATGCATTAGGAAGCCTAGGTAGCAAGGTAGATGCACTCATGGCTAAATTTGACAAATTTCATGTTAACAGTGTGAATACAACAGGTGCTACTGACATTCCTTGTGAGATTTGTGGAATTACAGGGCATGTTGCAGCTGAATGCACCTTGGGCCAAGATTTTACTGAGCAAATGAATTATGTGAATAACAGTGGGTTTGGACAGAAAAACCAAAATGAACCATTTGGAAACACTTACAATCCATCATGGAGGAATCATCCCAATTTCTCCTACAAGCCCACCCAACCATACAACACACAAACCACTACCAATAGACCACTACCACCTGGTTTCCAAGGTCAAAGATCATATAACCCACCAGCCCAACCATCCTCTACTGCAAAATTAGAAGGCCTTTTAGAGAAATTTCTTATTTCTCAAGAGAAAACTAATGAGGAATTTAGACAACATGGAAGACACATGGAAGATTCAATTAGGCAACTGTCTTCTAAGGTAGATTCCTTGGCCACTCATGGAAAGATGCTGGAAATTCAAATTGCTCAACAAGCTTCAGCATCTTCTTCAAGAGCTTATGGCCAACTCCCTGCTCAACCGGAATCAAATCCAAGGGACCATTGCAAGGCAATAACTCTTAGGAGTGGAAGATTATTGAATGATCCTATTGCCACTCAAGAAAGTGAAAAAGAGACAAGAGTGGAAGAAGAGCAAAAACAAGGCAACAAAGCCTCAATTTCTAAGGAAGTTGAAGAGAAAGAAGGGGAACTACTAGACAAATCAAAATATATTCCTCCAGAACCGTACAAACCGCTTATCCCTTATCCTCAAAGATTAGCCAAGGATAAACTAGATAAGCAGTTTGGAAAGTTCTTGGAAGTGCTGAAGAAATTGTACATCAATATTCCCTTCACTGATGCACTTTCACAAATGCCTTCATATGCTAAATTCTTGAAGGACATTCTCTCCAACAAGAGGAAGTTAGAGGAGCATGAAACTGTGGCTTTGACTGAGGAGTGTAGTGCCATCATTAAAAATAAACTACCTCCTAAGCTAAAGGATCCAGGAGGCTTCTCCATTCCTTGCGTTATAAGAAATGTCCCTATTGATCGGGCATTGTGCGATTTGGGGGCGAGTGTGAGCCTTATGCCATTGTCGATTGCTAAGAGATTGAACATTGAGGAGATGAAGCCCACCACGGTTTCACTTCAACTAGCCGACCGTTCAGTAAAGTATCCAGTAAGTATTCTTGAGGATATACCTATCAAAGTTGGTAAGTTTTTCATACCAGTGGATTTTGTTGTCCTTGAGATGGAAGAGGATTCTAAAATCCCTATCATTTTAGGTAGACCATTTCTTGCCACTGTTGGAGCTTTAATTGATGTTAAAAATGGTAGACTGTCATTATCTGTTAGGGATGAGAAGGTTGAATTTAATTTGAATGAATCCATCAAATTACCTGTTTGTGAAGACTCCATATGCAGGGTAGATGTGCTAGACAAAACTGTGAAAGAAGACTATCAAAAGGGAAGCCTCCAAGATCCTCTTGAAGCATGTCTAGTTACAAATGAAGTGATTGAAATTGAAGAAACTGTTGCATATGCCCAGTTTTTGGAAGTAAGCCCACCACTTCCCCTCCCTGAAGCAGCTATTGAATCATTGGAAGTGGAGTCCAACAATACCACAACTGAGGAAGACAAACCGCCAAAGGTAGAACTTAAACCTCTCCCATCTTCCCTCAGGTATGAATTTCTAGGACCCCATTCTACTTATCCTATTATAGTTAATGCCAATCTAACTGCTATGGAAACAGAAAAATTACTTAGGTAGCTTAGATTTCATAGGAAAGCTTTAGGGTATTCAATTTTTGATTTGAAAGGGATTAGTCCTTCTATATGTATGCATAAGATCTTGTTGGAGGATGACAGTAAGCCCTCCATTGAACACCAAAGAAGGCTGAATCCTAATATGAAAGATGTTGTGAAGAAGGAAATAATGAAACTGTTAGATGGTGGGGTAATTTACCCAATTTCCGATAGCCAGTGGGTTAGCCCGGTTTATGTTGTGCCTAAGAAAGGGGGGCTAACTGTAGTGAAAAATGAAAACAATGAGCTAATTCCCACTAGGACTGTCACGGGTTGGAGAATGTGCATTGACTATAGGAAATTGAATAAGGCAACCTGGAAGGACCATTTCCCCCTTCCCTTCATTGATCAAACTTTGGAAAGATTAGCTAAGCATTCACATTTCTGTTATTTGGATGGCTATTCTGGTTTCTTCCAAATTCCTATCCATCCAAATAATCAAGAAAAGACCACATTTACGTGTCCTTATGGCACATTTGCATATAGAAGAGTGCCTTTTGGTCTGTGTAATGCTTCAGCTACTTTTTAGCGTTGTATGATGGCAATCTTTTCTGATTTCATTGAAAATATCATGGAAGTTTTTATGGATGATTTTTCTGTATATGGCACTTCCTTTGATAACTGTTTAACCAATTTATCTCAAGTTTTGCAGAGATGTGAAGAGGTAAATCTGGTTCTCAATTGGGAGAAATGTCATTTTATGGTAAGAGAAGGGATTGTCCTTGGCCATCAAGTATCTGAGAATGGGATTGAAGTGGATAAGGCCAAAGTGGACATTATAGAGAAATTGCCTCCCCCAAATTCTGTCAAGGGAGTGAGGAGTTTTCTAGGACACGCCGATTTCTATCGATGTTTCATTAAAGATTTCTCTAAAATAGCTAAACCTTTGACTAACTTACTAGCTAAAGATGTTCCTTTTGATTTTGATCAAGATTGTTTGGATGCCTTTTGCAGGATAAAGAAAGCCTTAATTTCCGCCCCAATTATGCAAGCACCGGATTGGAATTTACCTTTTGAGGTGATGTGCGATGCTAATGATTATGCAATAGGAGCGGTGCTTGGCCAAAGAAAGGACAGAAAGGTTCATGCAATTTATTATGCAAGCAAGACTCTTGATGAAGCTCAATTGAATTATGCCACCACCGAAAAGGAACTTCTTGCTGTGGTATATGCAATTGATAAGTTCAGATCTTATTTGGTGGACTCAAAAGTGATTGTTTTCACAGATCATGCAGCCATCCGGTACCTTCTAAGCAAGAAGGAAGCTAAACCTCGTCTCATCAGATGGATTCTTTTGCTGCAAGAATTCGATTTGGAAATTCGAGATAAGAAGGGTACTAAGAATGTTGTAGTTGATCACCTCTCAAGGCTGAAGCAAGAATTAGGAGATGAGGAAGACAAGGACATGCCAATCAATGATGCCCTTCCTGATGATTATTTGTTGGCTGTCTCTTCTTCCGCCATCCCTTGGTTTGCTGATTATGTGAACTACATTGTGAGTGGAGTTTTACCTCCGGATGTGAGGTATTAAAAGAAGAAGTTTCTAGCTGAGGCAAAGCACTACTTTTGGGATGAGCCCCTTCTCTTTAGGAGATATGCTGATGGCTTATTTAGAAGATGTGTGCCTGAGGAGGAAATTGCAATTATCTTGTTCCACTGTCATTCCTCTCCATATAGAGGACATTTTGGTGCTTCAAGAACTGCTACAAAGATTGGCCGACTCTTTTTAGAGATGTTCATCATTATGTCACTTCTTGTGACCAATGCCAAAGGGTTGGGAACATATCAAAGAGACATGAGATGCCCTTGAATAACATTCTAGAGGTTGAAATATTTGATGTTTGGGGAATTGACTTCATGGGACCATTCCCACCTTCTTGCAGCAACAGATTCATACTAGTGGCAGTTGACTATGTATCCAAATGGGTGGAAGCAATTGCCACTCGAACTTCTGATGCCAAGGCTGTAGTTAGATTTTTTAAAAAGGTGTTATTCCCTAGGTTTGGAATCCCTAGAGCTGTCATTAGTGATGGAGGGTCTCATTTCATTGCCCATCAGTTTCAGTCGCTCTTGAGAGGGTATGGAGTAACCCATAAAATCTCTACTCCATATCACCCTCAAACCAGCGGGCAAGCTGAGCTTTCCAACAGAGAAATTAAGTCCATCCTGGAAAAGACAGTGTCTAGATCAAGGAAGAATTGGGCACTTAAGCTTGATAATGCTCTATGGGCTTATAGAACTGCCTTTAAAACTCCACTTGGAATGGCACCATTTAGGCTCATCTATGGGAAGAACTGTCACTTACCAGTAGAGATGGAACACAAGGCGTATTGGGCAATCAAGTTGCTCAACTTCGACTTACAATTTGCTAGAGAGAAGAGAAAGCTCCAACTTCTTGAGCTTGAAGAATTGAGGAATGAAGCTTATGATAATGCTAAGATCTATAAAGAAAGAATGAAGGCTTGGCATGACAAGCGAATTCTTAGAAGGGAGTTTCAAGAAGGCGATTTGGTGCTCTTATTCAGTTCGAGATTCAAGTTATTTCCAAGGAAGCTAAAGACAAGATGGACTGGACCATATCTTGTGAAGAAGGTATATCCATTTGGAGCTGTGGAGATTTGGAGCGAACGCACCAGCAACTTCAAGGTCAATGGCCAAAGATTGAAGAATTATGTTGCTAGGCCACCAATAATGGAAGCACCAGACTAATAAAGAAACAGGGGTCGAGCTTATGACCTTAAACAAGCGCTTCTTGGGAGGCAACCCAAGCTTGTTTTTCTATTTTCTTGCCTTTTAATCCTTAGTTTTCTACTTTTCAATCTGAGTTACTGAGTAGTGGAGGAATTTAAGTCATTAAGTGTTGATGTTGAATGCTCATTTTTGCATGCGAACTTTGTCTTTGAGGTAGATTAGGCATGAATTCATGATTGTTGTCTGTTTTCTTACACAGAGGGCTCAAAACGCAGTCCAGTGAGATACATGTTGTAAAACACGGGCCGTGTACTACCCCGTGTACCTCACTTTCTGGCCAATTTTAAAGAACTTGTGATTTTCAACGCAGTCCAGTGAGAAACACAGTGTCGAACACGGACCGTGCTAGACCCCGTGTTCCTCACTGTCTGATTCGCATAAAAACTTTATGATTTTCATGGAGGTTCAAAGAGATACACGGTGTTGAACACGGGACGTGTCCTACCCTGTGTACCTCTCTGGTTGAACCACTGATGAGAGCTTTTAAACTTGAGCCTTCCAGAGAGAAACACAGGGTACAAGATGTACCGTGTTAAACCCCGTGTTCTATTACACATTTTGTTAGTCTAATCCAATGAGAAACACGGGACAGAACACGGGTTGTGTTTGATCCCGTGTACAATTGCGAGGATTGTTAACATGTTTCAGAAAGAAACATGGGGGATAACACGGGGTATGTTAGACCCCGTGTAAGTTGCGAAACCCAGAACACTCATCCGCGCAAGAACACGGGGTACCACACGGGTCGTGTTTAACCCCGTGTTCCTGTGTGAGAAAGCTTTTAATTGTCAAAAAACCCAGATTTTTCCAGATTTCCCCCAAATTTCTTCTTCTTCCTCACTGCACTAACCCTTCTCCTTGCATTTTCGCACTCTATACTGCCAAAATACACCGATCAAAGTGTTTCATTTTGCCATTTGAGGTTGTTTAGCTAATTAATTTACGATTTAATCGGTTGAAAAGCTGTGATTTGGATTCCTCTTCTCATTTCGACACGAACTAGGGTTTTTGTTCATCATCTCACGAGGTTAGTGCATTTCCTTTGAAATCCTTGGAGTTTATTGATATTTCTAATGATTATTAACTTCCATTACATGTTAGAATTCATAGGAATGTTGAAATCCTTTGAAATTGATGTTTGATAGGTTGATTGAATGACTTTACAAAGCAATGTTCATGGAAATTCACTAGTTTTCTTGATTGAATTTGCTTCTTTGATGATTAATCGATCAAAATAGAATCTTAGATTGATGAATTGAGTTTGAATCTTTCATTCATAGGACTTGTACTATTGAATTGATGGATGAGTTTGATTACTTGACCTTGATATTCATTAAACTCCACTGATTGGATGTTGATTGATGGATTGCTTATGTGTATTGAATCTTTAACTCTTTGAATTGGAATTCTTTGATTACTTGGATTGCAAGCCTTTGAGGTTTACTGCTTGATTACCTTATTGCTTGCTCTGCCTCATTGACATGACCACTCCATTGCTTTCATGGCATTGAACTTTAACTTGTTTTTCAGTTGATATTGGATGATATTGAAAATACATGCTGATCTATTGCATTTAAATCTACTGACTTGGCCACTGTTAATAAACATGAGATTGATTGATTGAACATTGAATAAACATGAGATAATATTGATTCGCATGTCAGGGAAGTTTCAGTTCCCCAACTATTTTCTGTCTCTTTTCCCATTTACTATTTTGTACATTGAGGACAATGTCCACTTTTAAGTGTGGGGGAGTAGTGTTTTGCAATGCTTTGCACTTGAACTTGCTTAAATGATTTAGAGTAGTAAAATTTGCTCCAATTTCAATGATATATAAAAAAAAATGAAATGATGAAAATGAATAATAATAATAAAAAATGTAAGGCAATTCATTGAATAAAGTGATTGATTCATGCCTTGCTTCTTTAATGAATATTTGGCAACTTGATAAGGAAAATCTAAAGCTTGAAGCTAAGAGTAATGAGCATAATTGATCCTTGTGAGATTTGAGCTATTTTCTCATTACAAATTAAAGCTCATTTTTCTTCTTGAGGAATTATGTCATCACTCTTGTCTTTGTGCTCTAGAACTTGCATTTTCTCTTTTTGAGGCTACATTTTATGTATTTTGCATGTCAAATATGATGAGGCCATGTTTCTTTACCCTTCTTTTTATTTGTTTGGCCTATTTGAATTCTTTTCTTTAATTTTTCCTAAAACTTTTTCGCTAGTTAGCCACTTTAAGCCTTGGACCCTCATTTCTAGCCTAGCCATACCATGTTCATCTAAAGCCACTACCTAAGTGAACTTGAACCTTAGAGTTTGAGGGGACTTAGACATATTATATGAGTTTGGCTATTTTAGAGGTCCTTACTTAGTGCTGCTAGTTGGATAAGTTGATGTATAACTTTGGTTGTTAAATAAAATAAAATAAAAAAAGGGAAGAAAAAGAAAAAAAAAGAAACAATCAAACAAATAAAAAAAAAAGAGGCAACAAATCACCATAAAATAAATGGTGTCAAACAAATAATTTGGGAAGAAGAAAGGGAAGAAAAGCTTGTTGAAAAAAAAATATGTGTTGTGTTTGCTGATTAACTTGTGTTAAAAAAAATGATGAAAAACAAAAAGGGAAGAATGGAGGTTGAAGCAGAAGTAGGGTATTATGTTAAGCTGAGTTATAGAACTTGACAATGGTCAAATGCATGACCAATGTGTCTTCTTCCTTCAAACTCAGGGTTCTATCACTTTTCACCCCTTGATGTTCCTTCCCCCTATCCTCACCCTTTCTCCCTAATAAAGTCCTCTGATTTGCATGCATTTTACATTATAGTAGTGGAGATTAGAGTTTGTACAAGCTTATGGTAGCATTAAGTCATGAGTTGATTGACTTGAGAGTATACACAAGCCTTGTTTTGAGAGTGAGAGTAAACACTTTACTTGTGAGGCCATTCTCTTTTGCTTCTATGCTGAGGATTAACTTGTTTAGATGCTTTATTTTCATTTAGTTTCTTGGCATGACTTGATCCTAATCTTTGATTTGTTGAATGATTGCCTGATTATAAATAAAAAAAAAGAGAGAAGAAGAAAGAAAAGAAGAAAAAGAAGTGAATAAAATTGGAGTAGATTTTCTTGTTCTCTTATTTCCTTGCTCGAGGACGAGCAAGATTCAAGTGTGGGGGAATTGATAAGTGCACAAATACACCTAAATTCTATGTGTTTCATCCATTTATTTACTTAGTATTTTGTGCAAATTGATTGAAAAAGACATTTAGATGCTCTATATTTTGTTTTCAGGTCATGAAATGACACATATGAGCATTAGAAAAGAATCCAGAGGCAAAACCATTCAAATCATGAAGCATTGAAGTAAGATTGTTCACTCAGCAAAGAACACGGGGTATGGGAACCCCGTGTTCATGGCCATGTTTCTTTCTGGATTGCTTCAAGGCTTCGCTGAGCTACTCAGAGAAGAACACGGGGTAAAACACGGGCCGTGTTAGACCCCGTATATCTTATTGCCATTCGCTTCTGAAGAACACGGGGGGTGTCACACCCTGTGTAATATGCTGATCAGTCTTCGTTGAAGAACACGGGGTAGGACATAGGGCGTGTACTACCCCGTGTACATTACTGCTTGACATTTCGTAGGAGAACACGGGGCGTGTTGCATAACGTGTTTCTTGCTGCTCAAACTTTCGCTGAGAAACACGGGGTACAACACGGGCCGTGTTGGACCCCGTGTACATCAAAAATATAAGTTTTGCGCGAGATCTTGCAGGAGGAGAGGAGAAACTGAGAATTAACAAGGAGAGCTGCTGGGAGAAGCCCTAGGAGAGACCCAAACTCACCAAAGGCGCCTTCTAACGTGGATTCAAGCAAGGAATTGAAGAATCAAGCAAGAAATTTGTAGATCTTCATGAATTGTTTGATTTCCCTCTCTGTTTTCTTGTTTTCTTCTGATCTAGTAATGTTCTCACACTAAACCTTTGTGCTTAGCTTAGGTGAACTTGTTCATGGATTTATGCAACTGAATTTTATATAATCTAGCTTGATTTACTGTTGAATTATGATTTGATTATGCTGTTTTGTCTGGAACAAGCCAATATATCCGGAATATTGGATTTGAGTTATGGATTAATTGATTCCAGGTTGAAATGATCAATTGATTAATCGGACCTTGCATGATCATTGGGAATATCAATTAGACTTAGGAATTAAGCTGATTGAATTCTTTTGCACAGGATGAAATGTCCAAGAATGGATTCTAAGCAGAGTTAATGCAACCTAGATTAGTGGTTACTAGAGTAATTCTGGACACTTAATCTCTTGGTTAGTAGCTAGTAGCCTTGCAATGAGGTATAGCTTAATTTTGGTAATCCAGGAATCTTAATTAATAGTAAACCAAGTTAGAGAATTATATTCATTCCATAATGAAATCTACAAGGGATCCTTAAGCTGAGTACGCTTTTATTCCATTGAATCACACCTTATTTTGATAGTTAAGCTCTGTTTTACATTTAATTCTTAATTCACACTCTCAATTGATCCGCCTAGATAATTTTACTTGAGATTCAGTTAGTACTCAACCTACAATCCCTGTGGAGAACGATAATCTTTTATACTATAACTAAACTTAACCCGTGCACTTGTGGGATTTAGAGGTCAGGTGTTACAGCTGGCATCTTATTATTACTCACTTTGATCATAAAATTGTGAAAGAGGGAGATTTACATTATTTATAGAGAAGGAGAGGAGTGGTGAAGGTTGGAGGGACAAGGTTGGAGACTTAATGTCTAGGGTGGTGGGGGATAAGTTTAGATTGAAGATATAGGAAGAAACCTATATATTAACTAATTTTGTTTGTTAGAATAATCTTTGTAAATATTATATAGAAAGGTTATATTAGATACAATAGAGTTAAACTAAATCAATGCATATTTCATATTGATATTTTACCTCACTTATTGTTATGTTTTTTATTAAGGGGAGAATTACCAAGAAAAGGAATGTTATAGTTACTGACTAAGTATATTAATACTCATACTCCTTGTTGTTGATATTTTATTTACAAATTTTAAAAATGGTTCACTCTAACATAACTGATATCTATACTAGAACCTTTCTGATGCCTTAGGGCACCTTTTAGATTAAATTTCAGTACAGATTTCATATGATAATAAAGGATCCTCATGTTGATTATTTTGTGGATCTTAGAAGAGTAAATTCTGAGCCAAATCCTTTTGTTATAAATCCTATTTTTCCAAACAATCCACTAGGAAATATAGCAAGTCATTTTAGTTCAATTAATATGTCTCTACATTCCTCGCCTGTAGAATTGAATCCTAAAGAAGATCCTAATTGGTAATAGGATGGTTATAGGATGGTTCTAATTAGGATTCTATCTATTTTTATTTTAATGTCTGTATATTAAATTTTGTATCTTTGTAAAATTTCAGAACTTTATCATAACTTTTTCATATTTGTAAATTATATTTTGATTTTCAAATTACACATGTAATAAATTTTATTTTCCTTAAATACTTGTTATTATCAATAATAAAGTTTACCAATAAGAGTCAGAATTATTTTAAAGGCTTATAAAGACATGTTACTAGTGGATTAATATTGGTCATGTCTTTACATCAGTCATTAAGGCCCATAAAGGAGGTCCAATAGGGTATTTTAGGATTAGAAAAACTCTAAACAATTTAAATAAGCATTTATTTTGGCCTAGCATGAAAAATGATGTAGAAAAATGTTATGCTAATTGTGTTACATGTAAAGAGGTTAAATCTAGAGTTTTGCCTCATGGTCTTTATACTTCACATCTTATTCCTATTGAATCTTAGACTAACATTTCTATAGATTTTGTTCTAGGATTACCAAAACCAAGAATGGAAAATATTTTATGTTTTTTATTTTTGACAAAATTTTAAAGATAACATATTTTATACCTTAGTAAAAGATGAATGATGCAACAACCATAACAAACTTTTTCCTTAAGGAAGTTATGAGATTGTATACAGTGTTAAAGAGCATTGCATAGGATAGAGATACCAAGTTCTTAAGCTACTTTTGGAACATCTATAGGCTTAATTAGGGACAAAGCTACTTTTTCTAATAACTTGTCATTCTTAAATTGATGGACAAACTGAGATAATAAATAGAACTTTAAGTATTTTATTATGTTCCTTAATTTAAAACAATTTGAAGAGTTAAGAAGAATACTTGCCTTGTGGTCAGTTTGCATATAATAGAAGTGTTTATTATGCTACTAACTTTTCTCCATTTGAAATTATTTATGCCTTTGAACTACTAATCCCCTTGGATTTGTTGCTATAACCTATTGATAAGTTTTTAAGTTTAGATGGTAGGAGGAAAATAGATATGATAAAGAAATTACAAGAGCAAAAGAGAAAGAATCTTGAAAAGAAAATTGAGAAATACGCCAAATAAGTTAACAAAAGGCAAAAGACGTTTATCTTTTAGTTGGTTGATTGGGTATCGATTCACATGGAAAAGGAAAGATTTTTTGGCTCAAAGGAAGATTAAATTGCACCTAACAGGAGACAGTCTCTGTCAAGTGGTTGAGAAAATCAATAAAAATGTTTATAAATTAAATTTTCTTGGCAAATATATTGTTAGTGCCTCTTTCAATGTTGTTGATATTTTTCCTTTTTATTTAGGATTTGAAGATTCAAAGGTAAATCCTTTTAAAGAAAAAAGGCATGATGTGAATCTAAAAAGTGAAAAGGAGCTTTGACACTTACTAGAGAGTCCAATGATAAGCACCAATGCTAAGAGGATCAAAAAGGGACTCCAATGGTTAATGGAGAAAGCTTGGATGTATGAAAAGGAAAGATTGGAAAAGCTTGGAAGGGTTTAGGTTATGTGCATTGTAACTTTGACTAATTCCACATAAGTACTCTAGTATAGTACTTGAATACTAGTTTTAGGATTCATTTCTATCTTCAAACACTTGAATACAATCTTCAAGTGCTTGTAAATCTCTATATAGTACTTGAATATTGTACTCGAGTATTGAAGCTTGATGCATACCCAATATTTATTTAGTCTTATTTATTATTGCTAAAGACATTTGTTGGACTTTATATTAATTTGGCCAATTAGTTTTAACTTTATTTGAATAATTAATAACGTTGTAATTAATTTTCCAGGTTGGGCCTAATTAGTTTAATTAGAGCCAAGTTTAGTTGATTTTTGACTTTTAAAACCTATTTGAGGAGGGCTACCAGTAATGGTCATAACTTTTAACATATGTGAATTTGAAAAATCTTTTAGAGCTTTTTCTTTTAATATTTCTAGCAAGAAATTTAGACTTATTAAGGTTGATTTAACTCTTATGGTGTCAAATATTACTAATTAAAGGATCGAGATCCCTTATGGCATGATTTCTTCTCATTAATAATTTTGTTTCTTATTTTTTAAAATGTGGCATGATTATCCATCTTTTTCAATTTGATTCTAAAATTTAAGATGATCTAACCTTAGGAATTTACATTAGAAAAGATTGTTAAACTAATTGGCAAGTTAAACTACCTACCTTAATCACAAAAGTTCATTTCTAAATCAAATTGATCAATTAAAAACACCTCTAAGTCTTAAAATGTCAAATTTCACATTTTTAAGGGAAGATGATTAGTCAACCATGGCACATATAACTCAATTTACAACTAAATGTTGAGAAATAGTGTCATGACCTAATCCCAAACGTGATCGACATAAATCCTAATACTAGTTTCCATAAGTTCTAACACTTTTCACTCTTTCTATCTAATGGGAGTTTCTAAATTTTTAGAAGGACTCAAATTTTCATTGTAATTTTTTATAGAAAAATGGATGGAATCTTCCTTATTATTGAACACTTCCTAAGGGCCATACGCTCTAAAATACAACACCTATATATTTCTTAAATATGATAGCAATAACATTCACACAATACTGTATAATTTCAAACTTATACACAAATTAACAACTTAACATATCTAATGCTGAATTAATGGCATTTCAATTTTGAATTCTAATCCTAATTCAAAAGGGAATTCAAAAGGACTCGAACTGTCAAATCTTCCAATCCAAGTGGTCTTTATTTCTCTTTGTTTGTGGCATAATTCAAATAAGCTATTTCAACCTAAAAACATTGAAATAAAACAGAATGAGTTACAAAAATTTAGTCAGCATATGTTTACCATTAGTTTATAGGAAACAATTTTATAATTAATAGTCATAAGTTAAATATATACTAATATTTAAATATTAACACACATATTTTTTCTAGATTTTCGAAACATATGAGACCATGCCCAAAATGGGAGTTCTCTTGCTCATAACTTTGTATCTCATATCATAATACATCAAAATGTCAACTATCTATTAATATATAACATCATTATCGTATTACAAATTACTAATTCTGGGTAGACATCACAATCACAAATAGCAATTAAGGCTGAACATAAATAAATTATTGCAATCACACCAGTAATGATATCCAATCATAAACAATTTCCAATATCACATTATATCAGGCCTCTAGTTATAGTAAACATACGTGTAGCCACTTTATATTTCTAATTCAATATTAGATTTTTCTTAACTACTCATTAGGAATCTTTCATCTAAATCTCAGATCAATCTTATATCCTTCTCACTTGTTTGTTAGGAATTTATTTTTTGGCTTTTCAATCATAGGCCTTACCACATTTCCAATCTCAATGCCCTTCATGACATAATGTATAATGCAATAAATTCAATAGAATTCAACTCTACAATCTCAATTTAAATACCAATTACATTATAGACATCTACGCATAGCACAAGGTGAACATCAATGGATAACAATATCTATATAATAACATTGTTATGCCTTCATGCATGACCACAACACTCATTCATATCTTAAATAAAATTCACACTATACTCCTTAGCATATAAATGACAAAAGGAGTTCAATCATAAGCATTCAATAATAATTAATAACATCATCATGCTTCCACTGCACATTCTGATCAATTAACTTTCACTTAAATAGCTAATGGTATTTATACCACAAAACTAAATTTATACTTGATTATATATATATATATATATAATCTATACTATCAACAGAAGAAATACCATTCACAACATTTAAGCAATCTTTTATTAAAATTTAATCAATGGTGAGATATATACTTACCTGGTAGGGTCATCCACTTACTTTTTCAAAACATCCACAAATATCTTTCATCTCTTTCCTATTCATAATTTATAAGAATAAATTATAGATCCCATATTTTTTCCCAATCATCTTAGCTCTAAATTTATATCATGATATACTAATAACTTAGATTCATTAATTCATTTATTTTTCTAAGATTGACTCATAAATTACGATGAAGAAATCAAAGATTTCTATAAATAAGGTTTTCCCTAAATCAAGCTTTAGATACCAAAATATTAAAACTTTATGTCATGAGAATATTCTATTATTATCATTTTATGAAACTATACACTTGCTTCCCCATATTCCCATATTTATTTTGAGAGATCATGATATATATATACATAGAAGATTTTAAACACTCTAAAATATAAAGATTTATAATATAAAAGCTTTATTTGTTGTATTTTAACATTCTATAACATAAAATTATAGTTTTCCAAAGTCATCATCATTTATTCAAAATTTATATAAAAATGGGATTTCTTTGGCCAAACTCAAATCTTTCAAAATATTAAGATATAATACTTCATTTTTACTTAAATTCTACTATTTCAATAATTTGTATTTTGAAACTTCAAGTTTTCTAGGTCATTATTGTATATTTCAAACACACACAAAATGGGTTTTCTGATGTAGCTTCAAATACCAACATGAGTAAAAGTGATGATGTAAAAAAATCATGATCATGCTATTTTAGAAGTCCATAGTATGAAAATCTCATCTTGCAAGAGGCATCATCATTTTTCTCAAAATATATAAAAATGGGTTTTTTTGAGATTCAACTTCAAATTAGCATAAATATCAAAATGTTATGATGTAGATTTGCTCACCATCACTAGGATGGGTCACCATTAGTTCATTGGCATTGGAAAATGAGTAAGCTTACTAAAAAAAGTAAGAAATGCACACACCCACGTCCATAGTGGCTAGAGTAATGGACTAAGTTTCTCTGAGCTTCTTGGAGTTACTTGAGCTGGGAGGAACATATGGAGGAGCTCAAGCAGTTTTAAGTTATTAGAGATGGCGAAGATCATGGTAGATCAACTCGAGAGAAGCAACAACCCTACCATTGTCCTTATTGCAAAACGCAACTCACTTGCATTTGCATAGTCGTTGTGTAGAAAACCCATAGCACTATTTCCCTTCATGTGGCTTCGCTTGCCTCTAGCAGTAGCAACAAGACATGAACTAGTGGCAAAATATGATCAATCAAAAAGGAGAAGCAAGATATAGTAGAGCCATGAAAGAAAAGGGAGAAAAAAAGAAAGGGGAAGTCATTAGAAAAATTCAAAAAATAATGAAAACAGAGAGGGTGCTAACATATATATATATATATAATGAAAAATGGAGGAGAGGTAGTAGAGATTAGGAGAAAAGAGAGAGGGAAGAGAGCAAAAAAGTAAAAAGGTGAGCTATGGGTATTGTTTCAATACTTCTCACCTTATGATAAACTCACTTCTTTATAAAAAATCTCAGCTTTTAATTTTATTTCAAACATTTTCTATAAAATTGATTTCACTTAAAATCTCATTTCATGTATTTTCAATCCTTTGCCAATAAGTATTTATGTTTATACCAACCTAATAAATTTAAATTTCCTAAATAATTATTTCAAACTTTTACAACTCCTAAAAATAATTTATCGATTACAAACAAATTATTCATAAATGTTTATATCCACATTCATTAAAATTATTTTCAACTTGTGGAAAGAAAATCTCTCTATGAAAATCTTTATAGAAATTAACCTCAAATTAATAATGGCTATATAAAAATAAAAATAATTATATTTTTCAAATATTATTATCAATATCAATTTTAATATTTTGGAACCTTTAAAAAGGAAAGAAATTTAAAATCAAATATTCACCGAATGAATAAAATAAATTTTCACAAGCATTAAAATTTATAAAACTTTAAATTTTGATTTTGGATATTGCAAGTTTTCCCCCCTTCAAGAAAATTCATCCTTGAATTTTCAAGAAAATGAGCATGACTCCATAGAATTATCAACGGCCTGTGTATTAATTATGTGCATCATTATGTAAACTAAACCCTTCTTAATGATTTTACATACTACTTAATTCAAATGCAATCATATGAACTTTCAATGCTTTAAATAATTCAATAAATTACTTTCACTAGATTTGAGCTAACATGCTCACTTATGAGTTAACACATTTAGGCGTATCAAACACAATAAGTGCCCTAAACACCATTTAAGGTGCATCGTGCAATCTTTGAATACTTATCTTATTTTTTGTCTCTTATCTAACCAATTAAGAAATGCTATTTATATCAGCGTTGGTCATTTCCTATAATCATAATACATTTCCTACACCTTCAATAAGTGATTCTAGCACTTATCATGAAAACAAATCATAGCCAATAATCCACAATCAAGTAGCTCAACCAAAAATTCAATCACATAAACAAGCCTTTAGCTTGACTTCATCCAAATCTATAATCATACTTACACTTCATTTAATTAACCAATAAATTACAATAAATAATGATAAATCATATTCATATATACTAGGCGGCAAATTACACAAATTGCTATTACAATAATATTCTCATAACCTCTCATTTCAAAGGTTAACAACAGTCAAATATAAATTCATAATCACATACTTATAATCATATGCCTATTAAGTATTCCTATGGATATTAATTTCATACATAATCAACCTTGGATAATTTTTAATCATTCAGATAACTAACCAAACTCAATCATGTTACATTAGATAGAGTCATCCAAAGTCAACCAAATATTAATATCAAAGAAAAATGCATAACAATATAAAGAATGGCTATAATAACTTCTAGTAAAATTCACCAAATGGCCATAGTTGATATCCATGGTTTCTCCTTATATCTTCAATCCAGCCTTATCCCCCATCACCTTAGGCTTGAGGCCACTAACTTTTTTCCTTTGTTACTAACCACTTCTCTCCTCTTCTATAGAGGATGTATATCTCCCCCATCATAAATCATATACAAGATAAGTGCTCATTCTCATAATGTCCATTATAGGTAATAATCATTCATTTCATTATCTTTTATATGAGTGAATAATGATAAGACACCATAGGCATTGCATCACCATGATGGGACAATGTAGGCATTAACTATTCATCTTATGATCATATATCATAAGCGTATGATCAGAATATCGACTATACCATAAGGGTTTTATTAATAAAATCTACCATTCTCATGTCATCAACCATTCACATCAACGAATTACATAGTTCACCACAAAATCTCAAGCACATTTATTTCTCATCCACAAAGAAGAAATGCTACTCTAGTCAGCATCAATATTCACACAATTCAACCCATTCATTTCTCATAACATCAATCATAATTTTATTTCACACAATACAAACCATTCATTGCATACAATTCTAATCATCCATTTCACGCAATTTAATCTATCACACACTTTCAAATTTTAGATTAAAGACAATTCAACAAAGAATAGTTTATTTCACATGATAAACTATACAAAGATTCAATTTATCAATAAACAATGGCTAACATATATAATAGAAAATCCATAGAGATCTTTAAAAGACATTGTAAAATATATTCAACTTGGTTACTTGGATTTGATAGTTGGATTATTCTAGCCCATTCATCACTAGGATCCTAAACCATGCTCTGATACCACTTTTGTCACAATCCTATTCTGATCGTGACTAATATAGATCCTAATTTAGGTTTCCACAAGCCTTAAAACTTTTCACTCTTTCTATCTAATATAAGTTTTCAAATTTCTAGATAGACTAAAGTTTTTATTGTAAATTTTTATGAAAAAATAGACAGAGTTTTCCTTATTTTTGACACTTCCTGAAGGCCACATCCTTGAAATACAACACCAGTATATTTCTCAAATACGAAAGTAATAACATTCACATAATATTGTATAATTTCAAACTTATACACTAATTAGCAACTCAACATATCTAATGCTAAATTGATAACATTTCAGTTTCAAATTCTAATCTTAATTCAAAAAGAGTCCAACTATCAAATCTTTAAATCCAAGTGGTCTTTATTTCTCCATGTTTATGGCAAAACTCAAATAAACTATTTCAACTAGAAAACATTAACATAAAATAAAGTGAGTTACAAGAACTCAGTGAGCATACATTTACCACTAGATTGTAGGAGAACAATTTTATAATTAATATTTGTAAGTTAAATATGTACTAATGTTTAAATATTAACAAAACCATTTTTTTATTTCTAAAATACATGAGACCATACTTGAAATAGGAGTTCTCTTGCATATAACTCTATATCTCATATCATAATCCATAGAAATATCAATTATCTATTAATATATAACATTATCGTATCACAAACTACCCATTCTAGGTAGATATCACAATTATAAACAACTATTAAGGCTAAACATAGATAAATCATCTCAATCATACCAGCAATGATATCCAATTATAAATAATTTCTAATATCACATTATATCACATCTCCAGTTATAGTAAAGATATGTGTAACCACTTTATATTCCAAGTCAATATTATAATTTTCTCAATTACTCATTAGAAATCTCTTATCTTGCTTTCAAATTAATCTTATATCCTTCTTATCTATTTGCCAAGAATTTCTCTCCTCATTTTTACATCATAGGCTTTACCACATTTTCAATCTTAGTGCCACTCATAGCATAATGTACAATGCAATAAATTCAACAGAATTCAAGTCTACATTCTCAATTTAAATGCCAATTTCATTATAGACATTTGCTTATCAACATGGGGTAAACATCAATGTATAACAGTATATATAAAAACAACATTGTCATGCCTTTATACATGACTAAAACACTTGTTCATATCTTAACATAATTCACACCATATTCCTTAGCATATAAATGACAAACGGAGCTCAATCATAAGTGTTCAACAATCATTAATAACATTATCATACTTCTACTATGCACTATGATCAATTAACTTTCACTCAAATAGCTAATTGTATTTATACCACATAACTAAATTTTTACATGATTATAAATGCATAAATATAAAATGTATAATATTAATAAAAGAAATACCATTCACAATATTTAAGTTATCTTTTATTAAAATGATAATCGATGGTGAGACATAAACTCATCTAGTAAAGTCATCAACTTACTTTTTCAAGACATCCACAAATATCTTTTGTCTGTTTCTTACTCATAATTTATAAGAATAAATTATAGATAAATAAGCATTCCTTATTTTCTTCTTAATCATCTTAGCTCTAAATTTATATCATGATATACTAACAACTTAAATTCATTAATTCCTTTATTTCTCTAAGATTGACTCATAAATTACCATGAAAAAATCAAAGATTTCTATAAATAAGGTTTTCCTCAAATCAAGCTCTAGATACCAAAATGTTAAAACTTTGTGCCATGAGAATATTATATTATTATCACTTTATGAGACTATACACTTACTTCTCTATATTCCCATATTTATCTTGAGAGATCATGATATATATATATACACTAAAGATTTCAAACACTTTAAAATATTAGGATTTATAATATAAAAGCTTTAATTGTGCTATTTTAACATTCTACAATATAAAATTATAGTTTTCTAAAGTCATTATCATTTATTGAAAATTTATATAAAAATGAATTTCTTAGACCAGATTTAAATCTTTCAAAATATTAAGATATAACACTTCATTTTTACTCTAATTGTATATTTCAACTATTTATATCATAAAACTCCAAGTTTTCTAAGCCATTACTGTATTTTTCAAACATACACAAAATAAGTTTTTTTGATGTAGCTTTAAACACCAACAATAATAAAAGTGATGATGTAGGAAGATCATAATCATGCTATTTTACAACTCTATAGTATAAAAAACTCATCTTGTAAGAGGCATCATTATTTTTCTTAAAATATATAAAAATGAGTTTCAACCTCAAATTGGCATAAATATTAAAATGTCATGATATAAACTTGTTTATTGTTATCGAAAAGGGACATCGCTAGCTTGCCAATGCAGGAAAATGAGTAAGCTCACCAAAAAATGTAAGAAATGCATACACCATGTCCATAGTGGCTAGAGTAGTGATATGAGTTTCTATAAGCTTCTTGAAGTTGCTGGAGCTAGGAGAAGCACACAAAGGAGCTCAAGCAACTTTCAATTACTAGAGACAGCAAAGATCACAACAGATCAACTTAAAAGAAGCAACGACCCTACCACTATCCCTATTGCAAAATGCAACTCACTTGCATCTGCACAACTGCTATATAGAAAACCCATAGCACTGTTGCCCTTCACATAGCTTCACTTGCCTCTAGTAGTAACAACAAGACATGAATTCGCGATAACACTTAATTAGTTAAAAAAGAAAAGTAAGATGCAGTGTACCTATGAAAGAAAAAGGAGAAAAATAGAAAAGGGAAGTTAGTGGAAAAATCTAGAAAATAATGAAAAAATAGAAAGTGCCAACATATATATATAATGAAAAAGAAAGGAGAGGCAGTAGAGATTAAGAGAAAAAATAGAAGCCTGGGTAAGAAAAAGAGAGGGAAGAGAGAGAAAATGTAAAAAGGTGAGTTGTAGGTATTGTTTCAATTCTTCTTGCCTTATGATAAGCTTACTTCTTTATAAAAAATCTCAACCGTTAATTTTACTTCAAACATTTTCCATAAAACTAATTTCACTTAAAATCTCATTTCATGTATTTTCAATCCTTTGCTAAATATTTATGTCTACACTTACTTAATAAATTCAAATTTCCTAAAATAGTTATTTCAAACCTCTACAACTCCTGTAACTATTTTATTGATTACAAATAAATTATTCATACATCTTTATATCCACATTCATTAAAATTATTTTTAACTTGTGAGAAAATCTTTCTATGAAAATCTTTTAGAAACTATTGAAATTAACCTCGAATTAATAATGACAATATAAAAATAAAAATAATTATATTTTTCAAATATTATTATTAATATCAATTTTAATATTTTAGGACATTTAAAAAGGAAAGAAATTTAGAAATCAAATATTCACCAAATAAATAAAATAAATTTTCACAAGCATTAAAATTTATAAAACTTTAAATATTAATTTAGGATTTTACAAATAATAAAAAATGAATGCTTGAAAATGTGATATTTCCAACTTCATTAATGTTAAATGGCATTTTCCAATCTTAAAGATGTTAATTTACTTAAATTACTAAATCAGAGATAATTAAAATTCCCTTGGTTGGATTTACCTTTTCAATTAAGAAAAGATTGATAAATTAACATATTGCTAATATGTCCCACTTGGCAAAAAAAATTTAGCAAAATTTATCATTCAAAACTAGAAAAGAAAATGAAAAATGCCTTTATTGAAGAAAAAGAACTTGAAAATAAAGTTAAAAATGACTATGCCTCTTATTTAAAGGGAGACTAGCAGCACAAAACAAAATATAAGTATATAAATATGAGAATGACGAAATAGTTAACCATTTCATATCTACTATAATAATTCAACTTCATGCATTCATGGAAATAGTCAAAAGATGTCATTTGTGCAATCCTAAATCTATGTTTCATAAATTAAAAAACACTTGAGATGGACTTGCTAGATCCTTCAATAGAAGATAATCTTTAGCTAAATGTAATAGTTTGACTCCATTTTGACTTGTTCAAAGTTGAAAGCTTTTCAAAAAAAGTCAAACAAAGGGGCCTCTATTATAGCCATTTTATGAATTTTCAACCAAATGACTATGTTAAAGATTAAGGAAATAGATTTGATTGAAGGATGCAAGTTAAAACTAGTGACAAATAAGTTTAACTAAAGTTGATTGCTAACACTTAGCTAAATAGGAAATTAGGTATGCTAAGAAGGCTACTAGGATAAGTGGTTACTCTAAGTGGATTAATGGATCAAAAAGGCCATTAAGATAATTAATTACAAGAAAAGGTGGCTGCTTGCATGTGCTTATATAAAAATAGATCACTCCTAACATAGCAAGAACATAGGAATATGAGGGATAGAAACTAAAAAATAACTACCCCTCAACTTATTCAATGAATGATCCCTTGAGTGCTACATTATAAATACCATTGGCATAACAAGCAAGAGATTTTTAACCACTCAACTCAATTAAGCATCTACTTCTATATTTTTGAACTATGATAACCAATTTGGTACTCTGTCATTATTAGTTATAGCTATAATTTCCAAACTCCTACTTCTTCATTATAACTCCTTCATTGAAGTCTCTATTTCTTTACACCTTTTTTACACTTTCTCAAGATTTACCATAGAAGGTTGTCATTCCTTTATTTGCAATTAATTATAACCTACTATTAGAAAGTGTAAGTGAAAGATCTTAGTTTCCAATTATGCCTAATTGCACCCTTGATGCATTATAGGTTATGGTCCTTATATTAGTATTAAAAGATACATTTAATTGCCCCTTGTGATTTATGAACTCCCTATCTTTGTTATAAGTCTCTTATTAAAGTCCCTAGGCTTAATGCTTTTTTGTAATTTACCCTAATTAATAATAAAGGTACTTAGTTTGTTTACATTTAATTGCTTTCATTATCACTATTAAATCAATTAACATAATTTTTAGCCATAAATAATGACTCAATGTATCTTTACCTTGAAACTAATTTAGGTGGATCAAAATAAGGATAAAAATAAATAAATAAATAGATGAGTCATAATTATTAGCTCTAATACAAGGAATGTTCAATATGCCTAAGCCTGACTCAAACCATCCAATTTCACCCCAAAAAAAAAATGATAGCTATGTAAAGGCTAGTAAAGGGAAATGGATTAATGTTAAGAAAAATGGGGATAATGTCATGTGATCGATTAGATTTGGATGAATTAGCCTGTAGCTATTCTACTTATAATTAATAGAATGTATACAAAGAATTAATAAAACTACATCATTTTAAATAGGGAAAATAAATTAAGGAGGTTTATCTTTCTCAACCAATTCCTCGTTTCTTGATCCCAAACTATGTAATCCCTAGCAGAGGTCTTTTTTGTGACACCATTATTTTTTCCCTTTTAGCTTGCTTTTCCAAACTTATAATCTTTAATTCTATTATAACAAGGCTTTATATATCATATAATCTCCCATTTCCATTAATACAATTATTGGTTATTTTTCTATCACATTTATGTTAAAGTTTTCATTTTTTGTTAGATTTTTATGTTTTTTATTTGTTGGATTGTTGCAAAAGTTATTATCAAAAGCTTTTTTGAAGATAGGCCTTCTCAATATTCAAATGCAGATATGGAATTTTCTCAATTTAGGAATCCACCACTACAACATATTTTATCTTTGCAATGGCTAAAATTCATTGCCTATACCAAAAAAATAAAAAAATCAATTACCTATTGTATAATGATGTAATATTAAAAGTAATTATTTTTTGTCATTGTAAAAGATATTATCTACAATAGTTAAAAAGTGTTCCTAAAAGAATTATAAGCAAGATACTAAAATTGTTGCCTATATCAAAGGTAATAGTTTTTTAGCTATTATGAATGATATTACAATCAATGATTAAAAAATGCTGACAAAATCACCATAAGAAGAGCACTAATTAGTGACAGAAAAATTATTGCCATCAGAGAGAAATTTATTAATAAATAGTTTGTTAGTAATTTAATTTGAAACAAAATTTTGTATGCATTAGCATTTTTGTTGTTAATTTGATGGCCCTAAAATGAATAAAAATGAAATGATAAAAGGAACTAACAATACCTTTGTCCATTGTAAAGGCTTATATTATTGACGAACTTTCTGTCCCTAATTTCATACTTAAAGACAAATAAATCTATCGCTAATTGTTATTTCAAAACTAAACTGGGGAATTTTTACAAAATTAGCAACGTTGTTATTCAAAAATGTATTTATAATTCCATCATTAATTTGAGAAATATTTATTGAAGCTTTGGCTATTTCACTAGCAAGGTGAACAACAATTATGATGCTTGATGTTGGATTTTTTTTAAATCAAACACATAATCAATAGTCAAATTTTAGAATTGAAATTTATAAAATAAAATTGAATATTAATATTTTATTTATATAACATAAAAGAAATAAAAAATTAAATTTAATATTAGAAAAAAAATCTTATATAAGTATAAAAATTAAAAATATAAAAACTTACTATAACTACAATTGATGGTTATCCCCTTGGTTACCAAGCAGTAGTAGAGGTAAACCTCCTTATTGCACCCTCTTGGATAAATCTTGTATCATGTGTTTGTTCTTTTTAATTAGACCAAGCATATCTTGAAACAATTGTTGCATTGCTATAATAGTTAATCATGCTACTTCAAGCTCCTCCCTTTGTTACTTGACAAGGCTTTGTAGCTCCTCCAAATGGGGCTATGAGGTTGATCTAGTGATAGCAAATAAAGGTCCAATAACCTTATGAGACTTTAAATTCATTCCATAAATGCAACTTTTTTGTTTTAGTTACCAATTATTTCCACCAAAAGCAAAGTCCCATCAACTTCTATTAGGATTGCCTCACCACCATTAGTAAATTCCTAGGAAGATCACACCTCCACTATCCTGGAGTACTTTTCCTATAAAATAAAATTTAAAGGTTCTATAATTTTCTTGGACAAAAATAACAATTTAGGTACATGACAAATATGGATAAAATGTTATTCAAGTCTTTTTAGATTTATCATGTATAAACATTTGGTGAACTTTCAAAGCAAAAATAAGTGTAGGTGTTAAAAAGCACCTTTAGATTAGTAAACATCTAGCCTAATTCCTTTGCATGAAATGTTATGATAAATAAAATAAAGTTAGAATATGCAATGAATGGACTTGCACTAAAACTAACATTTTTAACTAAAAATAATTAAAACTCACCATTTTGTTCCTATGTTTTGAAATAAAGATGGAAATGCTAATGTGCATGCTCCCTCTAATAGTAGATGCCTTATTTCTTTTATTATCCTTTTTTTTTCTCTTAAAGTTGGCATCTTCAACCCATTTCCTTTTGAGGTACTAAAAAATGTGCTTGAGCATCCACTCAGGCTTCTTTATCAAACCTTTCCTCACCCAGTCAATCATTCCTTTATAATTAGTTATGAACTAAAAAGTAAAATTCTTTTTTTTTATCATATATGCATCCTCAAAATGCAACTTGTATATGGCCTATAAACATTGAATTAATCTTACTTAAATACTGATAATTGATAAATTGAATTAAAATATAAATACAAATTTATATAGAAATTAAACCATAAAATATAAAAATAAATATAGCCCCAACCAGAACTAGTCATTTTTAAGTTACTATAAGAGACTGTTGTTGGTGAGGGTTGACTCTATGAAGCATCCTTGAATCACTTGGTTATTTCCTTAATGGAACTATGGGTGAATGTAACAATTAAATTGTAACCAAATACACTATTGTAAATTCATCATAAATGCTAAACATTCATACAAATCAATAGAAATTAATATGATTATTTATTACAAATAAACATTTGAATATGTAAAATACTTAGAAATCACTCTCTAGATACACTTAAATTTGATTGTCATCTAGGTCCTTACACTATGGACATGCTAGAAGCTATCCTAAACATAGAGCTAGGTGTTGTGCAGCTTGCAAGGTTGAATCCTAAGCAATAGGATCAAAAGGAATATGTTAATTAGTTAGAAAGGGGAAAAGCTTAGGACTCTTACTCAAGTGATTGCAGGGTTATCTATAGCTCGAGTATAGGGGTGAATAGGCAGGCACTGATTATGGTGAATAAATATAGGTGGATAAGCCAAAATTGTAGCCTTTAAGCCCATCACTACCTCTTTATTGGAAGTGAATCTACCATATCTACATGAATTAGTTAACATAATACCTTAAAACTTGACCAAATGATATAATTTATTAATAAATATTAACTGACACAAAAATTAATTATAATACTAACACTACAACTAAAATAGGTTTTAATGAAAACTACTTATGCTTTCCTTATTTATAGAGAAGCAATATAATCATAGCAATCATAAAAACTTAATTCAATCATCACTTAAAAGAACATATATAGTATTGAAATAGTGTAAATTTTTAAATGACAACATAATAATTGTAGCATGGCGATTGCAATCATCATGACAAAATCTAAAATCCTAAAGAACCAAATGAAAAAAAGAAAAAGGAGAGAAATCTAGATTGTTTATGCACCAATTAAAGACCAATACTTTGTCATGGAATTTTAAAAACTCATCAATGTTGCCATGTGCATTAATTTCCATAATGAAATTTTAAGAGAATACATGCTTTGACAGTATGTATATATAAATTGAATATTTAATTGTTACCTGTTGAAACATTGGGAAGTATATCATGTTCTTTATCATAACTTGTTTAGCACCCATGTGATGCATAAGAAAATATATTTTAAAAATGTAATGTTCAATGAATTTTCACATTCAAACATGCAAATAGATCAAACCAACTCAAATAATTGGTAAACATGAGAAAAAAATAATTAATGATGAATATGGTAAAGAATCTTAAGGAACCTAGCAAAAAAGTGTGTAAATTAACTAAATCAATATCACACAATGTAGTTTTTGATTACATGATGAAAATTTATTTTCAAAATAGAAAAAATACAACATGAAATGTTCTTTTTATATTTATATATAATATACTACATGAGATTCAAGTAATTAAGGAAAACCCTACATTTAGTATGAATTTTTTTATATTTAGGAAGAGATAGCATTACCAATATAGTATACTACGTTAGATAATTTTAAATATTTAACAATAAGAAAAAATCTGACAAATAACAAAGTGTGACGCAAAAAGACCAAACCATGTCTTTTGGTTCTATTTGTCTTAGGCTAAATTTGTTATTAAGAATTTAGAAAAATAAATATATATGCTTTGAAAATTTTACTCACAAATTCTCACTCTAGAAAATTTTGCCTTGTTCAAATTAGCAATTACCATATAAAATAGTCCTTTTTACTGTGTTGAGTCTTTTAAGAACAACATGTATGAAAGTTAAACCAAAGAAAAGATTAGCATGTATAAATTTTCTAAACCAAATAAAGCATAAGGAAATCCTTCCTACAAAATATAAGTGACACAAAACTTATTTTGTTTTCTTAATGATTGGTTTTGATTTAAGTAGAGAACTTTCAAATTCGTACTAAATATAAAAAATTATTTAATGTAGTAAATTATATTGCCACTCCTATATCTATTTAACTCTATGTCAATGTAATATCATGACTAAGTCATTGAGAAATAGATAACATTGCCAGCCTCAAAACTCAAAAGAAAACTAGAACTCATTAATCATAGCATTTTTAGGAATAATAATCTAATGACAATAACAACAAAACCTAATAATATGAAAAAAATCCTAAATTAACCTCATTTTCAAAATGCAATAAATTGACAAAATCTTACCCATTAAAATGTTTTACAATAGGTAATAAACATAATAGCAATAGCAAAAGTCAATGACAATGGTGGAGTTGCTTGAAAGAGTTAAGAAAACAACAATGGCATAAGGAAATAAAGGGAACTAGAGGAAGAGAATGAAAGGGGAAAGTGAGAGGTTGGTATTGTGAACTAATACAAGATTTGATTTAGCGATAGAATTAGTGACAAAATATTCTGTCACTAATCCAATTTAATAAAATGATGCATGCATTTCAATTAGTGATAGTAATTAGTGACATCCATCTATTTTTTTAAAATCATTGTATCACCAAATAAAATTTTAAATTTTTATGCAACAATTTATGCTAAATCTGTTAATAATTTTTATTGCTAATTCAATTAGTAAATTTATCGACAAATTTAAAGATGAATTTTATTTAAGGTTGAAAAATTTCTAGAAACAAGAATTATTGGTGACGAACGTTTCTATATCTATTACTAATTCTATTGTTAAAATCACATAATATATTTAGGCCTATAGACCAATTTATCAATGGAAATTCCATCACTAGATTTTTCTTAAATATTCTATCTCTAAAATTTGTCACTAAATACAAACTTTCTTGTAGTGAATAATTATAGGCAACATGTTTGAACCATTGCATATAATATTATAGACTACATTTTTTGGATTATTTTGTACCTTATATATATATAAATTTGAAGCATACATAACTAATGAAAATTAAACTTATTTTATTAAAAACTAACCAAGTGCACATAACACATTATTTCCAACTCTAATTTCATAAACTATATTCCTAAATATCTCCACTTAACAAATGGTATTCAAGATAGCAATAAGTCTAAATCACTTTAAAATATATCCAAATGAAAGTTTAATTAGTGCAAATTTTAGTATAAAAGATAATTCATTTTTTGCAAGTTAAAAATCCTCATCATCATTTATATTGATTAAGTCATCATTTATTAGTTTATCATCTTCACCAGCATAATTTTCCCAATATTATGTGGAATTTAAAAAATTAGAGTTGAAAAATATAAAATAAATAAATAGCAAAGTATTAAAATATCAATTAATTTATTTGAATACGTCATGAGTAGTTTATTGCAAGATCTTATTAAAAAAATATCCTAGGGAGAATTTCATATACATTACCAAATAATTGCCCTAATTTTTTTTCAAAAGGTGTTGATACCTAAAGTTAAATGGTATATAATAAATAACTATAATTAAACCAGATAATCCATTAGTCTGGACTTTATAGGTATGATTAAGAAGTTGGACTATATAATTGATAAAAATACCCATAATACGGATAAATTGCTAAATATTAGGCATGAATTCATTCATATTCTTAACCATTATGACCTAATTCTGGCCATAATTAATTTCTAATTACTCAGTCAATTTTCCTATATATATAAAGCAAGCATAACATGGTGAAGCAATTATGCATGGTATGTTGATAAGATCTATTTATATATCATTTATGCTTTCAACTTTTAAATATTTACATATTACTAATTAAGTGTTACACCTATTATAATTTAAAATGTTTTGTATGGAAATTAGTTATTTAACTATTTTGATTATATGTAAAAATAAAATTCTTGTGTAAAGAATAATATATTATCATAATAAAATATAAGATACAAATCTCGCATGGATTACTCTTTCATTTCTTCATTTCCCATTAAGAATGTTAGGACGAAGATTTTATGTAGGATACTTAAAAAGTAAGGTTGAGGTATTTAAAGGTTAAACAAGATTAAGACGAACATGTAAGTATGAATAAGATTTAGGCAATTTGATTTTTTTTGCCCTTAGCCACATTACTCCTTTATTTCTTTATGCCCTATCATCCCTTGACATGTGTGTCACAACACATTTAAAATTAGATATTACTAGTTAATAAAAAATTTGTACTATAAGATAACAACCAGACCAATCCCTAGTAATTTACTTGATATATCCTCTCATAATGTCTTACTAATAAATAAAATGCAAATAACATGCAAATAGAAGTGAAACAAGATAAGATGTAGGAACAAGAATGTGAATAAAATACAATTGATAGAAATAGAATGCAATTAGGGGATCTAATTTGCAATTTTAAACAAAATGCACTAACAAAAGTAGAACACATATATTATATAAAAGGATAGAAAATCAATATAACAAAATAATTAATCTAAGAATTTGAGAGCTTTTATGTAGGTTAATCACAAATCAAATATATTTAACAATTTTAATTAATTTTTTAATTTTGAATTATTTAAAATTCCTACAATAATTAATAAATCCTATGCTAAATAACCATATAAAATTTAATTAATTAAGACTAGCAAAATTGAGCAATCACTATAATCCATAGTTATATCAAAATTGATTTAAAAATAGAATAAGTTGAATTGAAGTATTAAATTAGAAACATCTAATTTAATCTTTCAACTTCCTATTCCCATATAAAAAATAGTGATTAGCTAACTATAATTCAACATAAAAATAGCTGAAGATCAGAAGTCACAAGATTGAACATAAATTATATCAAATTAGCATTTAACTCATGCAATTTCAAGCAATCAATATAAGGAATTAGTGAAAAAGGAAAATCAATTAGTAAGAAGTTAGTATTACAGCTTAGGATCTCATAATCTAAATAAAAATGAGCTTTAAATTCCTTAAATTAACTAGAAATTTAGCCTGTCCTAGTTGAATAAAAGGAAACTTGGAAACAAAAAGAAAAGCTATATAGTGTTTTTGCAAAATTGTGTAAAACTACTCTTGCCTTTGCAGGCATAACCCTATATTTAATTTGTTATTCTTTAAAACATAGTGAACCTAAATCATATGCCTCATTGGGTTATAAAGAATAGGGTCTTACCAATTTTAGAAGCCTAGAACCTAATTACAAAATAATGTACTACAAAAGTTACTACGGTAAAATCTCATAGGTTTGACTTTTGGCCAATATAAAACCACTAAAACTATATAGTTTTAAACTCAAAACATGCAAGTAGTATGGTCAAGTCTTAAAAAGCATTGAGCACTAGTTTCACATTAATTAGACCTTTGGAGCTCTAGATATAGCCTAAAAACCAAAATTGGCTTAGCTTGGATAGAAATAAAACTTCAACTTCTTAGCTAAATTAAAGCCTCCACACAACTAAACTAGGCTTTGACAAAATATAAAATTTATATCAAACAATATAAAGATTAGGTAAATACTATATTCGAAACTCAAGATATAACTAAAAATTTGAAATAGTATAAATATCCAGCATTAACCGAATAATTTCTAATCATTGTAAAACCACCTGCTAATTACATAATGAGGCTAATTATACAAAGTTAAGCATATGTAACACAGTAAGAGGTATAGAATAGGGGAAATAATATAAATAAAATCTTGCACATAGTCCTCATTTTTCCCTAAAACACTAACATCTTCTTACTTTGTTCTCTTTCTTCTTTTTCTTGCTCTCTTCTCTTCAAATCCCAGCAAAAAGCAGCTACCCTTATCAACCTTCTTCAATCTTTAATCCAAATAAGGAATGGATTCTTAAATCCTAATTCTTGCAAGACTTCTCCACTTTCTTTGGCATTGTCAAGATTTAGTGTTTCTGAATTAAAAAAAAAGGGAGTTTTAAACCCTAACTTGGATTTTATTGACTTTGCCAAGCCAATGATAACTCCATCCTTCATCCATCTCCTCCATAAAAGGTGAACAAGAATTCTAACTAAAATTTGAGTGATTTTACATGTTATGAATGATTGAAATTAGTTTTTCCTAAGTTTTGAAAAATCTTAAGAAATTATATGATATATGAGTTGTGGTTTGATTTTCTTAAAAGATCTAGTATATATCATAATGAGAACACAATATATGATTTGATTATGAAAGATAGGTTGTAGGATGAGATTTTGATGTTAAAAGTTATGAGCGATTAGTATTTTTTATGAAATTTGCAAAACTTATTACTATAAAATTTCAATTCTACATTAGTGGATAGATATTGATAATAGGCAAAATTGACATCAATATTGATGTGATAATATTTTTTAAATTATTAGGACTAATAAGATAATAATTAGTAAATATAATTAATGTCTATTTCAACATGATAACATTTCTTAAATTCTTGAGAAACTTAAGATTACAATTTTTTACTTAACTAATGTTATAAAGTATCACATTTCAAGGTTGTTGGAAAAAGCATAAACTTAAGATGCTAGTTTTAAAATTAACCGATGTCTATTTGAATATATTAATTTTTTTAAAATTATTAGGAAACTTAAGACACTAGCGATGTCATAATGGATGACATTTAAATATTGCTCGAAAAATGAGGAAATTTAAAATGTTTATTTTAAAATCAATTGACGTCTATTTGAATGTGGAGGTATTTATAAAATTATTAAAAAATGTAAGACATTGATTTTTTTTACTTAATTGATATCATAGTATAATGCATTCAAAGATTGCTGCAAAAACAAGGAAACCTAAAATGTTGGTATTAAAAATCATTGATGTTTATTTGGATAGAGTGACATTTTTAAGATTATTAAGAAATTTAATATGTCAATTTTTTATTTAATTGACATTAAAATATATGACATCTAAAAGTTATTGAAAAAATAGGAAAACTTAAGAAGTTGATTTTAGAATTAACTAATGTTTGAAGGTATTGCAAAATTCGAATAAGAATCTTAAACACCATGACATTATTGGGCTATAAATGGAACACATCTTATATTTTTTTTTATCATCACTCTCACTTTCCCTCTTATTTATTTTCAAGCTCAATTTTAGTCTTCATCTAACTTCTTTTGTGGAATTTTAGATGTTCCTCCATCCTCCACCATATAGTAGTTAGTTACTAATACTACTTCAACTAATATTAAGCATGAAGCAAATGCCTTTATAACCAATATCAAAATGAATATATAATAATACTAAATTAGACATTAGTTGAAAATCAATGTGATTTTTATTAAATGCCTAGCGGGTATTTTTGCATATCTGTAATTGTCATAGGATCTCTCAGATAACCGAGTGCCCTCTTTTGTTAGTCTCGCCACTTTTAGTGAGTTCCGCTGTCTCAATGCACGGACTAATATTTTCGTCACCAAAGACATCGAATTAAATGTTACTCAGATGACAAATATACTCTTGTTGTTTCAATCTGATGATAATATTATTATAATTATGATTGTAAATTATGATCATATTTGCGGTTACGATTTTATTATGATTAATAAAATTGCAGATACATAAAAAAAATACAGTTATTATAACGTAAAATTATGATTAATGCAATACATTTTGCAGTAATAATGATGCACGCAGTATTACAATTAAAGAGAGTGATATAGCATGTCATATGTTCTCTTTACCATGTGAAATGTAAATCCCAATACAAATGATTACTACGACTTCACCTTCTGCTTTGTTTTCGTAAAATGAGGTCACAGTCTATCAAGAGAGAGGAATTGGATTGTGAAATCTAACTTCGGTTTTTATGGTAAATATCTGTCTTGGAAGACACAATTTATCATTTAGTTTTTTTTATGGGTATTTGAAGTTGCTAAACTACTAAACTCGTAGCATAAAAAATTGAAATCGAATTTAAAAAGGATAGAAAAAGGATAAAAGTATCGTATAAATATTGAACGCCATTTGATTTATTAATATATTTTTTAACAGCTTAATTATCACAAACGAGATTAATTAACACAAGAATTACGCAAGAATGCCCACAATTTTTACAGAAACCTCAGCTGGCCTTGCTGTACGGGAAAGCTGAATTACATATGAAGTACAGAGAACTAATACGGTTCCTGAGATAATTCTTTAATTGATATCTGCTTAATATGAAGTAGTCATCCAGCCCAAGGAGCAAAAATATGGTTTCCCAGATTGCAGACTCACTACTAGTAAGGAAGATTGTTGAGAAGAGCCAATGCAATGCTTGTCAGCCTGGTAACATTCGTAACGCTGGTTTTGATGATCTTCTGTACTGATGTTCTCACTTTCTTCTCATCAAACTCATCCGTACAGGTACTCACATCAGTAATTGCAGCACTCATCCATGTCTTTACATTACTCCATTGATATTCATCATCCGCGGTACTGCTACCGTTCAAGCTTTTCGCGGCACTGAAAGATTTCTTGAGTTCATCCAGAGCGTCATCGATCGTTTCTTTGCAGTCCTGGAGTACCTCCCTCTCAGAATTTGTTAGCCCCTTCAGTTTGGAGAGCTTCGTCATTGTGGAAAACGCCATTTTGGATACGTTTAGTGCCAACGAAATTGAAGTTTTTATGAGTGATAGAGGGCTTGTTTTGATTTTGGAAGCGTAAGGAGAGAGGAAGGTGTAGCAGATTTTGGGGTAAGTGGTTTTGTTGCAAGAACATTTTATGTAGGCTTTGTAGGATTGGAGGGAGTTGGATTTGCTCGTAGGGCTTGTGGCAAAAGCTATTTGAAGAGTTGGGATGAGGAGAAGGAAGAGAAGTATTGTGAAGAGATTGCGGGAAGACATTGAATTTCTAGGAACAGTGGGTGATGCCATATTTATGATTTTGTTGCATTGGTGGAAGTGCTGTAGAGCCTTATATAGGCAAATCGTCATGTGAGGTAATTAGATGGCAAGTGGGAACAAGGTTCAAGCAAAAATGTGAAAGCTATAATGATAATGAAATTCTAGAGAGGGGAATAGTAAAATAGAAAAGGCTAATGCATAGCTGTATACAGGGATGTTAATTACATTGTGATTAATAGAAATTATAAATAAATACCACGAAACATTATTGTTAAAGACGTAAAATTGTGAAAAATTGCATCTGCGATGTCTATCACAATATTAATATTGTATATAATATTATAACTGCACACTACAATTTGAAGTCATGCTTTTGTGCGTTGAAGGAACCTATTTTGTAGAAAAGCCGAATTTTAAGGAGACAAAGTTGAAACGATCTCAACCGTACTAGAAGGGATGGCGCATGTGATTTCGTAGTGCTATTTAATTTCATATAAATAAAATCAAATCCAGATCATCTTTATATAACTTGTGGTTTGAAGAAAGAAATTAAAATGGATTTGTACATGAACTCAAATTTGACTTCTATAGTACGCATAAAACATATTTTTTTAAAACGAAAAAAAAAAATCAATAATCAATCATCAATACTTCGTATAAATGGTGCCCTCCTATGATATGTGTCATTGTTAAATTCTTCTCACTAACAAATTGCTTCTCTGTATATTATATTTTTTTTTCTCTTTCTTCTTTTATGAAACTCATTTCTATTTCTTCTTTTCGTTAATTTCTCTCTTTCGCTCTCTCTGGACGATCATATTGTCCACTTACACTTCTATTTTATTAATTTTTAATTTTTATATTATCTTATAATTCGGACTATTTTTCGTATTTTATTTTCTCTGTTGCATATCTTTCTAATATATAATAACCATGATATTACCATTTTTAAATTAGATTATTCTTGAAACAATTGTATATACACTTGCTCATACAAAAAAGTGAGAACGATACCATTCTTTATCCTAACTCACCATCTTTAAGAAATTATTCTTTAAAAAAAAATCCTTCAACAAAGTAATCATTTATTATAAATATATTTTAACTAAGTTAAAATTTTTATATAGAAAGTATACATTGATACATTAATTGAACTAATTAATTGTACATTTTAATTATTTATGTAAATATAACATAATATATTTGTATTAAAAATATCTTAAATAAATCAATTTTTTATTTATTTAAATTAATTAAATAAATATTCTATTTCTAGATCTTATTACTTTACATATGACATATTGTGTCTTCTTTCTATTTGTTACTTTGCTTTTTTTTTTTATGTTCACTTTTATTATTATAATTGAAATGCTAATATCATCAAGTAGTATTGATATAATATGATGTGTTTTATTTTTATTATAAAAATATTTAAATAAATTAAAATTTTAATTTACAAATATTTCCATTATAAAAATAATTTATTTTATTTTATCAAATATAATTAATTTAAAAATTATCATTTAAAATAATAAATAATATAATTTATTATTAAAAATTGCATGTATTCAATTAAAAATTTTCTTGATTAAATAAAATAATATAATTTTTCTTTTTTCAATTTTATTATTGTTTACTTTTTTTTATACTTATTTCTATTATTTACAATTCAGATATTAATATCACTGAAGGGCATACATATAATATGATAAATTTTATTTTTAATATAAAAATATTTTAAATAAATTAAAATTTTTATTTAATCAAATTAATTAATTAAAAATTATATTTTTAGATCTTTTATTACTTTACTATTCATGCATGATTTCTCTCCTTTTTGTTCAATTGCATGTTTTTTTTTCCTTTTGATGCCTACAACTATCTTTTGTAATTTAAACGCTAATGCAATAAAGTAATATAAATATAATATGATATATTTAATTTTAAAATAAAAATTATTGAAATAAATTAAAATTTCAATTTGGAAATCATTAATTAAAATAATTAACTATGGATAAAAATGTATAAAATTAAAATCATATTTTTTTTATATTTAAATTTTGTGAATATTTATTATTAATTTTTAAATGCCATATTTTAAAATTATATATATCTCAATTAAAAATTTGTCAAGATTTTAAAATTCAAGTACTATTTTACATTCTTTTATTATCTAATTTATTATATTTTTTATGTTTGCTTTTATTATTTAAAGTTGAAACACCAATACTACTAAGTAGCATATATAAGAATTTAAATTAATTTATTATCAATGTAAATCTATTTTATACTATCACCTATCCTTATATTCTCATATCAATAAAAAATTGTTAAAAATATTAAAAAATCATAATCACTTTTACTTTTTTTGATGATGTATCTTCTTTTCATTTACTAATAGTATAAAATATTTTATAATGATAGATAATTAAATTTAAACTCTATATATAAACATAATAAATTTTTAATATAAAATTATTTTAAATAAATTAAAGAATTAAATTACTTAAATAATATTCTATTTTCAACTATTACATTACTCAACATTAGAAATACATTCTCTTCTTTTCACCCATTCTACTACATATTTTTCTTCTTTCCATTTTTTTTTTCATGTTCACTACTATTATTTATGAAATGCTGATATCACTTATAAATATAAATATTACATTATATATTTTATTTTAATTTAAAATCAGTTGAAATTTTAATTTAATTGAATTAATTAACTATATTTTTATTTATTATGATACTTTATAACTTAGCCATTATTTTGCTTCTTTTTATTTATTACATTTTTTTCACTTTTTATGTCTATTACTATTATTTACAACTTAAATGGTAATATCATTAAATAATATTATATAGCATTATATATTTAATTTGATTGTAAAAATATTTTCAATAAAAAAAATTTGAATATAGATGATATTAATTAAATTATATAACTATATATATATATATATATATATATATATATATATATATATATATATATATATATTCTACTTTTAATAAAAACTATTCAAATATTAAAATCATTTTTAGTTAAATTTTTAAATATTTTCTCCTTATCAATTTTAAATTAATATAGTTCAAATTAAATGTATGTCAATTAGGAATTTATCAAAATTTTACACCTTACCTATTGTTTCTATTTTATTTTATTTTTTTGTTCACTCATGTTATTTATAATCTAGATACTAATATCACTAAATTGTATAAATATAAAATTAAATATTTTTATTTTATTATAAAAATATTTAAAATAAATGAAGCATATAATTTGATTGAATTATTTAACTATATATCTTATCTTTAACTCTTATATTATGTTTCACAAAAAATTTATTTACAAATATAGATGTATAATTTTAAAATAAATATGATAATATTAGTTTTAACATTTTTATAATTTCTTATATATACATATTATCTTTATACTAATTAAAAATAATAAAAACTGTGCATAGCACGAGCCAAAATCTAGTATAATAAATTTTGAAGGATGCACAAAAATCACACAATTATGCCACATGGAAGAGAAAGGTACCTTTGAGATTTGAGACTTGGAGTTTGGCCAATTTGTGTTAGTACAAAATGCATTTTGTAGAAGAAAAGATGGAGAGAAAATAGAATCTTATATAAGATAATTGTTAAAAATATATTGAATGTTATGTATACAAATTTCAAGTTATCTTTTTGCATAACACACTAAAGACTTCCTTCATGTATCACAAATAAATGAGTAAAGTAATAATCATTTATCTTATACAATGATTTTGAACTTTGAAAGATTCAATATCTATTTATTTTCTGCAATTTTGAATTATATATTGACACTGCACTATGAAAATTATGTAATGAAATCTAAATATTATTTCCTTTAATATTCTTTGTTCCTTATTCCGATTTTAGTATCAAAGAAACATCTCCTATATATTACTTGTGTATCCTTGCTATCTAATATGAAATGAGATTTTCAAAATTTTATTAGAAGATATCATGAAATAAAATAAAAATGATATACTTGAAATGTGTTACAAAAAATACCATTCTTTAAATGACTTTGGCCCTATTATTTTTTGCAAGGTTTATAGTATATCACTTATAAGGTTTATTTAAGCATTACGAAGATTGAACAACAAACAATCTAATAATCTCTCTTTAAGAACTCTTTTAAATGATTTAAAGAAGTAAAAGAGTAATGAAAAAATATAAATTCATTTATTCTTTTCCATTCAAGATGAAAGATAAATTCTTTTTTTCCTTTCTATTCATTCACAATTATTTATAGTCATTAATTGACTCAAATATTTGTTTTTCTATTCCATTTTTTTGTATTATTTGTTTTACTATTTCAATCATATTTATAAATAATGCTTGAATTAATATGTTTCTTAATCATGAATTGAAATATCTCTTGCTCATGAATCAATGTGTTTTTTTTTATCCTTAACTAATATGATATATATTGACCATGAATCAAAATATCTCTTGATCATGAACCAATGCATCTCTTGATCCTTGACCAATACATCTTTTAGTTATCATGTCTTTTGCACACAAATCATCATGTTTATTAAACATAGACCATGTGTCTTTTGAACATTAACTATCAAACCTCTTAATTATGAACTAATGTTTCTATTCATTATGAATCAATATGCCATTTTGGTTATAAATCACAGCATTTCTTGATCACAAACCACTATATTTCTTAGTTTCAAAACAAGATAACTTTCTAACAATGTGTGTGTGTGTGTGTGTGTGTGTATTTTAATATTTCAATTTGGGGATTTAACCACACACATACATAACAGTTTATAAACTAGTTCCAATAGTTTGCTTAGGCCAAACTCTAGTAGATATAATAAATTTTGAAAGATGCACAAGAAATCACAAGTGTGCCAAATGAAAGTGAAAGGCATTTCTAAGATGTGAATCATAAAGATCTCTACATGGATTAAGTGCAATAACTTAGTTTGAGACTAGAATTGATATGGAAAAAAAAATAACAATAGTCAACTTGATAAAGGGCTAACCCAAAACAACTAACTTGATAAGAGCATAAGATGGATAAGTATTAATCTATCAGGTTATTAGATTATCCCCAAGGCTAGACTAATAGAAGTTTAATCTATTTGTATCATAAGTTGACTCAATATAAAGATATGCATACTAAAAAATGAACATATATTTTATAATATATGTATTTCAAAATAAAATATTTAACAAACTTTTGTTCTAGAATCTAAAATAATACATATTTTATTACTAATTATTAATTCAATATTTTTTTATAGCATTTTAAATATTATTTTAAGTAAAAACATAAAAAATAGATTAACAATGATTAATCATATTGGACTTGAAGACACAATTCATACCATTGAATGAGTGAAAATTAAAAGGAGTATTTTAAAATATGTATGTGTGTGTTAATTCAAGGCTAACCTAACTTGCAAACAACTCACAACTCGATTCAAATTTTAGCTTAATAAGTTGAGCTTATGAGAAAAATGAACGATACATGAATGAATTAGCTAACTTGTAATTTAAATGATTCAAGACTAAATTGATAAAAGCTCATTTGTATCATAAGTTCGCTTGACATATAGATATACATAATAAAAAATGAACATGTGTTCTATAATATATATTATTTTAAAATAAAATATTTAACAAATTTATATTCTACAATCTAAAATAACGCATAGTTTTATTACAAATATATTAATTCAATATTTTTAAGACCATTTTAAATATTATTTTAAATCAAAATGTAATGAGAATATAGTAACAATGATTCATCTTATTGGATTTGGTGACACACTTTATACGTTGGAGAAGTGAAAACTAAAGGCCAAAAAATTTAAAAATAATTTTAATTAATTTTAATTTTATAAACCAAATAATTAAGTAAACAATCTTAACTTCAAATTTCATTTTTAATTAATTTAAAATCTCAATTGAAAAATAAAAGAAGGAAAAAACTAACAAACTTCTCTTGTCATCTCTACTTCTTCTCCTTATAAAATATGAATGATGTAAGAGTACTAAATTTAGTTATTTATATTTTTATATATTTAATGTTGTTGAGCTTTTAAATATATCCTCTTTTCTAATTTTTTTAAGTTATTAAATTGTCAACAAAATTCTACATTATTTTAATTAATTAGAACTGATGAACAAAATGAAATTGCTTGTGAGGTTAATTTAAATCAATTTGAATTGAAAAAATTGTTTCAAATTGAGCTTGAATCAAGTCATTAGTAAAAAAAATTAAGTTAGTTAAATCTAAGCTAGTCTTAACTCAAAGCTCATTACCAATCTTGTGTAAATTATATCAAATAACTTATAATGTTAAAATTAATGAATTTATAAAGTTAATATAGTCAACATATATTTCACAACTTTATTAGAATAGATAATTATATTTAATTTTAATAAAATTAAAATTAAAAATTCTATAAAAATTGTGTGAGAAAATTATCATTATAAAATATAAAAACTAGTACAATAATAATTTTACAAAGTAATTACAATAATTAATATAATTTAATTAATTACTATAATTAAATAAATAATAGCGAAGAGTGAGAGCAAATTTAAAGACTTATGGGGAATGATAAAAAATTGCCCCTTGCCTTATTGTTAAAAATAAAATTTGCCTTATCCCTATGCAAGCAACAGAGCTCCATGTAAGCATTTAGGAATGATAAAAAAAATTAAGAAAAAATATAAATATTAAAGTTTATTACCATAAATTCATAATTATTAAATAATTTGAAGCAAAAATAAATAAAGTTTTAAACTTATTTAAAATCAATAATCATTTTAAATTCTTTATATTGAATTGAGATATTCTTTCATCAAGTAATTATGTAAGATATTTGATGCATATAATATAATAAATTCATAAGTATATAGTTTAAAATACTAAAATATTCTTATTTAGAATGTTTTAAAAATTACAGAGTAAAAGTAATAAAATATTTTTAATATTTTAGTCAAAGCAAGTGTGATAAGACAAGAACTACGATGGTCCTATCCTAAAATTTGGAAAAAAAAAATCTCCTTATCTATGCATTCCACAAGGCAATATGTCATGATCCATCTTATGATACGTGATCAGTGTAAAGAGTTACTCTAGGGGACTGTAATGTCCCGATTTTTTTTAATTCTATTATTTGAATCTTTATTTTCTGAGGCTGTAGAAACGAAGAGCATGATTGAATTAGCTTAGTGGGTGAATCTTAAGTTGAAAAGAATTAAGTGTAAGGGTAAACGAATTTTTGAAGGAAAAAGATAGAAGGGAAAAGAATTTATTTTCATAAGCAATATAAATGATCAGAGGAGGTTAGAAAACCCTAACAGGGGAAGTTGCCTAAGTCTGATAGTGTAAGGAATTTTAAACAGACAGAGACCCTATGGACTAAATTGCAAAAGTGCAGAATCGGGTGTGGTTAAAGTGTAAATAATTAAGGATTTGGGATTTAATATAAATAACTAAGAGTTTAGGGTGCAATATGTGATTTTAATTAGTGTGACCAATAGATTCATGACAAGTGTCATTGTTAGAAAAATAATGGCAAGAATAGCCTTAATAATTGATGAAAAAGGACTAAAATACCCTTGGAAATCTCAAAAAGGACCAAAATACCCCTAGAAGCTTCATGAAAAGTCTTCTTTCTTCTCCATTTCTCCAAAAGCTGCAGAAATTTCCATGAGAGCAAGCTTAAAACGTGCAGGAGAGAGAGAGAGAAAGAGAGAGAAAGTTTCTTTTGAGTTTTTCACCCAAAAATAGTGAGATTTAAGCTTAGTGGTAGAAGGGAAAGTTGCTCTTCTCATCAAGCTCTATCCATTGGTGTGTTTAGATTAAAGAAAAGCTCAAGTTTGATCAAGTTTGGGGAGCTCTAAGTAAGGATTTTCAAGTTGTTGCAAGAGGTAAAATTGTTCTCCTCTAAAAGCTCTTTATTGTGCTCTTTTTAGTTTCTTGAGATTTTGATGTTGGAGTGGTCAAGGGTGATTGAACATGGAGTTTAGGATGATTTGAATATGTTTAATGGTGTTTTAGATGTTGTTATGTTGATCTATGACTTTGGTTTGGTATAAAAATAGCAAGAAAACATGATGTACACACTTGGGTTTTAGAGGCATAATGGTGCATGTATGGTTTTGGCATGATTTGTTTGGAATTTGGTTAAAATGATGAAATTAGGATGATTCTTAGGAGTTATGAAGCCTATGGAAGATGAATTTTGAGTTATGAAAGTGTGTATGAAACTTCCCTTTTGAGAAGTCAAGGGGAGAAGGAGGTTTAGCCATGTAAAATTGTGTTTTTGGAAGATCAGTAATGTACACGGGGTAGAACACGACCCATGTTGTACCCCATGTTCTATGCACGGGGTAAAACACGGCCCATGTTGAACCCCGTGTTCTTTTACGAAGGCTGATCAGTAATGTACATGGGGCAGAACACGGCCCATGTTGTACCCCATGTTCTGAACACGGGGTAGAACACGGCCCATGTTCAACCCCGTGTACTTTGTCAAGTGAACATTTTGGCTTTTATTCTTCACGTTTTGCATGGTTTTGCCTTTGGATCCTTTTCTAATGTTCATATGTGTCATTTCAAGGCTTGAAAACAAGATATAGAGCATCTAAGTATGCATTTATTTAAGTGGAGGAAGTAAAGAATACATAAGGTTTAAGGAAAGTGATGATGTTCTAATAAGAACTATGATATGTATTTGTATAGACTAAGAAGTGACAACTTGGAAAGGCAAGGAGAATTGTAAAGAAGTTATAAGTGAGGGCAAAGGAAACATCACATTGGAAGCTTATAAAAGGTAGCTAGCTTTATCCTTAAGCTCTGTTTTCTATTTACATGATTTTCGGTATATTTTGCCATTATATGGAATGTGTATGAAATACTGTGTGTGTAAGGCCTATGGCCCGAGTTTTCCCCGGGATGGTAATGAAATTGCTGTGCGCGGTACCTATGGCCTTTAGAGTTCCCCGAGAAGATAGCGTGATGTTGTATATGAGGCCTATGGCCTATGGCCTTTAGAGTACCTCGGGAAGACAGCGTGATGCTGTATATGATGCCTAGGTACGATTATTTGTGATGGCCATCTAGATATTGATATGAGTCCTTGAATGGGCTGTGGATTGCTATGTGTGATGCACATTTCCTATATTGGTGTGGAATGAAATGATAAATGATTGATTGATTGCGAAATGTACGTTTTATTTGCTTAAGGATCTGGAATGGCTCAATATATTTTTACAGTGATGGCTAGCTACTGGGAAACTCTATTTCTTATGTTTTTCTGTATTGTTACTAACCATTCCAGGTGATGCTTCTAAAGGCCCTCTTGGCAAAGGAGAATAGAGATTTGAAGTTGTATATTAAAAATGATTGTACAGTTGGTGATATTGTAAATGATGGATGTATATTTTGTAAGATGAACTTGTTGTATAATTACATCATCCCTTGCCTACATTATTTGAGATGCAGAATATTCGTGGTACTGTGAGCTAGCCTAGAGTAGAAGGCAAATTGATATGCAATAATTATCTATTAAATGAGGAATAAGGCGTTGATAAGTAAGGGAGTTACAGGGACAAACTATTAGCCTTCACTAAGACACATTTAATGCAATGTATCATATGCATTCTTGCTTTGAATGAGCATATTCAAAAGTCAATATGAGATGCATTGTTATACTTCCATGCAAGACTACTCTAATTGTCCTCAATACTTATCTTAGTGCTACATTTCTCAAATAGGACCACTTCCAATTTATCCAATGACAATTGAGCACCTAAAGGGATAAAATCTTCAAAGAAAAAGGAAAATAAGGAAGTGAGTTTTCTTAAAAATCAACAAGTAAATATTTAGAATTCAAAATTAATTATAAACTAAAATATACCATAATGTCTAATTTATAATACTAATGCTTGATTTATAAAAAAAAAATTAGGTTAAACTCTAGCAAATATCCATGCCTTACCATGTAGGAAGAGGTAAGCACCCCGAAAGACAATTTGTTTTTTGACAAATTAAAATAGAACCCCAATTCATTGAGCTATAGTTAAGCTTGCATCATTCATTTATTTATCTCTCCTTTTCTATTCAACCTTAACTTCATACACAAGGGAGAGCCCTATCATAAAATAGTTACATATTGGTTTTATAGTTCACATTCCAAGTATAGCATAATATCAATAAAGATTCAAGAGAAGAAAGCAGGTAAGTCTCCTTGTAACTTTTGGGTCTACTTTATCCCCCATAAGTCAACCATCCTTATCCTTACCACTTATCCTCATTTCTCACAAACCCCTCCTTATGCTTTCAAATCATCCTTATCCTCTACAGTAATTACTAGATCTGAATTCTATATATCTGATCATTCTTATCACATTTCTTATCAAGATATCACTTTTTAACTCATAATCATCCCATGCCTTTTTGCATAGCCATACATTACCTTTTTATCATCATTCATCATATAAGCAAATATACATAATAAACTAATTTTAGTTGTCATCTCAAGTCAACATTCATAATGCAAGTATTGATACTCACACGTATATACAAATAAGCAAACAAGGTCATATAAGGTCTATCTTCACCAAATAATTCATGAGATCCCAATTTCTTAGAGTACTAAGTATATTATATCTTATTTAATAAACCTTATTTCCTTTTTAGCCATAAAAATGGTTTATTTGCTTATTTTACTTCCATCATGTGTAATTTAAGGCATTTATTATTATCATATATATATATATATATATATATATATATATATATATATATATATATATATATATATATTAAAGGTAACTACTAGTTAATATCTTAAAATACATGATTTAGTAGTGAAATAGGATAGTGTCAACTATACTAGTTCCTAGAAGCAAATCCTAGCATGTATAGTCAACTATATAGTCAAGTATAGGGGTATAAAGAGTAACCTACCAATTGGTAGTCAACCACTAGCAACTGCCTATTAGTAGTCAATTGCAAGTTAGAGAACCACTCCTTGTTAATGTAGTTGACTATGTAATTGACCACTCCATTGCACATTATAGGATTTTCTATATTTTCACCACTCATTTTCCATAAATGGTCTCCAAGCTTCATTTATTTCATACTAAACCTATTTAACCTTTAAAACACTTAAAAACTACTATAAATTAACAAAATCCATCAAGATTTCACTTTAACCATTACTCATAACATTAAATCCTCATGTTCTTGTTTAAATATAGAGAAAAGCCAAAACTTGATTAAAAAAACAAAATCATGTAATCTAAACTAAACTTAATTAAAACACTTACTCACTTAGTATGAAGGAGAATATGGAAGGTTGTATTTATTATCTCTTAGCTCTAATTAACTAAGAATCTAATGATCTCCCATTAGGGTTCAAAACATATTTCGACTAAAATCTTTAAAGCACCAAATTTCAAAAAAACAAAGATGAAAGATTGCTTAACAGAAGTTAGTATTCAAGAAATTCTACCTTGATTGGATGGAAACTTGATAGCATTTAACTCCCTTGATAGCTTGTTTAGAAGAAAAAGTATGAAGAAGTTAAGATATTAGAAATAGGACTTGGGATAAAAGGAAATAAGGGTAAAATTCTAGCTTAACTTGACTCATTGAAGAAGTTTGATTTGTGTTTTGTTACCCTGTTTAAGATCTACTTATATAAATAGGCTTTCAGATATATCAATAAGCTAAAGCCTTCAGGCATAAATTTATCAAAATGACCTAATTAAGCATATATGCATAAATAAGTGTATTAAATTATTATATATATAATTAATATATATGTATGTATATATTACATATATATATAAAATATATCATATTTAGATATATTAATAATTAAATAGGTTGGCTTAATTGACCTAAAAATTAAGCCTAAAGAAGATAGGTCATATTTATTTAAATAAAGACTTGACTTAGCATGTGCAAATAAATGGAATAGGTTAGACCACAAAAAGGTTAGGTTGTAAGCCTCTAATAAATTATCTAGTCTGCTTTCATCCAAGGGTGGAGCCTTTCTAACTTTAAGGGTGCTATACCCCTACAAAAAAATTGTTTTGTAACTCACCTTGTTTGTGTGATCTACATATCTCCTAGTTAAATTGAATTTTGAGACTTAGCAGAAGGTTTGCATTTACAGGCATCTCAAAGTATTAAACTAATTTATATTTATAGTTTTAATGCTCATGTTAGTTATTTGTTACTGCGGAACTGTAGTCTTTACTATTGGCTTCATAAAGATCCATATTAGAGCAAAAAATTCTTTCATTATAGCCATTATTTATTTATGGCTTACAAAATTGTGCTACCTTTGAAATTCATATGGAATTGCTTGAAATATGTCCAAAAAACATAACTTATCTTCCTTGAAGTATGAATAAATTGTATGATTGAATGGTTCTATTATCCAATTAAAATTTTTATGTCACTATCTTGACTTAAGATATATTCCATACTTGGAGTTCAAACTATAAAGTGTATAATGATTTTTCTTTGTTATCATCTTTATGAAATATTGAAAGTAAATTATCTTAAAATCAAATGATTCTTTTATCCTTTGAAGAAATTTAGAAAAGAGATAATCTTGAATTACATCAACTATTAATTTTCTTTATCTATTGCATTATCAATTTTTCCCCTATTATTCATTCATACCTCCTTGTGGTCAAATAAAATACCAAGTTTCCTTTTCTTTATAAAGAATTGTGAAACCTATCCAACTAATTCCATTACATTTCTTGAATTAAATTCTTTACAAAATGTTATTATTATCATCATCATCATCATCATCGACTTTGATGCCTTTAATTTGGCCATTATATATAGTCATTAAAAGTAACAAACCCTATTATAATCATAAGTTATAGACACTAAACATGTTATTTAAATTCATTTAAAATGACATTTATTCTCATTAAATTATCATCTTATTGGAGTTCTTCTTTTCAATTATTGAAGATATTTATTTTATGAAAATATCTCTAATAATCCTCACTTATTTTTATAAAGTTAGCATTTTAATTTTAGTTTTTTTCCTTACCTCGAGTAGATATGAAATACTATGCATAATGGAAATATTATTACCTTGAACTTTTATGATGTAATTTTTTTCCTCATTTCATGCCTTCTTATGAATGAACAAAATAATAAATATTAATGAAAAATCATGAAATTAATCCAATTAGCTCCTATGAATAATCCAAATAACCACAAGATTATTTCTCACCATAAAAAATGATATAATAATGAATAGAAAGGTCAATACTAGTTATAATACTAATTAAAAAAAGTCACTTGCTCAATTTATTATCCGCTTGTCAATTTTGTAGGATCCATAAGCATTAATAGTCTATAATGCATGGACTCAAAACTTACTCTATCATACTCATGTTAGCATAACACAACATTGGTATGGACATGAGATATGAGTCTAACTTCCTAAAAAAAATTTGAATACAACATGATGGGAGATGAAGATGCCTAGTGGAGAAGAAGAAGAGTAATTCACTACTACAAAATTGAAATATGTTAGATGTTGAAGGACTACACATCAATACCAACATTTAATCCAGTGTCATTATAATTCAATTTTAATGCCTATTTTATAATCATCTTAAACTATAACAATAATATTAGTTATTATATTGAAAAAATAACTAAATCATTTCTTTTGAAATATCCTGAGAAAAAACATTAAACATTAGTTAATTGTAAACACCTAATGTTAAATATCTAAAATACCATATTGTTTTCACTAAATAAACATGATTTTTCATTTCCACCCTAACTCTAACCACCTCCCACTATTCCTCCCTCCTTCATCCTCTCTAATTCCTATGTATTTCTTCGTAAAAGACACCCTAACTAAAAATAGAAACTAACATCTCCTGTGATACTACATAATCCTAATTTCAAAAAATTTAAAGAATAAATTCCATAATAAAAGTTTGAAAACAATGAAAGTTATATCCAATACTCCTAATTAAAGATGGGTGCTTCACTAAGCCTATCTTGATACTTATTACTCAATATGCTAGGTCCATAGTCCCTAAAAATGCACTTTTAAATCCAATATTTGCAAATACAATGAGTATTCATTATATTTTAATAAATAATATTACATATTTAATATAAATAAATAGTAAATAATACCATCAAATGTTAAAAAAGATGAATGAAATTAAATTTCTTAACTATATAAAATTGTCAAAGTTGCATTAAAATGATAAGTAATAAAATATGGTTAATTGTGAAGCCAAAAACTAAATTGCAAGAATAAATACCAAAACTAAACAAATCATTATATTTATACTAAAGTTTTTTCCAATGAGTGATAAACCTCACATATTTAGTTACCAACTAATAAATCTTTAATCCTATAAAATAATTTATGAACATAAACACAATTGTAAAGAATTATCTTAAGATTAAAAGGAAAGCATACCTAATTAGATAGAGAAACATTTTATGGTTGGAAGAGATTTATGATAAAATTTACAAATAGCATCAATGTTTTACTCTTTTTATTTTCAATTCACATCAAATTTTTCCCATTTTATTTTCAAGTCATGCTAAGGGTTACAAGTTTTCACATAAGTTTTAATAAAATATTATAATGGTAGCTCAAGTAAACGATGTCAAATATTTGATATTGATTAAGTCCAAAGAATATTGTCATCTATAATAAGTTTATCACATCCTATTAAATAATTCTTAACACTAGTTATTAAATAAAACCTAACTTCATAATACTTTAATGTTAGTTGTAACTCCCTTACTTAATAACGCCTTATTCCTCATTTAATAGATAATTAGCGCATACTAAAATGCCATTTGCTCCAAATTACTCGGAATATCTCAAATATGCTTATCTCAAACACATGATCAAAAGTCATATAATTACTCACAAGTTCAACTTTACAAATTGTACATCCATCATATACAATGTCATCAACTATACAAGTATTTACAACGTCAAATACTATTGCCCTTTATCGTGAGAGCCCTTGGAAGCATCACCTGGAATAGTTTAGTCACAATACAGAAACATGAGAAACAAAGTTTCTCAGTAGCTAACTAGGCTATTAAAACCACTCCATCCTTAGCAAGTAAGATAATAGATTGATTGTAAATGTAAAAATAAATGAGAAAGGAGACAATCTATTGCAAAAATATATTTTGTAATTCTATTTACTTTCATATCATTATATCAACATACACATCAAAAATACTATAATTTATAATAAATAATAGGCTTTTATTTATAATAAACATACACTTAAAAAGGATAATACATTTGAAAATATCCCTTGCTCGTAGTTCCTTCTTTTTTCATATTATTTAAGGGATTCTAAGATAAAAGATATAGATTATCATATTCAGCATTACCAAGATATTGAAAATATTCTAAAATCCATCAAAAGCCCATGTGAAAAATGTAAAGATAGGTTATTATTTTTCCTTTAAGGAACTTATATCCATATTTCAATAATGGACACAAGTATTCCATAAATTATTTTTGGTACAATAATAAATGCAATATGTGAAACCTAAGATATTAGAAGAGGCAAATCCTTTGATAAGAATCATAGCATCTCTAAATGCATCTTTTAAGATAAAGGTGGGCTATCTTTATATTCAACCTAAACTCTATAATTAGATAAATTGGCTAGTTCAACAAAATTTTTATATGATAAGTAAAACCTTAAATATCGATTATTAATAGAAAATGTCTTACTTTTTATCATATCTTAAGAAAATGGTGGTTGTCATACCTTACAGCATTTAATTGACACGTAAACTTTTAACATGAACTATCATGACAATTAAAATGACCTTAAATGATAGTTATTTACAAAATCAATATCTTAAGTTATTTATGATTTCCCCATAACCTCATAAATGTTATTCATTTAAACATTATTGTGTTTTCATGCTTTTTTCATAAATTCATAAATGTCATCATTTTAAACATTGGTTAAGCCTAAAATTGACATGTTTAAGTTACCATTTCTACAACAAAGATGCTTAGACATATTTAGACATCTATTTTGTATTGAAATTAGGAATATTAAGAGAAAGTTATTTTTTAACTATTTGAAACAAAAAGTTATTGGCATTTTGATGTTTTTAATTTGGAAAACTTTGTAATCTAAACATTAATTATACAAATTTAGCATAAAATTTATTATGAAAGCACAAAAAGATTAGCAAAGATAAAATAATCCTACAAATTTATGCTAAGATTTTATTTCTTTTTGAAAGTACAAATAGTTAGGAAAGAAGACAAACAATTCTAAAAAATTATTCTAACATTATTTTACTTTTCAAATCTCATTACATATATATCATGGTAGCTTAATGATGACAGAAACTAAATTAAAACTATAGCATAACATTAAAATTAATATGTTTTACTATGTAAAACCTAATCTAAATTTACAAACATTTGTATCTAAATCCTTAAGCAGATTCTTTTATGTTAAATAAAGCTCAATTTCAACTCACATTTATTGGCATTCAACAAACATTTTAGAAATATTCTCAATACACTAGCCTTCATTACTAATTCAAAGCTTAAGATAGAATTTGAAGATAAATCACCCATTCATGCAACACATTTTGAAAATTTTCTAGTCCACTTCATCATCCTTGATATTAAAGAATGGAGGGATAATTAAAGTAAATTGTAGCACTTTAAAATATATTGCAAGAATAGGTAATCTATTCCATTCTTTCACCTAAACTTTAGAGATAGATAGTGGAGGTAAAAGTATAGTAAAAATGTCAAAAAATGGAGAGCAAGAACAAAATTTAAAGGCATATTGTATAACATTAGAAGTTAGTTATGTTAGGTTTAAACAAAATTCAAATTGTTATCAATTATTGATTATTTCGTATTATGAGTTATCTTTCCATTCAAGTGAGGTTTTTAGTATTAGAGTATAATTAGGATTCATTGCTAAATAACTATTTTTTGAGTATAAATATTTATATTAGCTAAAGGTTTAAGATATAAAAAAGATATGAGGTAAGCGTTTATGGGAGGTCATGTAGAAACACTTATAAAGTTTTTGTCAAAGATGTAAGGATGGTGGCAGGGGTTATGGTTAAGAATCTTCACACTCATTATCTTATAATCTTTAATAATATAGTGAATATTTTTTCATTCATGATTTTTCCTCATGATTTTAGGATTTTCCATATTAAATTATTCATGTGCTTTACTATACTACTTAATTTGATTTGATTACATGATGCTTGTGTGTTTAGAGAAAAAGTATTTTTTTTTAACAATTGATATCAAAGCAAGTTCAATTTTGTAGGAGAGTAGTAATATGAGAAAGCAAGAACTTTATTTAATTTTACATGTGTATGATAAAGATGATAGTTAAAGTTAATAGTGATTATGATAATGATGATGACAATGAAGATGAAGATGCAAAAAGCTTATGCCTATTTAGGAAGTTGCTTATAAGTTTAATGTTTCTTGTATATATCAAAGATTCTTAGGTTGAAAAGGTCATGCATAGATTTCGATAAAGCTTGTGATGCAGTTTGATGAAATTACAATGATGGAGGAATCTTATAGTTGGTACCACATGATTGGTCTTGCTTGATAATAGGTAAAATATAAAGATTAATGAAAATGATAGAATTGGTGTCAAGGTGGAAGATTGTTGGGTTAGACCCAAATAAATTTTTAATAATTATTGATTATTTCCTATGATGAGTTATATTCCTATTCAAGTTAGGTATTTGTATTAAAGTAAAATTAAATTTCTTGCCAAATGAGTATTTTTGGGTATAAATATTTGTGTTAGTTTAGAGTTTAAGGTATAAAAGAGATATGAGGTGAGTGCCTATAGAGATTATGTGGAAACTCTCATAGAAGTTTATAAAAGATATAAGGTAGTGGTTATGAAGTTATAGGGTTATGGTCGAGAACCTTCACATGTATTATCATATAATCTTTGATAATATATTGATTTTTTTCTCATCTATGGTTTTTTCTTGAAAGTTTAGGATTTTCTATGTCAAATTATTCACATGCTTTACTACACTACTCTAACTGATTCAATTGTATGATACTTGTATGTTTAGAAAAAGGATATTTCCCCAATAGGTTATTACAACAAAATTGACAACCTAATTATGCTCCTTTCTGAGAAAGTTGGTAATTATCATACCATAAGATTTTGTTATGTCAAAAAGTGGCATGTGAGCATTCTACAATGACACTCTTAAAACGCCTTTAGATTGACGGAAGACCTTTAGATATTGAGTATTCATAAAACTAACACCTTTAATTTTTTGAACATCTTTAAACATTGGTTTTATTAACAATTGAAGTTTTAATTTGTGATCAAATTGTAAATTTATACAAAATGTTATTTGTGTTTGAATGTATTCTATATGGTGTAGTTTGTAACATAAATGTCAAATATACAAATTTATGTTAAAATTTAATTATCATTCAATAATTTGTTATGAAAGTACAATCAAATGAGAAAATAGATAAACAAATCTACAAAAATTATTCTGACATTTTATTTCTTTCTAAATCATTACATTTATATGTATTCTATAAAAAAAATACACAAACTACTATAGATTATCCATACATATTTATACCCTAAACTAAAATTCTTATTGCATCTTCTTGTGTATTAAAGAAAATTAGTGTATTTTTCTCACGTCAACGTACTCTACAAGATTCTATAGACATTAGTCATCCATTCCTTGTTATAATGTACCAAGTGAAATATAAGGATAGCACACCCATCCTTGCTATACATTTAAAAATGCTTTAGATCTTATGTGAGCATCCTATCTAACCATGGTTATCAACCATTGCTCAAATATTTAAGAGCAGAAGAAGTCCGTGGTTGGACAAAATACTTCCATAAGATCCAAAGCATTTTTAAATGCACAACAAGAGTAAGTGCTATCCTTTTATGCTATATAAACATAAATTAGAGTGAGAGAAAAAATTTTACGCAATTTGAAAAAAATGGACATTAATTATTCACAAAAATCTAACATCTTAAGTTTTACCATTTCTAAAGTAAGCAACAATTGTCATACCTTTAAACATTAGTTTTCAAATTTGACATGTAAACATTTTACATCTTTTAGTAAGCCATTTCATATGCCTTTTTCATGACGGTTATGTAGAAAACTAACATCATAAGTTTTGTAGGACAATTTTAGATGTTGATTAAGCTTAAAATCAATGTGTAAGTTTGCCATTAATTTCAAAAATATTATTGTATCAAAATAGATGTTAGTTATAATAAATATCTATCATCTTATGTTTACTTATAATTTTAAGAATGTCATTGTGTTAAAATAGATAATAATGGTAATGAAAATTGACATCTATTAATAATTTGGCAGTAGTAGTTAAAGAATAAGAAGTTAATTTGTCACCAAATATATCAATTTTTTTTCTTGAATTGCAATCCAAATCATGTCTATTAGTACCTAATCATAAGTGCTAATTAACAATCAATCCCATTTTCAAATCATCGATTCTCCAACAACTTTAAGCAAATGGAAAAATAGAAAGAAGAATGGTGATACTATGTAAATGAAAATACAAAAGAAAAAGAAAGATGAGTGATAAGGGGTGGGGTTTGGGACAAGTGAAGAAGCTAATGTGGGGAAGGAAAGCTAGAAGCTAAGGTGATGGTGAAAGCTGTAATGGTTTCAAAATCAGAGGAGGAATAAGGAAATCATGTGGAAGAAAAGAAAAACAAAAAGTACAGAAGGCAATAAAAAATGATATAGACAAAAGAAAAAGCAAAAAGGAAAGAAAATAAAATGGATATTTATAATCTTCTAAGCCTATAATATATTAAATTTATTTTGTGTTTAAATAAATTAATTCTTTTCAAACCTAAAACTTTATGATTTTTAAATTTTTTTAGTTTATGACATTTGAGAGAAAATAATTTTTTTTTAACTTCATTATCTATAAATGATAAAATGACAAAGATTAACTTGGTATTCTAATTTTTTTATAAAAAAATTGTTTTATTTGGTCTAATGGAATTAAATGAGATGGGAATGAGAGTGGGAATAAAATGGAATGACCATTCTATAATTACCTTGAGTATAAAAAAGTTATTCCAATCTATTTTTAGCTTTAATACTACAAAATAATATAGGAATGGAATGTAATGGAAAAAATATAATTAATGATAACAATATCTTTGTTATAAAAATATAAATATCTTATTAAATAATTTAATATTATTAAAAAACATGACATAAGTAATAATAAAAATTGACACAATTTATATTTTATCATCAAAATTATAATTAACAAAAAATTTTGAATTATAAAAGCATAAAAATTCTAGTTTATCAAATTTTAACATTAAATATTTTTTGTAAAGAATACAAAATATCATTTTTAAATTTTATTATTAAAATATTTTAATAAAGAAATATTCAAAAAATAATACTAACAATGGGTAATGTTAGAATATATGAAAAATATTAAGGATATATGTGTAAAAGGTTCATTTCATGAATGATAAAATAGCTTATTTTATCAATTTTATTATGAAATGAAGATCAACAATTTTATGGTGTGATTATTCTCATTTTAGAGTATATACCAAATAAACTTTTTGATCATTTCTTTTCCTATTCTCAAAGCTTGTTTAGCATAACAATAAAAATAATTGATTATTGAAATAATTGATTATGCATAATATACTTTATGTTTAGTAATATCATTTAATAATTTATTCTTGTTTGAATGATGTACAAAATAATACTTTTTAGTGTTAAATTACTAAAGAGGACAATAAGATATACATAATCATATCAAAATCACAAATTTTACAATCTTTTTGATATTATTGTTTGTAAGAGAAATTTATTAATTCCTAGTTCAAATTATAATATATATTATTCATTATGTATATTCTATTTAATATATATATATATATATATATATATATATATATATATATATATATATATATATATATATATATATATTCTCATTTATTTAAATTAATTTTTCATAAATATGAAAGTTCAACTTTTTTATAATTAAAATTGTATTTATATTTATTTTGACAAATACTAACTTAACAAATTACACATAATAAAATTTTAGAATCTTGAAAGTCATTTATAAATTTAACATTAACGAAATTAGATAAGTATAAGTATAAAATTTAAAAAATATAGTATTAGAAGAAAGACGATGAATGTAAAAGAATAAAAAAATGAGGTTAATATAAGTATATATTTTTAAAAAGGTAATAAATAATTATTTAACTTGTAATCGCTATACCAAACTAGCACTCATTTCATTTCATTTGATACAACCAAATGCATTATAATTCTTTTTATATATCTTACAATAAATCCTAATCTCTCTCTCTCTCTCACACACACACACACACGCACGCACGCACATACATATAATTGTTCATATCCTCACGTGTTAATTGTATCCTCGTATTTTCAAATTAAAAAATTGTTATATTAGACTCTTGGATCCATACCCAAATTTGACTCTTCTATATATCCAAGTCTAAGCTTCATAATTAATAGTCTTATTTCTTGATTTTTAGGATGACAATTGACAAGTGGATACGAGAGTGGTAATTAGCTTCATTTAATTGGATGGAAGTAAAACAGACTTTGGTTTACAAGCAAATATATGGTTATAATTATATTCCTATAGGTTAGATTTAATTTGAGTCCATTCTAAAAAATAGGGCATTTATTTTCTCAATATAAATGAACAAAAAATATGAATGAAAATGTATTTTTGCACTATGGTTTCTTCCATACTAGCTTTGAACTTGTGCAATGTGTGAATTTGCAAAAATAGCTAATAAAAATATTTAAATACCTATCATAAGCTATAATAAGAGCATTTATAACTAAGGCTAACTAACTATTATGGACATTAGTTATACACTTTAGTTTACTACAAGTATTTGCTGTTGTCAAGTGGAATGTGAAATGAATGCATTCTAGCATGTCTTGCAAAATAGCAAGTTCAACTTAATTGTTTAATTGTTCTATTGGTGTATGCTAGTCATTCATTCACCCAATTAAAACAAATAAAAAGATAAATAGGCCATAAAGATTGCCATCTACTAGAGTTATGTCATTCCTTCTTGATAAACTTCTTTAACTTAGTGCAAGGCATTTGAAGGGTTAGCGTCTTAACAATAAGAGTGTCATCGGATGTCTAGGCTTTTTTTTTAGTGTAATACCATCAATAGAAGTTAAGTCAATAATGTGATTTGAAGCTAAAGAAAGATTGTTTTGCATTAAATTGAATAAGTTATTGCTAATGTAAGAAAGAATGAAATTGTAATCTAAATCACTTAAAAGTTTTATATTGTACTTTACATTATCTCCATGTGTTGTCTTAAGCGTAGCAGAAGCATGACTGCCAATATCTTGTGAGATTGCATATTATTCATCAATAAAGAAGGTATTCTATGAAAGGTAGTTAATGTTTTATAATTTTGAAATGATAATATGTGAATGCAATTTAAGAATTTTCTTATAGGTAAAAAAAATAAATGAAAATGTATTTATTTTGCAAAGGAGAATTTCATGTTGATATTATTTAATCATCATTTTTGCTATAATTTTGACTAGTTTGATATGTAATAGTTTGTTATCTGTGTACTTAAAAAAAAGAGTAGTGAAATCCAAATTTTAGGTTTCTTAATCCATCAACATATGTAATAAAGCATATTGATTAACTAATTCTTTTTTAAAAAATAAAATAGCAAAACACATATTCCCTAAGAAATATTTCTATCTTATTTTACTTGAATATAGGACATAAGTATGAGTGATATAGTTGGTAACTAAATATTCAACTTTGGTAGTAGACATTGAATAAAATATTAGGTTAGTGCATTAAACTAATCTAATAAATTGGGAAGTTGACCTTAAAATTTTTAATATTTTCTTTATTCTTACTAAGGCAAGCACTGTGAAGTTATTGGATTCATCATCTGGCATATCATTGCAAACATTGTAGCTTGAAATCTTTATTTTAAAGAGAAAAGCTTTGTTGTGTAATGAATTCAATTTAGTGGGGAAGCCAAACTTGTCATCCTTCATCATAAGAAATGTATAATTTTTTTTAGCAAGATTCTAATTATTTTAATATAAAGAAAAAAATACATATAAGATCCTTGCTCATAAAGGTGTAATATAAGATAAGGCCAGTTAAACGAGCTAAGCCCACATAGGCTTGCTTGTTTAGCCTGCATTTTTGTGGGAAAAAATAATTAATCCAGTGGATACTTTCCTTGTTTTTATAAAAGTGATTATACTATTAGATACACATATACACAAAAATTGAGGATTGAATCCTAGATATGGTGAATAGTATAAAACCTTCAAAGGAACATTAAATTAGATTGAATCAAAAAATTAATTTTTTATAATTTATAATTGGCCAATTATATTCTTTTTATTTTGTATAATAAGTTAGTTAGATAAAGCTAAAAAAATTATATTAGATCATTGAATATTAAATTAAAAGTTTTTAAAATACCTGAAAATTAAAAAAAAAGTTTTATAGGTACCCCCAGTTTACTCGTGAAAACCCGTCACCATATAGGTAACCTATATAAGCTCGTGCAACAAATGAGTTGCACGCAAGCTACTCTTAATTAGTTTGCAACTGTAAGTAATCTATAAAGTTCATGAGCTCTAAGCCCACTTTACATCCCTACTTGTTCTAACTTGGCACTTAAAGATATTCAGTTAATTTTTTTAGTACTTGCATAGCTTTGCATTCAAATAGTACAAATGTTACTCTTCCTATATCATCACAAACTTGGAGATAAACTTTGTGCTTATTAAGATAAGAGAGTTAGTCATTACAAAATAATATGAAAATAATGTAATAGCCAAATTAATAAAACTTTTTTGTCTTTCTTTGGCATTGTCCATTTCAGTTTCTTGTTGCAACTATAGCATAGAATTTTATCATCCATGCACTTTACTTTTTTCCAGTAAGAGCTACATGCATCATAAAACCAATTGAATCTAGTTAGAATTGTTTTTGCAATTGTAATAATGGCAAAAGTTGATATTTAGTAGTAATAGAAATAGTTTAAACAATGGCAGTTAATGTATTTATAAACCACCAAGAAATAAATTGTGGTGGACCTATATTGCCTTTTTAATTTTTTTTGAATTGTCTTCTTGTTCAATGAATTAAGCCAGTCTTCCTTTTTACTTTTAGATGGTTAAATTTGAACCTCAATGAATCTTTGTGATTTAGTTTCTACTCTAAAGTCTAAGCTATAAAGGAGATGGAATAATGAATAGCTATAAATTATATATTAAAGTTTGTGAACATTCTAATAAAGTATGCATCGATTTACATAGAAAATTATTCTTATACCTTTTTCTAAAATTTGCACATTATGGAATATTTTGATTGAATATAATCCTTGAAATAGTCCTTGAATTTGTAAGAAATTTCACCTCTAAAACATAACACAAAACATACAATTTATTAATGTAGTTATCTAAGAACATAAATATCATAATTTGCTAATAAAAGTGTAGGTGTGTAATGTATAGTAATAAAATTTTGATGTGGGAAAACTATTTTTATATAGCATTATCTTATAAATGAAGACTATGAAAGTATTCTTATTAAGGCAATGTGTGCTATATATACTACATGATATGTACTAAGAAATTATTCAAATGCTTGGCTATTTAACACAGTTTCTTTTGGTTTGTTTGTTTAATATTTTTAAAAATAATTCTCTATTCCTTTTGTTTTTTAAAAAATAAAAGTTCTTATTTGGAAAACTATTTTCAAAATTTAATTTTAAAAATTATAACTTTGAATGTGTAATTTAAAAATAGAAACAAGTTTCTAATGTTTTGTTATTCTTTTATTCAAGATGTTAGCTTTGTAATTAAATGAAATATTTTTTATTTAATTTTCCAAACACCAGTTAATCATTGTTTTCTTTGAATTTAAAAATATTTTTAAAAATTTTTTAGAAAAATATTTTAAATTAAAAAAAATGCAAAACATATCCAAACAAAACCTTTCTCTTTCTAGTGTAGAGTTTCTAATTTCTTATTGATGTTAAATTCTAGAGGAAAAAAGAATTACTCTTGACATTATATAATAGAAGCCTTCATTCCACGACAATTTTATCTTTTTCATACATTGCATCAATAGGTATATGTTTATTTAAAAGAGATGATCTATAAAACATTCTCAAGTAATTTAGCTTCCTAGTAGCATTCATGTTTCTTCACATTAAATTTTGAAATCTAACCCCTAGAGATAATTTTTTAAGTTTGTAAATTTTGAAATCTAACCTCTTGACATAATTTTTTGGTGAATATTTGGAATATTCTCTCTTCCTTATATAACTTAAAAATTAATACCTAAAAATTATAGAATTAAAAAATTATGATTTCAATGCAATAAATTTTTTAATGAATATGTTAATAAACCTTGTCTGACTTCACAAGCAAATCTTTTCAATGATTATTGAGAGGATATTAAGATTATAAAGTCTTTCTTTGATGTGAACTTAGCCCTTATGGGTTGGGTAGATACTTTAGTATTTAATATTCATATAATTAATTGAAAAATTGCATTCAAGAGTTAATAAACCATGCAATTTCTTTTTCCTTTGTCTTAAAGCCACCCAAGTTTCAGTTATATGATTAATTGAATCCAAACTTTACTTTTCATTGATTTTTACCACTAACCAAAATAGAGAAGTCTAAGGTATAACTATAGTATTTAATTCATATGCTTCTTAACTCATTATTCAAATGGACTTGATGATATATTGCATTAATTTTAATTGTAGGTAACCAATTCTATAATTTTAGATGGTTGCTTTTTAAAGGAATGCAATGTTGAACATTAAATTATGAGAGTTGGTTCAAGGTTGGATTACAAAGTGCTGATTAAGATATCTATCTTGCTTAATATTTTAAAAACACTTTGGTTAGGAAGCAAGAAAAAAGCAACAACATACATGACATAAAGATCTATGTGAGAATCTATATAGCAAACAAATTAGAATGTAATAAAGTAATAGTTTTTTAATGCCAAATTTCATGTCCTAGCAAATTTAGGAAAACCTACATTTGGTGAAATAATATATATTTGTAAAAAAAAGCTCCTTTTAATAGTTAAGCAACTATTCTTGAATTACTTCATTATTAATGGAGCATATTAGAGTGACAACAAATATCTACCTAAACTAGAATTGTCCGACTAGATATAAGCAAGCCTAGTCCAAAATGCATTAAGGCTTACCTCTATCCATACTGGTGATCCCTTCTCAATGTAGGCCCAGTCATCAATCAAATATCAACCTAATGTGATTCCCTTAAATATTTACTCACTTTAACTAGACCATCTTGGAATACTCCAAAACATATCACAAAGAGCATGCTCACAAGAAACTATAACTGTTAAGACACATGTTCGATCAGAGTTAGCTTAAATATCCAACAAAAATAACCTCCTTAAGACCTACAAAAATGGTTCCCATAAAACACGTCCAAAGCATGGATACAATTTATAAAAAAGATCCATTTCTCTCTGATCAGACTAAGTCCTAAGAAGTATTATGTGTATTACTATAGGTTTAAACACCTTTTTGTTATTGGCACCATCTGTGGCCTATCTAACCACTATGTTTTAATAAGATAGCACCACCACTTCTTCCCATAAAGAAACCCATAAAACTATCGGATCCTTTATAGAAATTTTAAGTGGATAAACTTTTCTCTATAAATTATAATGCTAGGCACAACAAATGGAAGTTGAGCTCAAGTGTGACACTCGAGTAAAAACTATACAAAAACTCTAAGTGGAACTGGACACTCTATATAACTCCATTTAGATAAACCAAACTGATCACGGTAACCACATAGATTACATTATTGTTCCACTACTTTTAACTATTTAAACTTCTTAAGTAATTATAAAATATGCTTTCTATTGAAAACCACCATCCTTTACCACTCAAATACCTATATATCCATTGCATGAAAAAATAGATACCATTTTTCCACCTATGTGACCATTAGTTCTGTTGGAAACCATCATAACTGGTATAACCAATCCAACCCTAATATTCCTTTTCAAAATAAATAAGTAGTTATATGCCAACTTCATCCCTTTATTCAAAATATTATGATGGCACCATTACTTTTGTGCTTTTAAGCTTTTTACTCATTTAGATCTCTATCTATAATGGCTCAACAAACCCTTATGAGCATATAAAGGCTTTTCAAGTAGCAATGCTTCTATTTGACACACCAAATGCTATAATGTGTCACATATTCTCTATAACTCTCAAGAAAGCTAACCTTTTAATGGTTCAATAACCTACCTCCTAGATCCATTACCAATTTTAGAAAATTGTCCAGTGCTTTCATGACACACTTTGTAACAAATTAGATACTTAAGAAAATTGCAAAATTACTTAACTTTTAGCAATGGAAGAATAAACCCTTAAAATGATATTTGACTAGATTCAACACCTTGGCTTTAGAAATCTGTAATCTCAATAAATGTGTTATTATCCTTCAAGTTATCGCAAGCTTTCCTTTAAGACACTTCTCGCTCTATTTAGCAAATAAACCTATAGTTATCATAAAGGATTTGTTGAATAAAGCAAATAAATACATGAATGGAAAAAAGTATGGGTAAATACAAACCAATCAAAGTATTAGAAACAACACACATGACATTCAACCATTGATACAAGGTCAAGAGTTCCCTAAGTCATCCTAGGTCCTAAGAGGCTGGTTTGAAAGTTACTAGCCTCTATAAGGGAGCGTTAGCTTAATAATGGATGACGTTTAAGTGGCTAAATTGATAAAGTTTTGTCAACCTAAGAAGCAAAAATTCCCTCTAATAAACAAGTTGAAGTATTATAAGTTCTGTAAAGACTACAATCATGATAGTAATAGTTGTGCAACTCTAAAGGATGAGAATGAGTAATTAATCCATATGATCTATCTAGGAAAATATTAACAAAAACATAACAGATTCCAACAAATGGACTATAAGCACAATTAGTCCCTTAGACAATAGTATTAATTATGCTAGAAGCTAAATAACTTATTTTAGCTAGGATGATTGACACAATTGCCATGGGTTTTGTTGAAAAAGAATCGAAGAATGCATAAAAAAGCATATGCACCAAGTAATGCAGAATAGATAGAAAAAAGACAAGCATATAAATTGATCTCATTCATCAAAGATGACTTCATGAACATTGATAAAGATTATGATGATCTTGTAGTAATCACAATGTTCATCCAAAATTTCTTAGTTAAGCAAATCCTTATGGATCAAATAGGTTTTTTTGACATTTTATGCTTTCATGTTGTTAATAAAACAAATCTTCATGAATACATGATGAAACTGTATAATGGTGAGCTTATTTGATTTTCAAGAAAATAAGTTTAAGTGGAAAGAATGACGATGTTAACACTCATACTCAGATCTTTCTTAAAGTTACAAATATTTAAAGTAAACTTCATGTTAGTTAGGTTGGATAATCAAGCATATAATGCCATTTTGGGCAAACCATCCCTAAATTAAGCAAAAGTAATCATTTCCATGCCTCAATTGCTAATGAAGTTTCTAACCCTCTTTGGTGTTGTCTAAGTCTAGGGAGATTAACTGACTACCTACAAGTGTTACATGGCAAGTATACAACATTTTTAAGCTAAACCAAGTCATGCACAAAGTGGTCCTAGCATGCTAGATAAAGTACTAGATGGTTAACTTAACTCTGTTGGATATAAAAGATGTTAACCTAAGAAGTTCAGAGCTAATGTTTAATTTAGAAGTGATACATCTATTTAATGAAAATGATGAGAGAATAATAAAGATAACAACTAATCTAAGTACGAAAGACAAGCAAATACTTATATACTAGCTAGAAGAATATGCAAAAAAATTTGTTTGGAAACCCTTGAATATGCCTAGAGTTAACTTTAGTCTAGCATGCCATAAGCTAGTAAAGGACCCAACTATAAAACCTATTAGCAAAAAAAGCATAGATTCTACAACAAATGGAAATATATCATTAAAAAAGAAGTCAAAAAGTTATTAGATGCTAGCTTTATCTTGGAGATCGAGCATACAATATGGCTTGCTAATAAAGTATTGGTAAGAAAAGTAAATGGACAATAGCAAATGTGCATGGACTTCACATATTTAAAAAAAGCCTTCCCTAAAATATACATGTCCACTACCCAACATTGATTAGTTAGTAAATAACACATTAAGGTTTAGGAGATTAAACTTCAAAGATGCATTCACAAGATATAACTAACTGAGAATGCACCTAAAAGACAAAGATAAGATAACATTTACCATAAATAAAGTTTTATTACAAAGTTATGCTATTCAAACTCAGAAATGCTAGAGCAACATACCAATGACTGAAAAACAAGGTATTTGTTAAGCAGATAGGCTAAAACATTGAAGTATATATTGATGACATATTAGTAAAATCAAATGATGAAGAACAACAATGGAAAGATTTAAAAGAAGCATTCAAGGTGCTCCAAGCAAATAAGATAAGACTAAACCCTAGGAAGTGTGCCTTCAAAATTCATACAAGAAAATTCCTAGGCTTCATATTAATTGAGCAAGAAATTGAAGCCAAACTAAGAAAGTGCCAACTAATAATTGATATGCAAAACCTAAAAACTATTAAAATTGAATGGACACTTAGTGAATCTTGTACAATTTAAAAAGGTCAATTGAAAAACTTATCCTTTTTTAAAAATTATTAACATATGTTCAAAAATTTTGCTAAGATAATACTTATGAAAAAGTATTCAATTAGTTCAAATGTTATTCAACTATCCACTTATTCTCTCCAAACTATGAGAGAATGAACCTTTATATATTTATCTTACAATGTCGGAAGAGGTAGTCAGCTCAATAAGAGTCATAGAAATAAACAAAGAATAGAAACTTGTTTACATTTTTAGTAAAATGCTTCATGAAGCAAAGAAAAGATACCATAAGATATGGAAATAGGCCTTTTCACTATTAACAAAATCTCAAAAGCTTCACCCATACTTCTAGAATTACTAAATTAATTGTCCAAGTGGATTAACTAATCCAACAAATTCTTTAGAAACCTAACTTAACTAACCAGTTGTGTCATGGTTTGTTAAACAATCTGAATATGATATTACTTTTTAAGCTCATAAAGTAATAAAAGCTTAAGTGCTAATAGATTTTATGGTGGAATTAACTAAATCTTGGTAAAACAAAGGCACATCTGGATGGACATTATATATAGATGGTTCATCCAACAAAAAAAAGAGTGGGGTAGGAATTATCCTAAAAGGGCCATAATGCATAATTCTCAAATGTGCATTAAAATTCGAATTTCACACCACAAATAATCAAACAAAATATGAGGCTTTAATTGTAGGAGTCTAATTGGCCAAAAAAGTTAAAATAGAAAAATATGCATTATGAATGACTCTCAATTAGTTACCAATCAAATAAATTGAGAGTATGAAGCAAAAGAGCATGTCTAAGGTAATACATATAGAAGACCAAAATTCTATTAGCAAGTATAACCACAAGATAAAGTAAATGCTAAGAGACTGAAATAACCAAGCTAACTCTCTTGTCAAACTTGCTAATGCCCAAGCAACCATTAATAATCAAATCATTACATAAGAAGCTTTACATAAGCCTATCATTTTAAGGAAAAAAGTAATAAGGAAGGCTAGTCATGGCAAATGTTAATCATTAAGTATATAGCTAAAGGGATAATTCCAAGTAATAAAAAAGAATCTAAAAAAATTACTAAAAGTGCCTCCCATTTTTCCTTCACAATAACAAACTCTACAAGAAAAGTTTCACCTTACTAGTGTTAAGGTGTCTAGAATAAAACAAAGCAAAAATATAAGTTAAGAGAACTTCAAGAATAAATATGTGGTAACCATTTTAGTGGAATAACCTTAGCAACGAAAGTAATTTGGCCAGGGTATTACTAGCCTATGATAAGAAGCAATGCCAAGCTTTAGTGAGGTGTGATAAATGCCATAAAAATGACAAAGTCCCTAAAAAGCCATCAGAAGTTTAACATCCAATTCTTTCACCATGGTCATTTGTCTAATAAGGAATAGATTTTCCTAAACTATTCCTTAAAGTATCCAAACAAAAAGTTCTTAATAGTGGCAATCAATTATTTCATAAAATAAATAGAAGCCAAACCATCGGCAACAAATACTAAAAATTTAGTGTGGAAATCCATATTTGTAAGTAGTAAGGTCTAAACGCCATTAAATGCAGAATTTTTTTTAATTAACCAGACCATTCTAAGTAAGTTGTAGGTTAGACCTAACAACGCATATGATAAACATGAACAAATCATTCGGCAAAAATAAACTTTTGTACACAAGAGAATAACGACATTTTAATACCTCCACTTATTACTAGCACATTCCCTATGAATAGCATAGATATCTAGAAATTTTGTTTTAGAATCAAAACTAATACAAGTGTTGCTAGCCCTTTTATTAACAGGACATTCTAGCTTGATAATGCTTCCAAAATCCTAATTACACTTAACAACTCATCTTATCCTTATCCTAGAGATAATGGGAAGAGATAAGACTTATCTATTAATTATCTAATATTAGATAATGATATTATCTCATAATATAAATATCTTAATATTAGATAATTGCATATAGTTATCAAATATCAAAATAATATTATCTCATAATATATTTATCTAATATCTGATAAGATAATTACTTGATATTACTTTAATATCAAATAATATCACATAATATATATATATATATATATATATATATATATATATATATATAAAACGTGAATTTATTATTCTTAATAATATATATGCACGAAAATAAGTCCAATTAATTGGATATTAATATAATTAAAGTCCAATTAATTATCGTCTTATTCCTACTCCTTTTGTGTGACCCTGTAGGTTCTTACTACGTTGACAATGACTTATTATTGAGCCATAGACAGCGAGCGGTATCTAGCAATACATCATTGCCACTCAAGTAGTAAGAATATCTGTGATTCGACATCCACCTAATACATGATCAACGTTTTACATCATAACCCTTTTGTAATAATATCCAAATTGAACTGGAGGCATGGAATGTGTCATTCTCGTCAATGTTCAATTTATATTTCTTGATACTGAGTAGACTTAAAATAAATAATTAATATCACATATTAATTCAACTGAGCATGGCCATGCATTTCTAAGTCTCACTCAATCAAGGGGCCCAAGGATATTTCTCTTTTATACAAGAGTAACAAAATCCCATTTACATCACTCACTTCCCTCTGCATGATTTATGACACACCCAATCAATGCCCTACTTGTCACCTGATTAAAGGTGACATAGGACAATATTAAAGTGAGTAATTCCTCATGTAGGGAACCGTAGTGACTTCAGGTCAAAGGTTTATGCGTAGTTGTGATCATATGAGAATAACTTATGACACGTTTATTCATGCAATATTCTCATAGTGGGTCAGTCCAGTACATTGCCAATGCAGCTTTAGTGAGGTGTGATAAATGCCATAAAATGACAAAGTCCCTAAAAAGCCATCAGAAGTTTAACATCCAATTCTTCACCATGGTCATTTGTCTAATAAGGAATAGATTTTCCTAAACTATTCCTTAAAGTATCCAAACAAAAAGTTCTTAATAGTGGCAATCAATTATTTCATAAAATAAATAGAAGCCAAACCATCGGCAACAAATACTAAAAATTTATTGTGGAAATCCATATTTGTAAGTAGTAAGGTCATAAAAACCCATTAAATACAAGAATTTTTTTATAAAAGACCAATTTCTATAAGTTGTAGGTTTAGACTCCTAAAAACCATAGTGATAAACAATAGAACAAAATTTACAAGCAAAAACTTCATAAACTTTTGCACAAGATAAAAATACAATAAATTGTAAATATTACCAACTTAATTACTAGCACATTCCCTATAATAGCTTAAGCATAAATAGAAATTTTGTTTCATTGAATCCATAAACTAATGGACAAGTTGAACTAGCCAACTAGATAATTATAAAAGGACTAAAAAGGTAAATTGAAGGAGCAAAAGGAAATTGGGTGGAAGAGCTACATAGTGTTTTGTGGTCATATCAAACTACCTTATAGCCAACAACAATTGAAGCATTATTTAATCTAACTTATAAAGTAGAAGCCATGTTAGCTATAAAAGTTGAAGAGGCATAAAAAAAATAAAGCACATGTGATGAAAATGCAAACACAAAGAGAAGTCTCAAAGAGCTAGACTTACATGAGGAAATCTGAGTGGATTCTGAGGCAATGATTGTAGAATACAAAAATATACTCACTATATTCCATTATAAAAAGGTATGAATCAAAAGGATGAAAGCAAAAGACTTTGTTATAAGGAAGATAAAAGAAATTAAGTAGGATAATAAAGAGAAAAAAACTAGCAACCACTTAGGAAGTTCTATATAAAATAAAGGAAGCTATGCAAAATGGAGCATATCGACTAGAGACCTTAGATAGAAAGATAATACCTTGAATATGGAACATTTCCTATCTAAAGTTCTACTTTATTGCTACTTAAATGGAAATTAATAAAAGTATGTTAACAAGTTATCAAGGAATGCCTTAGTGAATCAAACAAACATGAATTAGATAATTAAGCCTAAGCAAACTACATGCCTTCAACAATTATAAGCCCGAGTATTCTATATGCCTTCAGCACTTATATACCTAATAATGTTATATGCCCTTAATATAAAAGTCTAGGGTAGGATCCTTTTAGCAATTGAATTGGTCACTCAATTGAAGCTCAAAGTGAGTTACATACCCTTAGCAATTATAAGCCTAAAGTAAGCTACATGCCTTAGCACCTAAGCCTGAAATAAGCTATATGCCCTTAGCACTATAAGCATAAGTGCACTATATGCCATTGACATAAAGTTATACATGAGGTCAAAATGCAATAAATGGATATAAATCTAATTTGACTAATGAAAAAAATAAAGAATGAATAATAGTCCATGCCATTAAAAGATATTGAGTAGATATATCCTTATTTCAAGTTAGTATAACTGATTGATAAAAAGCAAAGGAACATATGAAAAAGCCATCACATATGAAATAGTTATATACTTATAATGTAAATTGAAATCCATAATTTAAGTTCTTACAAACAATAGCCTAAGTCTTACATACATCATAAAAAAGATATAAACAAAGCAAAAAAAAAGTCAAGTTAATGGGACATCTTTATTTTCTTTATCATTTAGGAGGATTTTTAGGTCAGTGTTCAACTATGACAGGTCAATAGAAGTGCTTAAATTAAAATACAAAACTAAGGCTTTAACTTCTTCAAATCCCTTCAAGTACATGGTATAAACTGTAGTATCACTTTCCAAATGCTTTTTCTCCATTTTAATCTGAGCAGCCTAAACCTCCTTTAGTTATTTCTTTTAGGAAGACATCCAATTCTTCAATGGCTCTAGTTTAGTAACCTTTTCTTGCATTTCCATATCCAATGCCTTTTTCTTAAATTTCAACCTCTTAGAAGTAGATTCTTATTTTATCTTCTTACTAAGAAGATTAGCAGCTTCCTTCTTTGTAGTAGTAACTTGAGAATAAGCAGCCTAAAATTCCTCCTAGCAAGCTTTCAATTCTTCCTAAGCTTTGTCAAGATAAACTTACAAATCGATTGTAATTTTAGGATTTATCCTGTGGAATTTAAATAGAACTATTTCATTATCTTCATGCATAGTCACCAAAGATAAGATATTAATGAAACTATAAGCTAAGTCACTTACCTCCATCTAACCGAACCTCCCACTACCAACCTTATTCATTATAGCCATGTTGGCATCATGATCTTTCTAAAAGAGCATCCAATTGGAAAAACAATGAGCTAGATCAATATTCTTATACCAGTCTTTTCAAATCTTTTGAAGTTATCCCTACATTCATTATAGGAATATCTAAGCAACCACTAATTCTAAGCTTACCCATACAACAAATTAGAAAAAGAACTTGAAGAGGCTAGATAAGAAGTTAGAAAGGCTTTCTCAAGAACCTATACAGTGTTAGAAGCTTTCATTACTTTATTCATTTTTCACAAGTGATCCAAATATGGCAACTTGTATGTTAGATTGACATCGTTATCCCAAGGATATTCATTCAACAAAGTGTCAAAGAAAAGAAAATTAAAAGCAATATTTAAGTTCCTAGTCTTAACTCTCAACACCTTTTCGAGTGTCCAATCAACTTGAATAGGTGTTGAAGAACTCTCAACCCTCTTCAAAGCAAGATTTTTCTTCTTATAATGGTTTTCATTCATACGTTGGAATTTTGCTTTATCCATTCAAACCATATTAGGAGTAAACTCTTCAACACCTAACCAAATATCTGATAAAAAAAAATAAGAAACTTGCAAAACAAAGTATATAAATAGAAGGAAAAAAATTGCTTGGATATACTTAAAAGTGTTTAGGTATCACAAGTGTCTTTGATAAGCCATCAAAGAATTAATTCTTGTTCAGCTACTAAGTATGAATCTATATAATGAGTCTTTAAGGACTTTATTCTCTCTTTCCATCAAATAGTATAAAGAAAAAGCCCATTCTTAGCTAGAGCCGACATATCTCTTATACTACACTAACCTTGAAAAATAGGTCCTTTTGGTATTTAAATGTCACGACCTAACCTAACCATCATCCATGTGGATCCCAATATTAGTTTTCATAAGCCTTTACACTTTTTACTCTTTCTATTTAACGAAAGTTTCCTAATCTCCAAGGGAACTTAAAATTCACTTTTAAATTTTTATAAAAAAATGGATAGAATTTTCCCTATTTTTGGACACTTTTCTAGTGCCACATGCTTTAAAATACAACACATGTATATTTCTCAAGTATAATAGTAATCAATATTCACACAATACTAGACAAATTCAAACTTATACATAGATAAATAATTCAACACATCTAATATTAAATCAATAACACCTTTATGATCCCAATCCAATTATCAAAATCCTTTAGTAAGGTGGTCTTGATTCTCCATAAATGCAACAAACTTATATACACCTATCACAACCTAAAAATATTGAAGATACAATGGAGTAAGTTACAAGAACTCAGTGAGCATATTTTTACCATTATCTTACAAGAGATTAGTTTTATTTATATACATATCTAACAATCACAGGCTAATCATGTATTAAATTGGAAATAATAACAAACACAATTATTGGATTCCTGCAATATACACAACTCATCCTTAGATTGTAAATTCAACTACATGTAACTTAGATTCCATATCTCACATCCTAAAATATTATGATCTTAACTAATATCACTCACTACCCATTCTAGTTGCTCCTCACATTCACAAATAACCTTTAAGGCTCAATTACAATCAAATCATCACAATCATCTCAAATTCTTGCAATCATATCAAACAATAATAATCAATCACAATCAAATTCTAATATAACATCAGATCCCATATCCATTCATAGTAATCATGCACATAACTGCTTTTTGACTTCTAGGCTAATATTATATTTTATTAACTTTTCACCAAGAATTCTCATCTAGCTCTCAAATAAATCTTATATCTTTCATAACTATTTGTCAAAAATTTCTCATCTAGCTTACAAAACATTGCTCCATTACAATTCATAATTTTTGATGTCATTTTTCTAGCACAATTTCATAAGTTTCCAATGCTATCCATGGCAAGATTTATAGATAATATACACTTTAGGATCCACTCACATATTACCATTATTTATAAAGCTTTAATATAGAGTTACTAATTCATCACTAGACAATACTAAGCACACAACCATATATACATAAATAAACAACAATGCCATCATGTTCCTCCTAAATAGCTATAACATATAGATAAAATTGAAACTCAATTACAATTCATCATTAGATGGAAACATTACTATCATGCTTCCACTGTACATTCTGATTTATTAACACTCACTTAATAGCTAATTGCACTTATATCTCAGCACTGAGTTTACACATGAATATATGTACATGAATATAAAATCTATATTTTTAATAAGTAAAATACAATTCATGACTTCTAAGTTATCTTTTATTATAATATTAATCTATAATGAGATATATACTCACATGGTAATATTAATCCGCCTTTAGAAGTTCCAAAGCATCTATAACCATTTTTTCATGATTTCCTCCTATTATCACCATTTATGAAGATAAATTATAATTATATGCACCTTATATTTTCTAATATTAACTAGTAATCCACCTATGTCACTTAATAATCCTAGATCTTTACATCTTTTATTTTCAAACTTATCATCGAATATCAAAATCCTTGTATATAATAGCTTTTCCAAATCAAAGTATAAGATAGTCAAAATACTAAATTTTGACAATATAAATATATTTTTAATGAACAAATCCAATACTCGTTGAGTATAAAATCTTTGTTTTATGAATGTTACACTAAAAATCCAAAATAAGGTGATAAAGTGGAGATTTCCTAAATCAAATTCAAATCCTTAAAATATTAGGATATAATGCTTTATAAACACTTTAATCATATTGTTTCAACATTCTATATCATGAAAATCATATTTTTCAAAACCATCAATATGTATTTGAATTTACTTACACATGGATTTTTCTAAAAATAAATAACCATTGTTGAAAATGTTGTAGTATAATACTCTTTATTTGTTCTATTTATACTATTTAACCACTTTATAATATAAAATGTACACATACAAATATATTTTTATAAACATCATTATATAGATAAAATACCCTTAAATTATCTTCTTTCTAGATTATTGCATGATTCTTTCGCATTAATAAAATCTATGTTTCATATATATATACTTTTAATTATTTTATTTTAACATTTTCCTTCATAAAGATTACATTTTTATTTCATAAGAATCATCAAATATATCATAAAAACTCATCTTCAAATCAACCACCAAATAACATAGATTAGAGAAACTACTTGCATAAATAGGTTTTATTACCTCCTAAGGGGTCACCGATAGCTCATCTATGTTGGAAAATATGGCATTGCATTGAAATAAAAAAAAAAGATAACAACATCTCCCACTACCAAAACTAGCCATGATTTGACACCTTTCGACCAATTGCCTTTGTCATATGTTATTCCATTTGGCTCTCTTTCTCATGGTGGTAGCTGGTGGAAGCTAAAGGAAGTTCAGTCGGTGATGGTGGCCATAAATGGTGGCAGTACACACTGAGTGGGTCACTATCATAACTCTACTCAGCTCTCTATTTTTCAAACATGCAACACAACTTCTCTTTACTTGCAGGTGATGACTGACTATAAATGACACACTAGGCTAATGGTAGCTGGCAGCCTTCACATAGTGACAAGGATGGCAAGGTAGTAATGAAAAGAAAAGGAAGAGAAAAAAGAGAAAGGAGAGAAGAGAGAGACTGAGTAGGAGAAAGAGAGGTGGTGGAGATATTGAAATAAAAAAAATGGGCTAGGTAGAAAAAGAGAGAAAAAAGGGAAAAATATTAAAAAGGAGGTATGGGTTTTACTTCCATATATTACGATACACGGTAAGCCCATATTCCACTCAGATCTTGACCATTATCTTCCACACAATCAATTGTAACCTTTTATTTTAAACTTCAAATTCATCATAACTATTAATTTATATTGGCAACTAATTTTTATAAAACTAATTTTATTTAAAATCTTAACTCATTATTTTCAATCTTTCCCGAATATACATATATATACATATTTGTAATAAGTTATTAAATCTAAAAATACTAAAATAAATATTTTAATCTCTCATAATTTATAAAATTTGGTTTATTAACTATAAACCATTTATTTCACAAATCTTTACACCCATAATTATTAAAATATTTTTAATTTGTAGAAAATTCCTTATAAAAATTATTTTAAACTAATCTTAAATTAATATGGTCATATATAAAAATAAATAAATTTCAATTATTATCATAGGTATTATTTTCAATATTCCAAAACCCTTAATACAAAAAATAAATTTAACACTAAATATTAACCAAAGAACTAAACAATTATCCACAAATATTAAAATTTATAAAACTTTAAGTTTAATTTGAGATATTACATTAAATATAGTTTCAACCTCAGAAAGAATAGTCTGATTAGATTGTTGAAAGAAATAGGTCCAATCACCTTTCCACCCAGAAAAAGAAAAGAAAAAAAGCAAGGTATTTTAGGAAGGATCACACTTAAAATCCATCTCTTTAGACATTGACTCTTTAGACATAACTTCAAAGCATATAAGGAATATCCATGCTTAGGGACTCAATTAAGTTGGGCAAACATTAAAGCTTCATAAGACTTCATTTTAAAATATGGTAAAGGTAAGGGCCAAACCTAAATGAACGATATAATCCCCATAGAACATTAAGAAGGCCATAAGGCCATAGCTAGTAGCACACTTACCATTCTAACGAATGAACCAAATTATCGACTGTTCAAATGCTCCTGATTTATCCATTTAGAGGAAACTATCTAACTTCTTATTTCAACGCTTATCCAATTAAAGGCCAAATAATCTCCATGCATCTGATCAACCCTATTTACTCCACCAGGATCCTCTAAGCAATCACTTATAATGGCTATAATGGGGGATGGGCAAAGATAAATATGGTGCCAAGCACTAAAATCATAATTCAAAGACGCATTTGAGCAATCACTACTTAAGTCACTAAAACCTGAGCAATCTACTCTAGACAAGCTCTTTAAAAGGATGAAATTCAAAAGGTCTTTGCTCATCAAAACATAAAAACTAACATAAATGACAACTATATCAAAATGGAACTAAAGGGCAAATAGCTAGTAAAGGAAGGCCATTATGACAAACAAGAAAAGGAATGACAAAAGGGAAATAAACACAATAGCAACAATAGAATCTTCAAAAAGAAAAATGAAACAATAGAACTCAATATAAATAAGGCAATCAATGAAAAAAGACTAAAGAAAACTTACCAAAAATGATGAGGAGATGAAAAGCAATTATCAACGGCAAGAAATTCCACTAGAGAAGTAGAGCACCACCAACAAGGGAGGAAAAACAAAAAGCACTTGCATTGCTAAGAGAAAATTAAAGCAAAAGTGAAAAACTCAGGAGAGAGAAAGAAAAAAACATGTAATAATGAAAAAAAAATCTTAAAAAGATTAGTGCATGAATCCCAAAGCAAACATATTTTCAAATAAACGGTTGAGATTTACTCGAAAAGAAAGAAGCAATTATTAATGCAGGAGTTTGTCTCCTTGATTTGCAATTCAACACAATTCGAGAGGGAGGGAGGGAGTGATAATGAATGTTCACTCAAACTAGAATTATCTGATTGGATATAGGCAAACCAGTCCGAAATGCATGAAAGCCCACCTCTATCCATACTAGTGATCCATCCTCAACCTAGGCCCAATCACTAATCGAATATTAGCCTAATAAGATCCCCATGGATATTTACTTATTTAACTAGACCATCCTAGAAGACTTTAGAACATGTCATGAAAAGAATGCTCACAACGAACTATAAGCATCAAGACATGTGTTTATGTCACGACCCAACGTGCTTTAGTCATGATCGGCGTAAAGATACCTAATCAACATTCCACACTAATAAGATATCTTTACTAGCCCCCAAAGACAACACAATATCGCATATACTTATAAAAATAATATTAGGACGTGCTGAAAAAAATAGATAATAAAAAGTTAAAATACCAAAATAATATACATATAACAACACAAAAATATCTACAAAGATAAGTCCATTATAATACTTTAAATACACTAGACCTAATCATCTGACTCACTAACCTGATTAGGGCCTTCCTCCTTCAGATTAGATTTTGGAAGAGAACTAGAACTAGATGTTCTTGGCCCTAACGGAGTCACGTTACTCCCGGAATCATCATCCGGGGTGATTACCACTAGTGGAAAGAAAATTTCAAGGACATTTGGCTCCCTGTCTATAGGCCAATAGTCTGTATGATACAAAATATTTATTTCATTAGGAGTAACCTGAATTTCTATGTGGAACTCTATTCCATACATCCCAAGGGGTGTCGTGGCATATCCTCTGCAAGTATTACCGCGTATCCACGGATCCATGGTCTTTACCTGAAAAGATAGTTTAAAGAAAATACGGAATGAGTATAAATATACTCAGTGAGTAATAATCTGTTATTGCCCTTTTTCAATTTTCCCATCTAAGGTTGCTTTTCTAATTAAAAGTCCAAGTTTAGATATTATGTTATTTGAGAAATGACATTAGTTGGTATGTAATGTCACCTTATATCTTCGGTCCAACCTTATCCCCCGCCACTCTAGGCCCGAGGCTACCAACCTTTTTCCTCCACTACTTATCCCTCCTCTCCTTCTTTGCAAAGGATGTTTTCTCCCTCCCACATTTTTGTAAGCAGAATAAACAATTGTGGGATGCCACATGCATCAACCATGATTTTCCTCGAAGAATGTGTCAAAATACCAACTATGCCATAAGTGTTTTATGCTTCATTTATCCTTCTATGCTCATTATCATATCAAACCCTAAAGGATATTCATGTATACAAATCAAATAATTCATATGTCATGTACACAAATCAAACAATTCATGTCACACAAAATATTTTCTATGTGGATCCTATCTAGGAAGTATAAGGGCAGGAATTATTTGAAGAACTAAATAAAATTTAATATTTCTAAAATTTTAACCCATACTACATCACAATCAGAGTAATTCATACAAATTTTTTCAGAATTTTTCTCAACCATATGATACTCCTAAAAATTTCGTGAACAAGACTGGGCATATTCGGGTTTTGTCATGAATAGCTCCTTTTCACCATTTTATTGAGTGAACAATTCATCTCTGATTGCCTTGAAAATTTTACACGATATTTATAACACCTTGATTGGTTTCTACAAATTTTTTCAAAATTTTTCATGATCATTTTAAGCCCAAAGAAATTCAAATACAGAAGCCAACGTGAAAGTGCCCTGTTCCTGAACAGCACTGATGACCTGACTTAGGAAATTCTTCTAAAATACCTAAAAGTTTCTAAAAATCCTAAAAATTTCAAGAATTCAACCTCACATCATGAGAGACCTTAGGATATCAAAAATCAAATTTTTTGATGATAAATCACCTAGGTTCCACGTGAGTATTCACCAACCAGAATTTCAACAGCATTCTTCACCCTTCTTGATACCATTTCCAACATAATATTAACAATTTCTTTACAACAGCCAAAACCACTTCCATTCTCATTATTCATGATCCAAATACTCACTTTCAACAACATCATCACATGTTCAAATCATGCTGAACTAATTATCATAGCAACCAACACAAATCATATCCAAGGAATCATATTTCTCATGACAATCTAGCATTAGAAATTCATAAAATGTATAACAAGCTATTACTCACCTTAAATCCTTACTTCTTTCTTCCTCTTTTCAACTCTGAATTCTAAGGGAGAGGGAGATGAATTCAATAAAATAAAAATCAGATTTTAGAGTTAAGAGGAAGAAGAATTTCACAAGAAATTAGGGGTATTAAAATCTACCTATTTAACTTGTCAAGTTTCTCTTGAATCTACTTTGTCTAACTTTCCTTGTTTCTTCTTCTATGTGGTCACGTTTGGCTGGAGAGGAGCAGCAAATTTACTGCTGCTAAACCTCTTTTATTTTATATAAAAATTGCTAAAAGAAATTTCTAAATAATTCTACAATTTTCATCAATTTCAAAAATTAAATTTGCCTTGGATTTTGGGAGGATTTTGGGGACACATGGAGGGCTTCATGGGACGTCCAAGTAACTGAGCTTTAGACCAGCAAATCATTTTTTAGCCAATAAAAATGAGACACAAATCAAAAATTTTCAAATATTACACTTTTATCCCTAAATTTTACCATTTTCTTTCATTTTGATCCTTGGCTTCCTTTGGAAGTTTGGACTGGTGTTGGATCACGAATTTGGGCCTTAAATTTTCATATTTGGGCTTGAAAAAAACTTGGGCCAACCCAACCTATATAACCCAAAATAAAAAGGCTAAAAATATAAAAGGGTTTATTACAATTTGGCCCTGAATTACTTATTTTCTTTACATTTTCACCCTTAAGCTTCTAAATATCTTAAAAATTTTATTTTGACTTTCCATAACCATTTTTTAGCTTTGAAAATTATTTTTGATTATCCATAAAAATTTTTTGAATTAATTTACTATAATTCCGACTCATTTTCTCATTTTTTTCGCTTTACCGGGTACAGAAATTCAATAAATTTCTAAGAGAAATTCAATAAATTTCTAAGCGAAATTTTCTAAAATCTATTCTTAGGTTTCTATGTAAATTTTCACTATTATAATCTCAAAATTTTTTTTATTATTTTAATTATTATTATTATATCTTTTTTGTCACTATTGTACTAATTTAGGTTCATTACAGTCTAATCAACATTGGTTCAAGCATCACACTATAAAAAGGGCCTCCTTAAGATCTACAAAAGTGGTCGCCATAGGACATGGATACAGCCTATTAAAAAGACCCATTTCTATCCAATCAGACTAGCTTCTAAGAAGTATTGTGTATTACCATCTATTTAAACACATCTTTATTACAAAGACACCATTGGGAAAGATACCAAAGTTGTGTAAGAATGCTGAGAAACAAATTGTTATGTAACCTAAGCCAAGTGGCATTTTTTTTTTAATTTTCTTTCGTGTTAAACAGTCATTGTTTAGACTATTTTCGAAAGTTATCTGTCTGGCATTGGCATTAAATTATAGAAGCTCTAGTGCGGAGATTTCAGTGAATTTTAGTTTTTAAATTCCAGAAAAAAGAACTACTAGAGAGAATAAATATTATGGCTAGCTAAGTGACATTTACTTTGTTTTGTGCCTTAAGTCATTTTTGTTTGTAGGACACATTTTGCTACTTACTATGTTCGACTAATACTCAGGAGGAAGCTTACAGGTAAAAAAAAAAAGAAATCCACTTGATACAATTTCCTTGTAACATGAAAATATGAGAGACAATATTAATGGAAGAGAAACGTTTCTCCTACTTGGGAAGAGGAGACAAATTCCAAGCAAGTTTCTAAATGAAATAAAAAATTGCTAGCCAATAATCCCAGTTGTTTATTAAGTACATCATGAACTAACAATTAGAAATTCAAAATGGACAAAAAGTATTATCCTAATTTTCTATTCGATTAAACCACAGTATCACATGCATAGATTTTTTTTTTGAATGGAAAGAAGAAAACCGCATAATTCAATCAGTAAATTAAACTTATGAGTTGAAAGGAATTAAGATTATTAAACAAAAAGTAGGCTAGAAAATCTGCTATATTTTGTAGATAGAAAAAAATTCAAGGCAACATAAGCTGGATAACGATCTTGGAAAATCCAAAAATATAAATAGCGAAAAGATAGGTCTGTACCATGATATTTAATATTTAAATTTCAAAGGGAAACGAATAGCAGATAAAATAACTCTCACTAAAAGAACATATAAGCAAAACCACTTGCATGGAGCATATGAAATATAACAGATAATTTACAATGAAAAAACAAAACTTATTTATGTCATAGTATCAGCAACCATAAGAAACCACAAGTTCAAAGAAATACTCTCACCTAACACAACTTCAAAGGAAAATATTCTTACATTCAGTCGTAATTAAATTTTTTTCCTGAAACTAAGAAAAAGATAAGAAGACTTAACATTTAAATTATACTCTTAAACTCTAATTGGAGTAAAAGCCTGATTAGAGTTTAGCTACTTACTGATTAAAACCATTTACACTTTAAACTACTTCGTAGAAATAATTTTACGTTCTTTTTTAGCTCTTACAAAGTTCACTTTTGTTCCATCTTGGTACTGAACAGGCTTAAATGATTCACTGCAATTTATCCAATGTCGATCTGAGCTACATGTTTTTAATTTTCTTCGAATGACTTATGGTGTTGCAAGTGTTCGGTCATATTGTAATAGTAATAAATTGGTTATTTAATAGAGAAAGTGGGGTAGTTACTTAGCAGAAAATATTAACTTATATGTGGCCGTCGATCTTCATAATTAAAGGCACGCAGCATCTAAAAAATTCATGAAAGAAAAGCTGTTAATATTACTCTTAAATTTTTTATGAGATAAATGAATTGAAATCATTTTTATTAAAATAAAATAAAATTAATTCTAAAAAAATTGCATAACAAACAAATCCTAAGAGAATTTTTTTTCTCGTCAGGATTTTCAAAAGCATACCAGTGTATCATGGGGCATAATAATATTCGAGACATAATTTGGAACCCCTTAGTTTCTATAAAACTAACAGTTTTTGAGAGATAAAATTGCTTGAATTTTTTTTTTCTAATTTAATTTGTGGGCCTCTATACAACTTAATGTATCTATCCGTTTAAGATATTGACATTGTCAATTTCCAATAAAAATTGAAGGGATACAAATCCATTCCAAACACAGTTGCTAGATATTAGAGAGTTAGTTTTCCTGGATATTTTACACCTTCGGGGAAAAAATGAATGGAATAGCGGGGAGCAAAGTTAACACCAGAAATAAAATTCTAAAGTAGCATTTTACATTTAATAAATTAAATCTTAAATTATCAAACACTTGTAGAGTTAAAAAAAATTATTTGACGTTAAAAGATAGATATAAAACTTCACATTAAAAGGAAATAAATGTAAAATGCAATTTTACGAAGGATGCTAAAGGCTAAAGGCTAAAGGCTAAAGTTGGGAAATAGAGATTGAGGGTCAAGTTTGGGTAATCAATGGCCGAATAAATGAGAAGAGATTCCTTTGATTATTTTTTCTAAATTTTTTAAAATTAAGACTCCATTTTCCAAAAAGTGAAAATAATGAAAGCTATTCAAACACATTTTCGAACATGTTTTATATTTTTAATAAAAATGAAAATAGAAAACATTGAAAGTAAACACACCATTTATTTTTTTAGGATATTTTCTCTAGGAACTTTGATTCAAACCACTATATGCATTTGATCTTAATTTGGATCAAGATTTGAATGAACACGGAATTTGGATTAGTTTAATCATAATTGGCTAGTTGACTGGTCTAAGTATCATTATGGGAAGCAGACCTAACCTAGTAAAATACGCAACTTGTTTAGACTTCAGAAATATTGCCTAAGCTTCAAAACGCATTCAGCAGCTTCTTTGAAGCTCTATTGAACACAACAGAATTATAAATTTCCCCTCTTCTATCATTTACTTGCATCAGTACCTGTCATAATACAAAAAGGTCCATATAACTAATGTGAAAAAAAAAAATTTAATAATATATAACGGTGTTTGCATGAGTAGCTTAACACAGAAGAAATTAACTCTTCCACTGTGGTAACTCTTGTGTACTATAATATAGTTAAGGAGTTAATGATTTTGATGCTATGTGATGTTGTCTTCTAATGTAATAGGATAGGAAATCCATATGTTGTAAAATCTCCAAAATCTGCCAAAATTTGCTGTTCCAAACATTGTACCAAGATTGAGTTGCTAGTTTTATTATAATATAAATGAACAAAGGCTTAGAGTTTAGTGTTAAATTATGTTTTAACATACTGATGTTCCTTCTTTTGTAAATTAGAAAAGTTCACGCTTCACGGTTCATCAAAAAGAGAAAAATTTAATCCAAAACATAAATTTAGTTTAATGTAAATCTAAAATTAGAATGCAAGACACAATTCTGGTTTACTACAAACTAGAAATTATAGTTCATTACGTGTGATACGCCAATGCATACTTACAAAATAAGAAAGCTTCATTTTTCTGCAAACAACATCAAGATCAGAGACTTAAAAAATAAAAAAATCAAACATACATTGGGATACCCCAATGCAATAGTGGAACAGGCAAGAAACAAGCAAACTTTCAAAACTCATTCCGAGCATTTTCATACAGTTTAGATGAACAATTAAGGTTCAGGGAAACTTGTAAACCAACATTTATAGTAGGAAAATTCAACCATCATTCTTCTCAATTGAGACCACTTGAAACACTGCCTGGGATACAATAAAAGAAACTGGAAAAAAAATAGAAATAAAGAAACTTGATTCATTAAAAATCCATCATATCAAGTTGTACTTTGCCTGGCAAAAATGGGCCTCTCATTACCTTTGTACAAATGATCCTCACAACCTTTCTGAGTATGGTTAAAAGGAAAAAGAAATATATATATATATATATATATATATATTAAAGACAAAAATACAACTTGTTGCTAACACAAAAGTAGACACTCACTCAATTTGTTCACTACAAATACTGCCTCTCACACGTTTCAGCCAATCAAAAGAAAGTCCAATAGAAAGGGTAAATCCAAATTTAACCGACACATTTTAGCCAATCAAATTTAACTTTTTGCCGACACACAAAAGTAAACCTTCATAGTGGTATATAGATACTGGATGCAGCAATGTCTGCAACGAAGTCTCATGGTAGTAACTTCTCTTAATCTGTCAATTACATCTTCTCAGAATCCTAGAGTTAAGCAAGTTCCTAATGGGACAACATTTGTTTTGTTTGGAATACCAAATCTTGATAGTAATTCTCCATCCTTCCGTGTTTGCTATATGAGTCATAGAATTGATGAATGAGTTAAGTTCTTGGATTCGGTTCATATGTAGTCTTTTCTTATTGAAGTTCTGTATACTGCTCCTGGTTTATAGAGATCTTAGGTGGTGGTTTTTCTTTAGCTAGCCTAGTTATGGTGATGGAACATGCGGAAGCACCTCATCATATGTTTCTACTAAGAAATTTCATGTATCAAGGATTTGTCCACAAGCAACCCCTCTAGTCCATCTAAAGACCCTAGAGGATTTCTGGGTACTTTGCCTAGACCAGCGTCATCCAAAGATAATAAATCTTAGGATAATGATACTAATAATGTATTTTTCTGTCATATATTTATTTATTTAAATCATGTTATGGTACTCTGATTTGTGTATTGTGTTTATAATTGTGGGAGACGGATTTGAGATTTGCTTGACAGTGCAAAAAGTATTTCGGTGAACCTCTGCTAAATATTAATCGTAATAATGGCAAGCTTGTCTTTAACTTCCTCTCTTCTTTCTTTCCCTCTTTCTTTTTTTCCTTCTTCTAGTTAATAAATACGGGATTTAGCAATCTTCGAATTCATACTACTGCTGGGATCTAACATTCCAATTTGGTTTGTGTTAAATAAAAAATGGAATCATATATTCTATCGCCATAATTGATAGTTTTCCTTAAATCAGCATTGTTGCTGTAAAAGAGCCGTAGCATTAAACCATTAAAGTGTTATATGTTATTTCACTATTTTACGAGCTAATTATATATTGTCCTTGTTCTAGTATGAGTTTAATCCCCTTTGTCCATTATGGTTTTCAAAAATTACATCTTACCCTTCCACATTTCTTTTGGTCACCTATTTCATTTGAAAAACCTATCTTTTCCCACTTTTAGCACAACTCTTATTGATTTGCATGAAAATAAGTAATATAGAGCAAGGACTTGCTTATGTATAAGATGTCTTAGCCAAGTTTCTGAGTTCGTGTAGCTTCAGGTTTGGTATCTTTTCTCACCATGGAGTTTCTTGAAGTTCCCTGAAAAATAAGGTTTCTTCATTGTTTTTTCTATATGATAAAATATCTTTGCAGTCGTTGCCAATAAATGTTTTCTTTTGAAACAGATGCACATTACACATCGGCGGTAGGTTCTTTGAGGATGAAGCGATATCCTATTTTAATGCAATTTTCATTGATTTTGATTATCCTGTATAAAAGTGAATAATTAGCAGTTTTTATGAAAATCATATGTAAAATCTTGAAATAAATCATACTATTTATGCAGCTAGCGAGCATAACTACTGCAATGACTTTGACTTGCATGAGCCCCTGGAAAGGCAATTTTTCAGTGGCATGCATGTAGACTGCATTAACATCTACGATTTTACAAAACTGTTTTCTATTCAAGACTACTGTGCTATATTTTTAGGTCAATTCTCGAGGCATAGTGGTCTATTCTAACTGTTTCAATGTATTAGTATGTTAGGATGCTATAACTGCATTAACAGCATTCTAGATACACAAATATATGAGCAAGTTTCCATGTATTCTTAGTCGAGATTATCTACTCTCATTTATGATTAATTATTATTTCAGGATAAACGTAAAATTTTTACACTTGTAAAAGTGGAACTAATAAGATAAATGAAAGGTTTGCTATTGGAATTTGTACTATGTTCATATATATATATATATAGACGTTTAATGGCTTGGAAGTTCAGCATACACTACAAGAAATAATACTAACATTGATAATACTTTTTTTGCGATGAAAAAAAATTCGGTCGTCTGTGATGCATTATTGGACTTTTACCAAGGATTGATATATAAAAAATCCATGACCGCAAATTTTTTTCGGTGAAAAAATTGTAGCGGAAAAAAAATACTCTTCAACGATGATAAACATCATTAATAAAATTGCTAGACTTCATTGACAATAAATTTTTGTTGAAGATTGCCCTAAAATTTAGAGTAGAAAAATTCAATTTTCAACGATGACTTTTGTTGTCAATAAAAGTTTCCCCTTTCACCAACAACACTTGTCATTACTAAAGAGGGCACGGGAAATTGTACCACCCTCTTTGATGTGAAATTGTGTTGGATCATTTCAAAATTCAACAAATTCGAAAATAAAAATAAAAGAGTATTTGTACCACACTCCAAAAGAGGAAGAATGGGAGCGATAAATGATGATAAACACGCCACAAAGAATGTAAATCCTTCAATAAGTGAAAAAGAAAACACGCCACAAGAAAGAATCCTTGATTAATGATGATCAATATCACAAAGAATGAATCCCTTTGATAAATCACATGTTCATTCAAGAGCTCAAGAAAGGCACTTAGCCAACATCTCTAACTCCCAAATCTCAAGTCTAAAAATCTCAAATCTAAAAATTTGATTTGTATAAGGAACAAGCCTTCTTATATAGCTCTCTAAAACCTTAATTGAAAATGAGTTCAAAAGATAGCAAATAAGCCCAAAACTACTCCACTAACTTAAACCCAATAAAAAGACCTCTAAATAAATTTATCTAATATAGTAACATTGTAAATAAATGTAAAATGGGCCAATACACATTCAGTGTAAATTAAAGCCTAAAATACTTTAAAAAGACTAACACAAGATAAATATAAATCAAAGGCCCAAATGCTAAATTAAAGTTCAAAATAACAAATAATAGTAAAATAGGTTGAAGTTGCGCCAATTAAGATTATGGCCGATGTGACATTAATGTGGTGCCATCTCTTTAATGATGTGGTGGTGATATGGATTATTACTGATGTGGCACCACCTACCTGATGATGTGGCGATGATGTGGCAATGATGTGGCACCAACTTGATGATAATGTGGCACAATTCTAATGCACTTGATTAAGTTCTTCCCCTATCTCACTTTCTTATGATTAACTCCCTTTAAACTCATATCATTCCCCCTCTCTTCAAAAAGATTCATCCCCAAATCTTCAAATCCTATATCAAAAGGAGAAAGATTAGAATCACTAAAAGAAGTACTCACATGAAACTCACCATGAGATTTCAAATTAGGAAAATAATTATTGTCTCTTTATGACTTGGAGTGAACCATCTCCACATAAATGTAACTAGGATTCCTTTGGATTGGAATACTTCCTTTTCCATTCACACCATCAATAAGCAACCACCCAGATCAAATACAAAATAAGAGTCAATAATCTTTTGCAAGCATACCAAATTATCAATAGTAACAAATTTGTCATTGAAAGCACATAAAACATAATTCCTTATAAACTTCCCACAAAAGGTAATCAAACCATGAAAGCTCTTAATTTCACCAACAAACTTAGGTGGAGACCATTCTCTAATTATTTTTACTTTTACTTCATTGATCTTTATTCCTAAGCCAATCACAACATGATTCAAACAAGTAATTCTTTCCTTATAAAATAAGCATTTCACACATTTAGCATACAAAAATTAATTTCTCAAAACCTTTAAGAAACATTTTAAAAAGCTCGACATGTTCATTCAAGATTTCATCATGTTCAAGAACATTATGCACTTGATGATGATGTAGCAACTCTTTCCAACTCTTTACGTTTTCAAACAACAAAAAGATCCATCCTTTAGGCTCATGAAAACAATAAAAACTAGGAATAACAAACTTATTCTTAAAAACACTCAAAATATGAAAGTAATAGAAACTCACAAAAAGCTTGCAAGTAAAAACACATAAACTCATCACAAAAATTTTATCTAAACTAACAAATTTATTAAAATAAGTATTCAAAATATGATTCGTTTAAGCTCACAAAAATACTTGGTGCATTAGACAAACTAAGAAGAAAAGACAATCATTCATACAAACCATATTTTACTTTGAAACTATTTTTCTTTTCAACATGTTTTCTCAAGGACATTTAATAATATCTCTTTTTCAAACCATATTTAGAGAAAACAAAGGATTCATGCACCATATTAAGCACAATATCAAAAGTATTCCTCATCATAAAATGATTTATCAAATTACATCCATGAGCCTTTTCCACAAACAATTCCCCTAAAGAAGTTTTAGGCATACACAATCTAATCTTCCCACATAAGGATTTATAATGCATAAAAATATCTCCAAAAATTATTTCCTCACAAGCATCAACATTTGAAACAACATCACTAAATAGAAGAATAGAAAAATCAATTAAAATAATAACAACATCAAGTGAAAAACTAAGAAGACTATAATCATTCACATACAAAATTTCAATATTTTCAATACCCATCAAATTTTTATGCAAAGTAGAGATGAGAGTGCACCTCCAAAATAACATATCAACCATCACAATATTGTTATCTTGCTCTAATTAGGGCATTTCCCTTCTCACACATAGTAACTCTTTTGAAGATTCTCTTAGAAGCACTTCTTAGGATTCTTTCAAAATAACATCACGTATTTTTGGCAAAATAATTTCAAGATTGTTAGTATTTTCGTAAGTTTTCTTGTACAAGACAATTGGACTTATAATATAGAAAACACTCTTTATCCCACTTATTTTTCTAATCACTCTTAAATTTTATTTTCTCTCTTTTCCTACATAATCACTCTCTTCTTCTCTCAACATAATTTTTTTCTCACTCTTTTTTCTACAATCACTCTTTTTCTTCTCATGGCTCTCACTTTTTTCTACATTCTTCTCCTCTCTATTATTTTCTTCCTTTTTTCTTTCATTTTCTTCTCTCTTTTTCATTTCTTCTCTGTTCTTATTTTTTTCCTCTTTTTTCTTTTGCATTCTAAATTGACCTTTATAAACTTTTTTTTAGGGTTTCCTCCCATTCATTTCAAAGCTGTATATGTTAAGGGCTCTATAATGTGTAACCTTCCTATCAAATTGTCATAGTCTCCCAAGCAATAAATGGCAAGCATTCATAGGAGCAACATCACATAACACCTCATCATGATATTTGCCAAGGATAAAAGAAACTAACACTTACTTTGTCACCTTGACTCCATCACTATCATTCAACTATTGCTGCTTGTATGGAGTAGGATATGGCAAAGTAGGCAAATTCAACTTCTTTACCATATAGGTACTAGCAACATTAACATAACTTCCACTATTTATGATCACATTGCACATCTTACCTTTAAAGTTAAATCTAATATGGAAGATGTTCTCCCTTTCAGCTTTACTTTCTTCCTCTGCTTGTTCTCCAAGGCTTTTCGAATCTTTAATACTCTCTTGAGTGGACAATCAATGGCATGATGACCATGCTTCAAGCATTCAAAGCACTTATCCTTGGAATGCCTTTGAAGTTTTTTAACTTCCTCTTTTCTCTTGGACACTTCTTCTTTAGGCTTTGATGATAATTCTTTTTTAATTCTTGATGAGGATTTAGACTTGTACGGAATAACTTTCTCTTCATTCTTTTTAACATTCCTCTCCCAAGATTTACATGAAGAACTATAATGGCAATCATGAATGAATTTTTCCCTCATAATAGCCTTCATCTCTTCTCAAATAGCAATAGGCTTTGCACCCCTCCTTCTTCTATCTGAATCAAGTTAATCCCACTAAATATTAACATAATCACTAAATTGATAGGTAGCAAATCTCACTTTTGTCTCTTCAGAATAATGGTGACAAGCATAGATTGATTCCATCTTCTTTTCCCACTCTAAGTAAGCTTGAGGATCATTCTTTTCTTAAAATAAAAGAAATTTCTTTTTGCTACTTTAAAAATTTGAAGCCATTTCACCACTTTTCTGCCTATCTCTTCCACTCCTATCATCTTTTCTCTCATCTTTTTCTTACATCATTATGATATACTCTTTCTCTTTTACTCCTTTTATTTTTATTTTCAACTTCTTCTTCTTCAATATATCTCTCATTTTATCTTCTATCTCCTCTTTTCTTTTCATCCCTCTCACCATATTGGCTCTTTTGAGATTGTTTACTTTCAAACCTTTTAGGCATCTCATCAAATTTTTTTATGACTTATAGCAAATCCTCCCATGTGCACCTATCAATATTTTTTCCACTACCTCCTAACATCCTTAAATGATAAACTTGCAAGAAAAGTTAGATAGAAAAAGGACCTCACAAGATCTCACAACTCACTTATTTTAAAACACTCACACTTATGTTTGCACTCTAAATAGGCTTTTACCCTCAAATGAGAATACACACACTCTGATCTGTTCTACTTTTTCCCTCTTTCCCTCTTGTGGTTCTTTGTGAACTAGGAGACATAACCAAATAGGATTAAACAAATATGGTAATTAATGTCCCTAATCAAAGATCACATAGTTCAAAGAATCAACAAGACAATTAGGAAATGAGAAATGAAAACTCCAGGAATAGAAATTAACTAAGATATAAAGATTCAGAATCAGACAATGAAGGAAAAGAAACAATACAAGACTAACAAACACTTAATAATGAAAATTTCAAAAAAAAGGAACTAATTAGGACATATAATAATGGGAAGGGACAATACAAGTTAACAAAAGGTGCTAATTTAACTAATCAAAGTAATTAAAAGAGACAATGAATATTAATGTCAAAATGAGAAGTTCAAGTGTGATTACAACATATCAAGAACTAACAGTAACTAAAATAAATAACTTTTTTTCTTTTGATTTTATTTCACTTTATTTTCAATAATTTAGCACTTTGTATTTCTTGCCTTTTTTTTATAAGTTACCTTTTGACTCACTAACTTAGCTTTTCTTCTTTGTTTCTTACTATTTTTTTCCACTTTATTCTTTACTTCCACACAACAATTCAAAATTTTTCTTTGATTTCAATTCCAACAATAGTTCAGCACTTGTTAAGTATTTCACAAAATTCAAACTTAGTGCTCTTTGCTTTAATCAATTATAATATTCAATTATAGCATTAAGATCTTGTGTTATTAGAATATGGCAATTGGTTAATGCAATCTGAACTATTTCACTTTGAACTTTAAGCAAACATATTCAATGCAACTTTCATTCACTAAACTAGCATTGATATTTGGGATTTGAGCTCAATAATAGCAAACAATACAAAAATGAAGAAGGTGACCAAATGTCAAAGCAAAGTCAAGCCTACAGATGACTTGGACCATTTATCAAACACATAGAAGGCAAAATGAAGAGCAATTCAAATTTAATAGAAAACAGAATCAAACATATGAATTTAACACAAACCAAATCAAAAATGCAATATATACAAAAACAAAATCAAAACATGATAGGAATGAAGAAATAGGACATGAATGAAGAAATAGAATAGTACCATTATGAACAGTTACGCAAACAGTACTAGAAATTGAAAAAAAGTGAAATTTGAATTTTGGAACCTTGCTCTAAATACCAAATGATGTAAAATTATATTGGATCATCCCAAAATTCAACAAATTTGAAAATAAAAATAGAAAAGTATTCACGCCACACTCCAAAAGAGGAAGAATAAGAGCGATAAGTGATGATGAACATGCCACAAAGAATGTAAATCTTTCGATAAGTGAAGAAGAAAATATGCGACAAGGAAGAATCCTTGATTAATAATGATAAATGCCGTAAAGAATGAGTCTATTTGATAAGTCATATGTTCATTCAAAAACTCAAGAGAGGCACTCAGTCAAAATTTCTAACTCCCAAATCTCAAATCTAAAAATCTAATTTGTATAAGGAACAAGCATTCTTATACAGCTCTCTAAAACCCTAATTGAAAATAGGTTCAAAAGATAACAAACAAGTCCAAAACTACTCCACTAACCTAAACCTAATAAAAGGACATCTAAATGACTTTATCTAACGTAGTAACATTTTAAATAAATGTAAAATGGGCCAATACAAATTCAGCCTAAATTAAAGCCCAAAATACTTTAAAAAGACTAATACAAGATAAACACAAATCAAAAGCCCAAATGCTAAATTAAAATAAAAAATAACAAATAATAGTAAAATAGGTTAAAGTGGCGCCAATTAGGATTATGGTTGATATGACATTAATATGGCGCTATCTCCTTGATGATGTAAATTATTGCTAATATGGCACCATCTTCTTGATGATGTGGCAATGATGTGGCATCAACTTGATGATGATATGGCACAATTCTAATATACTTGACTAAGTTCTCCTCCTATCTCACTTCTTTATGATTGACTCCCGTTATATTCATATCACTCTTCAATGATAACAATATCGTCAGTGAAAGCTGAAATTTTTATCAACAACAAAAGTCATTGCTAAAAATATTGGCATAATTTCTTATGCCCCTCTTTAGCGATGACAAATGCCATCAAAAAAAGTTTTAGATTTCATTGATGATATTGTCATCACTGAAGAAGACATAGGAAATTATGCCAATAAATATCTTCTTTATACCAACGACAATGTCATCATTGAATGGTTTGAATTTTTACTAATGACCTTTCAACGACAACTAAAAATTGTCATCGTTGAAGGGTTTGTCTATAAATATCCCCCAAGTGCCATTTGACTCTCATTTTACGTGCAGAAAAGGGAAGGCTACAAAGAGAGACAAGGTGAGAATTATATATTTATTGTGCTAGTTTTATTATTTTTTTATAATTTAGCATATTTTTTTATTTATATATTTTTTGAATTGTTATTTTTTATTGCTATTCATTGTTTTTGGTGTTTGACATTTGGAGAGCATTTCATTAATAGATTTACTCCATTGAGATATATGAATCAAATTTTATTGCATTTTATTTGAATATGTAATTTATGAGGTAAATAATACAAAATGAATTAATTTAATTTTTTAATATGAAATAAATCCCATTTGATTTTATATGTTATAAATGTGTTCACATAGTTTTATTTCAATGTACAATTTGTAAATTTAAATTTTATTGTTATGTTACTAAGTAAAATTGTAATTTTGCATAATATGACTTTTGTATGATATATTTAGTTAAGCTAATATGAAATAAATTTGTTATGAAGTTTTGTTTACAAATTTTAGAGTTTAGGGTGTAGTTTGAAATACAAAATCTTTAGTTACATTGAAGTAATGTGAAGTACGAAACTAGAACAACTATATAATATATTTTAAAAAATATGTTGATATAAGAATAAACTTTTAGGTATGTAATTAAATTTTTTAAATATAACTTAATAAAAATATTTTAATGAAAATATATAATAAAAATATTAAATGTTATAAATATATTTAATGAAATATTATAAATATATAAATAAGATATTTTGAAAGTTTTAAAAATTTAAAACAATTATATATGTAAAGATTATATATTAAATAAGTTAGAAAATATTAAGATATTGAAAATAGAAGACATAAAAAAATATTAAATATATAAATAAACTATTTCAAAAGATTGGAAAATTCAATATTTTTATACAAGGGACAATAAAATTAGATATCAGAGAAATAAACTAATAACGATTGTATAAATACAAATATGCCTTATAAAAATATAACAAATACATAAATATATTTGAAATAACATATTTATATGAATGTAAAATTTTAAATATATAAAATCACATTTGGGTTAATATAAATTAATAAATATATGTTAATAAAAATGTGTCAACATAAAAAATTCAAATCACAATAATATATTTAAATAATTATACATTGAATATATAAATAAGGAATTTTAAATAATTGAAATTTTAATTTTTTTACATAATTCAACAATAACAATAGATATTATATAAATAAATAATAAGAACAAAAGAATATGTAAATTACACATAAAGTAATAATAATAAGATTACATACGATTATATATTTTAAGAAAATAAAAAATCATAGAAATATCATGTAAAAATATAATGAATATTTTGACATATTTTACATAATCCATATTAATATGAAAATAGAATTTTTAAATATATAATTAAATATTGAAAAAATATAACTTGGTAACTATATTTTAATAAAAATATATAAATAGAAAATTTTAAATTTACATATGTATTTAATAAAAATATTATAGTGATATAAATAGGAATTTTTAAATGATTAAAAGAATTTGAATTTTTATGCCATTAAGAATTCTTATTCAAAATACAATCCATATTAATTTAACAATTATATAATCGTAGAAATTTGAAAGTTTTGAATGCTTGAAAATTTACTAATACTCATAAAATATACATCTTGTTAAAAAGGTTGGACTATGCATCCTATAAATATAGTAAAGTAAGTTCAAAAATTGAATTCCTAATTTCAAAATATTAAACATAACAACTTATATGGATATTCAAAAAATCTAACAATGCAAACAATAATACACTTGAACAATAATGCTTATAAAATGTCATAATGTAAGTTTAAAATTATTGTAAATATACTTTTATAATAATTTTAAATAGAATTATATTTGCATTCTAAATTTAGATTCGTTCAAGGATTGGTTGATCTTTATATGTCAGTTAACCCTTGAATTGTCCTATAAAATTAGACAATATAGGATATGTCTTATAATTATTATTAATAATTTATTTAGTTCTCATTTGATATTGTAGAAAATTCTTGACATCTTCACTATCCTTTAAATATGAATTATACCAATATATAGTTTATATACTTGGAGACCTATGGAGAGATGCTGTCAAAATTTTTACGTGTAAAAAATAATGAGTGTGGATAAATTAATACAATCATAACTCCAGTAATATTTCGAATGGGATAAGACTTACCATTTAGTATTAGAGTGATACGATGGATTTGGGGCACGTAACAAATATTGATCATAACACTTAACTCTATAAGAAGCTATCTTCTTCCTCTTTAGTGATACAATATTTATAGATAAAAGTTGAATACATCTACAAGATCGCTTGTCGAATGAGTATTGGAATGGTGCATTGACATTTGTTAAGGGAGCTAAAAAAAATTTCAATGAAAGGGGTTCAGTGAGATGCCTATGTAAGAAGTGTGTAAATCTATTATTTTAAAAATTGACAACATTGAAGACATATATTATAGATAATGGATTACATCCATTATATACAAATTAGGAACATCATGATAAGGTGGATGGTTTGACTTCTAGGGGAATAAAAGGGTATCTCCTGATGATAAGAATGAAATGGTAGGCATTATACATAGTTTCATTAACTCTCATGTGAATGAAGAAATAGTTCAAGATGATAAAAAAGGGAATGAAGACACATCCAAAGGGGACATTAGATCAAATTATATCAATTGTTATGACCTTTTTGAATAAATGGAAATAGAACTGTATCCAAGATGCATAACATTTTTAACTTTGAACTTTCTAGTGAAACTCATGCACTTGAAGGTGCTACATAAATAGACTAATAAGTCATTTAATGCTCTTTTGAAGTTATTGAAAGAAGTACTTTTGAAGAATAATAAATTGCCAGAATCATAATATAATGCAAAAAAAATGGCTCAATAAATTAAAGCTGGGGTATAACTCAATCCATGTGTACAAGTATGACTATGCACTTTTTTGAAAAGAACGTGCTATGAAAAATAATTACCCAATCTATAAGGAAAGCTAATAGATAGATAAAAAACATAAAAGGAAAAAGGTGCCTCAAAAAGTACTTCAATATTTTTCACTGACTCATTAATTAAAGCAATTATTTAGGTCGAGGCACATTACAAAGCATATGATAAGACATCATATAGGAAAGTCAACAGAGGAGAGGGTAATGTGACATCCTATTGATGGAAAAGCTTGGCAAGATTTTGATAAAAGGCATCTTGATTCCTATGCAAACTTATGAAATGTTAGGCTGGGCTTAAGTGCAGAAGGATTTAATCCTTTTGGTGATAGGAACTTCTTCTATAACATATGACTAGTGGTGATGACTACTTGTAACTTGCCACCATGGATTTGTATGAATCAATCTTTTTTCATGTTAACCCTATTAATATTGATGCCACAATCACTAAGCAAGGATATCAATATCTTAAGACCAGTTGTCGAAGAGTTGAGATACCTTCGGAAGAAAGGGGTTAAAACTTAGGATGCTAATACAAATATGATATTCAACATACAGGCAGCATTATTGTGGATTGTAAATGATTTTCCTTCATGAAGCAATCTCTCTAGGTAAAGTGGGTAAGGTTATAAAACATGCCCTACATACAATGACAATACTCCATTGATTTGAGTTATCATGTACCAACTAGGTAAGGTAACTCAGAGATTTCTTAGAAAACATGCTCAGTTTGGTGGTCTAAAATGGAAGAGGAATGCTAATGAACTTAATTAGAGTAAAAAGAGCATATTTTTCAATCTTTCGTATTGGCCAACAATGAACTTAAGGCACAATATTTATGTGATACATGTTGAAAAGAATATATATGATAGTATTTTAGGTACATTATTAAACATTAAGCACAAAACAAAAGATACAAATAATGCAAAAAGATCTTGTAAATATAAAGATAAGGCCACACCTACATCTGTATGGGGACAGAGGTTCGCATTTCAAACCATATGCTGCATACATGCTTAACCAGATGAATGAAGACAGTTTTGCCAATTTATAAGAAATGTGAAATTTTCTAATAGGTTTATTGGGGATCTTAAGAAGAATATGATTGATTGTGATATGAAGTTAAAAGGATTGAAATCATATGAATGTTATGTTATCATGTAGAGATTATTAGGACCTTCAGTCTAAACATTTTTGTGAAAAGAACTATCATATTCGATTGTTAAGTTGTACAACTTTTTCAACCAAATATGTGCTAGAACTCTCAACAAGAGGGATGTCCTATAAGTCAAGCAAGACATTGTCATCATTTTGTGAAAGCTTGAAAGGATAGCATTCTTTGACATAATGGTTCAGCTAGTGATGTACTTACTTAATGAAGCATTGCAAGGCGATCCCTTTTATTTTTTATGGATGTATTTATGTGAGAGATGCATCAAAAAGTTGAAAGATTATGTTAGGAATTATGCTTAACTTAAGGGTTTAATTATAGAAGGATACATCATTGATAAGGCATTAACATTTTATCCTATATACCTAGAAGGAATAGAAACTAGATTCAATTAACCTAACCAAAACTAGGACGTAGTATCCAAAAACATAAAAAGGACATTGTTAGTGTTTAGATCTCAATGTCAACCAGTAAGGAAGAAGACCATTTCTCACTTCGATACAAGAAATTAAGATGTTTCCATATAGTATATCTTGAATAATTGTGTCGAGATCAAAAAATATCTCCAATAAGTCTCCATAATTATTCATATGATGAAGCATTGCAAGGCGGTCATGTTTATTTTTTATGGATGTATTTATGCGAGAGATGTATCAAAAACTTGAAAGATTATGTTAGGAATTATGCTTAACTTAAGGGTTCAATTATAGAAGGATAGGTTGTTGATAAGGCATTAACATTTTATCCTATGTACCTAGAAGAAGTAGAAGCTAGATTCAATCGACTTAACCAAAACTAGGACGTAGAATCCAAAGACATAAAAAGGGCATTGTTGGTGTTTAAATCTTAATGTCAACCAATAAGGACGAAGACCATTTCTCACTTCGATACAAGAAATCAAGATGTTACCATATAGTATATCTTGAATAACTATGTCGAGATAAAAAATATCTCCAATAAGTCTCCATAATCATTCATACTTTTCCTAATTAATTATAATGGACTAAAATACATATGTTGTGTAGTAAACATCAACAAGAGCTTGAATGAAGTGGTGCTAAAAATATTAATTAGTAACAAAGAAAAAAATTCCTCATATGGTTTTACTCTAAGGTAAAGGCTTGTTCTTTCTAACCACGTTATATCAATCATGTAAATATTATTCCTTACTTGTACTTTTTTCCAAATTTAACTCTTGATAGAAATGATATTTTCATAGATGCACCATTTGCATAGGAATGATTCCCTAGAACCATTGAAAAGCTACCATTGTTAGCTTTTAGTCCCAATTTTACTATTATGATGTACTTAACATGTGTATAAATGGAATGCATTTTATAGTTAAAACTCAAGATGTGAAGCATAAATATAAAATAGTGGCATTTTTGCTCTGCAAACTAACGGTAACATATTTTACAATGTACTGAAGGATATTATAGAGTTAAGTTATTTAAATAAATACAATGTGATTCTATTCAAGTGTAAATGGTATGACACTAATAAAAAAAAAAGAAACTTTGCATTGACATGAACATTGCAAACATCTCCATTAGTGAGCAGTGGTACAAAGACAACCCTTACATACTTGCAACCTAAATAAAATAAGTCTTTTACATCGAGCATCTTCTTAATGGGACAAATTGGAGGGTCATCCGTAATGTGGTGCATCGCGACATATGAGATCTACCCAATGATGATATTAGTACACAAGACTTGCCATTCTTGCAGGACATCAACTCCTCCAGTTTTAACCTCATAGTTAACCTTGGAGATTTTAACTTAGTAAACTTGAAGAATTAGAAAAATGGTCCTTTAATGCTTTTATCTTCCAAGAATATTGGTTTTGTCACAAAAGGAATGGACATCTTCATCAATGATGAAGATAGTTTGGAAGACAAAATGATTGAAGATTATATAGGAGAAGGGCTTCCATAGTTTGATAATGATGAAGAAACTAATGAGCATGAGGATGAGCCTTTTACATTCACTGACACTAACTCTAATTAAGGAAATGGCATTTTTTTGTATTACAACTCATAATTGTATAAAAGTAATTATGTAATTTTATTATATGAATGCAGTAATTTATACGTTGTCGTCAATTGGTTCAATTATGGACTTTTCTCTTAAATAATTATAAAATGTGTATTTTCCTATCCATGGCAAATGTCGAGGCACAATACTATGGAGGTGATGCTAACTTTACATCAGCCCACACATATTCCATCATAGTATGAGGGATAAGGTATTTTTTCTTGATGTGCATACTTAAGTTAATTATTTATTAAATATAAATTTATGGTACTAATATTTTCTCTTATCCATCAAAGTTGTAGCTCCGAGAAAGAGAGGCCAAATGGGTCCCTCAAGCTGCATAAGAAGATGGAAAAAAAAGGGGGAGACTAATGCCTATACAATTCAATACGAATGGTACATGCCATGCAATCAATGAGAATACTAGCCACTCCCCCTGCAACATAGGCAACATCATTCGAGCCCACATCCCTCTATTATAAATCATGGTGGTTGATGTCTTACTAGTTGTAAGACAGAGTTATGCAGGAGGTCTACATAAGTATTAATCTCCTTTCTATCTTTATTGTTTTATATTTGATATTGAAATTATTGGATATAGTACTCACAAATTTGTTAAATGTCTTCTAATGCAATCCTACTTCGAGTTCCAGGGTCTCTCTAAGCCTAAGTGGGATAGAGCGATTAATGGTTTAATATCAATTGCTATTAACCTATATAGCAACTACAAATACAAGATAAATAAGTAATTTCTCCAACACGAAAGCGATCGGGAGTAGGGTTTTCACTTGGACTATGTTAGGTGCTCTATGCCACCATCTATCTTGCCTCAAACTTAGTAAGGATGTGTGGACTTCTTTGATAGTGATGCTTACAAAGTGAGTATGATATTTAATAAACTTATGTGATTATTGCATATGTATAAATTGTATTTCAGTTGTGACTCTCAAATATAACAATTTTGTATGGTTATTTCTTAATTTGCAGGAGTTGTTTACAAGGAATGCAAAAAATAGGGCGAAAAAGGTGGTGAATCACTGACATGGACCGAAATCCATTGTCGCATATCGTTATGATAAGGTAATTCAACTTATTATTCATGATTTAAATGTATAATATATTCATCAAGTCAATAATTAAGTTCATTCTTTTTTTTCATGAAACATAAATAGAGAAATAAGGATACAAGTGAGTTACAGTTAGTGCTAAAGAATTTTAGAGACTAACACATGTATAGGACAAAGGAGTGGATCCATCTAACCCCCAAGGAGTAGTATGTAAGTTAACTAAATCTTATATTTTAACAATAAAAATTTTATGAACATATCATGTAATCTTTATAATTGATTTTGGTTTTAATAGTTCAAGATGAGGATGATTATGCTAGCAATTCAGCATACATAATCTAATGTATCATCCATTAGCTCGCCTAGCTCCTGTATAGATCGACGAGGCTGCCATCACTGATGAAGTGCTTAGTATTCATTAAGAGTGCAAGAAGTCAGTCAATCGTATCTTCGCTAGTCAGTCATAACCTTTAACTAGCACCTCCGACTCTAAGCCGAGCTCACTAAACTTCCCCTAAGTCATTGAGTTACAGGAGCAGCTGTAGCAGAACCAATAGCAACTTTAGTAAAGCTAGCAATTAATTCATGAGTAACAATAGCAACTTGCTCAACAGCAGATGATATAATAGTAGTGAGGGGTTTACTTCACAGAGCTTACTTTCCTACTTAAATAGTAAGGGCTTACACTGCCTACGACTCCCTTTGCCACTACATAGCCTGGGACAAGCAAATTTACAACAACACCCCCTGCCCAACCACCCCGCACACTTAAGCACCACCTTTGATGTATTATCCACATCCTTGGGATGAATGACGATATATTTGGGTACTTAGACCTCCTTTCCCTTTAGGTTACCATCTATATATAGTTTTTTTTATTTTCATGTATGGATATTTATATCAATCATGTATATATGATGTTTTATTTTTATGTATAAATATTTATACAATTATTTTATGAGTATTTATTTTTTATATGGATCATTTTTTTTATTACTAATATCATTAGCGTATTTTATTTGTAGTATTTAAATTAGATAAAATCAAATTAAAAAATGTTAAATTGATTCAATTGAATTGAAATAAAATTATTATTTATGCTATCAAATATAATATATTAATTTAATTATATTTTATTACAATTTTAAATTAATATAATTTATTTTAATATTTCTAAAATTTCTTTTAATTTCATTTAAATTTTAATTTAATTATAAAAATTTTCAACGATGATAAAGTTGTCACTATATCACAAAAAAATAATAATACTAAATTTGATTTTTATAACTTTTAATAACAATATTGTTATCGTTAAAAGTTAAGTTTAAAAAATATTTAAATTTTGAAAGTACTTTCAATAACGACAAAGTCATTGCCAAATCTAAAATTAAAAAAAAATTCATATAACATTTCAACGATGATATTATCATCACTAAAATCTATATTCTAATTTTTTATATTTTTCAATTTAAAACTACAGTGAGGACATTATTATCACTACAAGTTGAGCTATAGCAAATTCCTAAAATTAAAAAAATTTGAATTTTGAAACATGTTTCAACGATGGCTTTATCATTGCTAAAAGTGTTATTCTAATTTTTTTTATTTTTTAATTTAAACATATAGTTACGACATTGTCATTGTTAAAAAGTAAAATTCAAAAAAAATTTAATTTTTAAATTATTTTTTGCAATAATTTTGTTTTCATAAAAACTTATTCTTTTACTGATGACAATAATATTATCGGTGTTAGTTCCTATACCTATGAATTTTTGTTGATGATATTTTCTCCGATAACTTATTTATTTAACAATGATTGAGATATCTATATTGATGACAAGTGTCATCACTAAAAGCTTAAGAAACCTTCTTGGAATGGCTTTTCATGTTTTCTCTCCTTCAGAACAAAATGACTTGGTTCCTTGCACCTTTAATTTCATTGTTATTGATATTAGAACATGTCTTTAACCAAAAGAATCCTTTCTATAATTTACTTTGTACATTTATGAGTCCATATAATAAATTATGTCTCTCTGTTCACTAACTTTACCAATGACACCTATACGAATGAAGGTAGCATTTACTCCGCTGGTCGCATTGCCATTCAATCATTCTGTGCTCCACAATCCAAACATGATTAGTGATCATACGTTTCATTCCTTTTCCGTCGAATTATATTTTTACTATTTTTCATTGCCATTCCCTCTTTAGAAAATTATTATTTCTTGAAAGCATAATGTGAATATTGTTGGCGGCAGGCGGTGCTACTATGAGTATTTTAATGATGTTCTCGTCCATCATGTGTCCACTCAAAATTTCTATATTACAGGAGTGGCACATGCCTTCCTTTATCAATCTTTGAAAAGCATGACCCCATCTTCAAATGATGTCATTGTTGTGACTTTTGCTCCTTCAATTCTTTCTCCAACTCCCTCGAAAATACTACAGTGTACGGCAAACACATTGCTTTCTACTCGGGCAATTCCAGGTTCTTGTATTTTATGTCATGCTATTTTGTGCAACTCGTTTTCTTTTTCCTCATTAGAAGACTAATTTTCTTTTCTATTAATATGTACTTCTTTCATGTCAGATAAGGATAAGGAAATGGCAAAAGTCCTTACTGGTTACAAGGACATGGGTGGGTTATTATATGCTTGTAAAGTAGTGTGGTTGAATACACAGGTTGAGTTATTAATATATAAAGGATTTGTGCTTTAATCTGCTTGTCTACATGGCATCTATATTTGAGTAGTTTTACTCCTACTACCATCAATCACAACTCCCTTTAATGCACAATCGAAAGCAACTTGGCCCCATTTGCTTTCAAATATTGGAGCCATTTGAACTCAAATTGTATAAAATCCTCTTCCTATGTGGAAATTCCCTGAATTGACTTTCTACCATCATAAATGATGGAATATGCGGATATTTCCCGATTTCTCACAATGTCACTTGCGGAGAGTTTATCCATTTATGTACCTCTTTTGCCATGCTTTTCTTCATGCACTTCCCCCAAAAAAATTGTTTGCATCTTTCTCTTGTGCATTCCCGGCATCTTCATCTTCTTACACGTCATATCCCATGAACCTCATTGCTTCTTCTTCCAATATTACATGCATTATCATTACCATTTTTTACGTTAATATCATCTACTTCAATATCAGGCTCTTGATTGCTTTTGCTTCTGCATTTTCTCAAAGCCAGTTGGATTTTGCTGGGGGTAAAAGATACTGTTTTTACAATGACCATTTTCTCCCATTCTACTTTATGTAACGAGTTCCCCCTATCTGACTTTCAACCTGCTGGTGCCCATGATTCTTGAGGCAACATTCTCAATAAAAATGCGAAAAAACTTCAATCATGGCTCAGTAGACGGTTCTAGTGGGAGTTCATACGACACATTTGGTGGTTGTTCGATGTCAAGTAAAACTGGACCACTTGATGTTTAGATGACAACCTTCCTGTTCAATAACATGCTAACAAGTAGTCACTTGGTTTAGATAAAAATATTTTGTTCTTCGCTTTTGGTTATGTTCAATTCGTATATAAAATATTTACTTCAAAAGTGAAAATGCTAAGTGAGGATTGATGTGAAAGTTGTGGTAATGTTCATTCTTCCAGTTGTAGCTCTTAGTACAGAAGCAATGTTTATTGTTCTTATCATCTACATCTTATTTATGCATTTTAACAGTCATTTACTTCACAATTGAACGAATTTGAAGGTTACTGGTTATACTCTCGTAGGAATATTTTAAATTCAAAATAAAAGATCTGAAAAGATTGATACTTACAAATTTGAATGTCAAACACCAGTATAACTTTATGTTGATAGTGCACGATTAAGGTGCTCCTGTTCTCCCTTTCTTTACACCTCTCAAGATTTTTTTAAATTACATTTATACCTTTTTATCTTTAGAAATATGCATCAACACCCCTCTCCCGTACACACTAAGGTTCCATTTATCTCGTCAAAATTCATATTTCATAAGTAAGTATCATTTACATATATATTAATAAAAAAATAATATATTACTTGTATTTATGATTAAAAAAATAATATATAGCAATATGGTAGTAAAAAAAGTAAGTTTCTTTTTGAAAAAAAAAAGAACTTTTTTCAAATTCTTTATAGCTAACATTAAATAAATAAAATATTTTTTATCCTCATACTTTTATAACTATATCTTATAAAAAATATTTTTTATCAAAATAAAAAATGTCTTGTTGAATTGTGTAGTGTTTAAAGTCTAGTGCATGTTCCTTATAAGTCTTACATTATAAAGTATTATTATTTTGGAAATGTACATAAACATATTTTATTTATACAGGATCCCTTGCATTGTTTTCAATTATTAGAATTTTAATATATCACTAACAAAAGGACCCACAAAAAAAAATAATATAAAATGGCTTTGAAAAGATAATGTGAAGAGTTTGTGAGGAGTCTTTGTATAGCGGAAGGGTCTGAAAAGGCCAGAGCCAAAGCGCTTAGGTTTATATCCAAACTTAATCCAACCATAGAAGGATACTTTCACCTTCGAACTACTCTGAAAGCATTGAAGCTAATCGGTGATCCTGGAAAATATCTATAGACGTATCAGTATTACTTTTATTTATATTTTGACAAATTAGCAAATCATTTTGTAAGTTTAGGATCATTGAACAATGATATCAAAACATTTTACTCGTCAAAATGTAAGTAGAAATAGTATCAGGATTTTAATGCTAGAGTAGCCTTGAAAATCCTGGTCCAGAAGATATTTTAAGTTCTAACTTGTGACTTCAAATGAAGTATGAGTTTCATCTCTACTTGAAAATAATGATTGGAATATTAATCAGGTGCAAGAAGAAATAAGGAGTGGACATATCATCGCATAGACCTTAACTAAACCTCCCGAAGCCTATCCAGATGCCAAAAACAGCCGCATGTTCTCGTGAGTCCAAGATGTTTTGATTTGTTCTGTCTTTTGAAATAAGCTTTACTATGTTTTTCTTTTGTTTGTCTATAATCTTATTCATCTTTGGGATGCCTTCGTGGGTGAATATTTAGGTGGCATAAAGATTGAAGCAAAATGGATACTCCACTGGTTTTTCCGTTGGTGATACAATCCCTTGTATAATTTGCTGGGAGCAGTTTGGCATTGCTCAGCGTGCTAGACATCCTGATGAACTAAAACGAGAAGGGCAATGTTGATTGATATTAATTACTATTTGTCACAGCCAGTGTCCTCCTCTGCAAATTACCTTTTAGCCGATTAGTGCAGCCTGCTTGAATATTTTCTTTCTCCTCTCGCAGATTTTTTTCATTCGAGTTGCAATTAACAAACTATTAATGGTTATGACTTATACGTTCCAAAATAAATCAAGCAAGCCTCCCGAAGTGATTCTTCAAGCTCGCTCTTCTTTGCTGCAGATTAAGAAGGGAGGTAGCCTCATTTTGCACCTAAAATTGCTGTCCCATTAACGGCGACTAATTTCTTAGTGCTGTTTCGTGGATATGTGTAATTTGTTTTCTGAACTGAATTAATTTTGTAATATATGAACATCGAAGATGCTATAGATAAACAGCAGATTCTCTGTTTAAACTTTCGGAGATTTGAATTTGTTGTTCTGGTTTCTTTTTAATTTTTCTTAAACTTCTTTTGCTTTTGAATTTTCTGAGAGTGAAGTCTGTGCTATGATTCATTTGTGAGCCGTTGGTCGAGCTGCTCTGGTACGTTCGACTGTCCATCCGTCCCCAAGTCTAATTGCTTGTCAGGAAGAGAAAAGCCAACCAGCTCCAAAACGGACGAGTCCGACCGTAATTTCGGTCGTAAGTTGCATTGTCCTAAATATCCAGATGAAGTGGGTAGAATTTCCCCGGCAATGACAACCAATCAGGTTGATGCTATATTATCGTACTAAATCAGATTTATCTATAACAATAGTAATCATAACTATACCGATTAAAGTTTGACCGAAATATCGTCCTTGAAGTTCTGCTGACAGTTCCCTGTTATTCATGCCAGGTCAAAAGGCAAGCAGACAAGTTTGTTCCTGTCTACTATAGAGCTATTTTGCACAGGTATGGGTTATGAATGTCCGTATTCGGTAATTGGCATAATACCGCTACGTTGATATGACATTTTTTTAAATAATTAGGGTATGGGGTGACAAAATATATAATACAAAATTAAAAACATATTATTTATATATAATCAAAATAAAATTAATTTAATAAAATTATATTATAAAATATAATATCAACCGTTATTAAATTATTCTAAAAGTTATTATAATTTATAAAGATACCGTTGAGTATGGCTCAAGTGACTTGAAGCAAATAACATCTACGTTCATGATGGATATTTATCAATAATTTTTAATTCACAAATTAATTTGAGTTTATAATTTACGTGTTACAATTACAAACAATCAATTTTTTTGATTATATTGTTAAATTTCAATATTAAAAATAATAAAACGATTGTTGTATGGTTTGACTTGAAACTAATTATATATATGATGATAATTTTTAATAAAAAAATTATCTTCATGTGCCAAATAGTAGAGAGCTTTTTTTTCTTGTTTGTCCAAACAAAATTGAATAAATTATTTTTCTAATTTATTTTTGATAAAATTTCATTTTTCAACAAAATAAATGAATCGTAAAATATGTTTTAAATATCAAATTATTTATGATTTTACATTTAGTGTAGCAATTGCTACATGTTATTTAAAAGAGTTCCTACATTTTCACTTATCCTATGTTAATCAAAGGTTAGATAAGAAACTTGTGACAAATTAAGATTTAGAACTATATATTTGAATTTTGATCAATGCAAGCCTATAAAAATATAGGAATTCACTAATTTAAATAGTTAAATGCAAAAATTGTTGAAATCGTTATACTGAATCCGGAAATTGTATATACGACATTTTTAAATAGTTTAATATAATACATTGATTATATGTAAGAATTTCTTGCCTATGAAAGATTGAGGATAAGACAATAAGAATAGGATAATGAGAATAACATGTCATATGAAACAAAAATGATACTTGTGTGACTTGTGGGGGCAACATTCATATTCATATGTAAAAGAGATAAATTTTAATATATTTCCAATGCCTTTTTATATTTGCATCCTTGTGCGTAATTAATGAGTCTCGAATATTCTTATATTTGATAAAATAAAAAAAATTTCAACTAATGTAAAAATAAGTTATAGGACAAATTTTATTTAAGTTTATGTACAATGTATATGCGTGTAGAGGATTACTAACCTCTATATTGATATAAGAAAGATAACAGCCTTCACTTCTTCATTTAAACAAAAAAATAATGTTATTTATTTAATGGTAATAAAATAATAAAAGATATTTAAATAATCTTAATGAAAAAAATATAGTATCAACTGTTTCAAGTAGAAAATTAAATTGTTAATTTCAAAAAATATACACTATTCCAGCCGGGTATGGCACTTAGCTAGTCATTATTGGAGATACCTATATTAAATCTTTCTCCGACGCTTCCCCTCTTCTATTAGTACAGTACTCCATCGTACTACAATCATCCAAGTAATTATCGCTTTACTGTGTCAAATCATCTCAGCGCCACCTATCTTCTCTTTAAGCCGACAAACAGGCACCGAAATCACCTATCCACATGCAAGCTTCATTAATTCCACCAGCAAGGGTCTTAATCTTTGCCTCATAATACCATCTTATTGTATCTGAGGTATCATAAACAAAAATGCTTCAAAAGAACCACTAGCGAACGAAACCTATACAAGAACAAAATGGTAATTAGATTCTAATATAAAATACTTCATTTGGACATCACACACCTGGTCGGACATATGACCGATAAAGTTACACAAATGTCACTCGCCTCAACCGTTTGAACAAAGGCACCCTTGGTTGCATAAATATAATTACTACATCCGCACAATCATTCTACCATAGGACCCCTCTGATTGATGCGTCGCAATACCACAAAATTAATTATAACTAATTTAATAAAAATAATATAATATAGGATGATAAATCAAGTCATATCCTAATGATCTCTTGATATATCCTTCCTAAATAATTTACTAATAATGATTACATAATTATTTAAGTTCTTTATGCACTAAAAACAAAGGAAATGAATGCAAACAAAACTCAAATAAAATATTGAATAGACTTCAAACAAAATGTAATGCAGAACAGAATTAATACAAAACCAAATTTGGAGGCATTTATTTGAACTTAACACAATGACGTTAAACAAAATAAAATATAGAAGTAAAATAAAAAGAAAATCAAGATAGTAAAATAGTTGATCTTAGAATTTGATAACTCTTATTGTGGATTAATCATAAATCATAAAATATTTGACCATTCTAATTAATTCTTTAACTTCAAATTATCCAAAACTCTTGCAATAATTTGTGAATCTTACGCTAAATGATCATCTAAAGTTTGATCAATTAAGATTAGTTGATTAATTAACTAGTATAATCTATAAAGAAACTAGTCAAAATTGATTTAAAAATAGAATTCAGTTGAATTAAGAGATAAAATCAAAAACCTCTAATTCAATCTCTCAATCCTTTGTCTCCATGTGAAAAATGATGAATTAACCAACCATAATTCAACATAAAAATAACAAAGATTAGAAGTTACAAGGTTGAATATTAATTATACAAAATAAGCATTCAACTTTTGCAATTTCAAAGTAATTAGCACAAAGAATTAGGAAAAAAAGAAAATCAATTAGAAGTTAATATTACAAATTAAGATCTCATAATCCAATAGAGACAAGCCTCAAAATTTTTAAATTAATTAGAAGTTTATCCCTCCATGACTAAAAAACAAGAAACTAGAAAGAGAAAAAAAAATGTCTTGTTGAATTGTGTAGTGTTTAAAGTCTAGTGCATGTTCTTGCCTCTTCATTTGACTTGATGTAATATCCCAAATTAATATTTAAGGTTTTATAAATTCCAATGCTTGTGAGAATTTATTATATTGATTTTAAATTTCTTTTCTTTTAAAAATTTTAGGATATTAAAATGGTATTGATAATAATAATTAAGGTATATTTTTATTTTTTATGGCCATTATTGATTTGAGACTTGTTTAAATATTTTTATGAGAATTTTCTCGTAAGTGGGAAATAGTAATTATGGGTATAAAGTTTTATGAGATTAATTATTGGCGTTTGATAAATTATTCTTAGAAGTTGTGAAAAATAACTAAGTTAAGAATTTAAAATGAAATTAGTTTATGAAAATATATATTGCAAAATTAATTATTAGAAATCTAATATATGGGATTGAAAAAAAAATTTATGTAGGAGTTTTAAACTTAATAAGAAAAAAGGAATCTTTATAGAATGATAATTTAAATAAATGGCCAAGATTGAATTAAAGAGAGATTTACAAATGAGATTTAAAAAGAAATAAACGTTTTGTGCACTAAGAAGCACTATAGCCAAACTCAAATCTCATATTATTTTCCATCCCCTACCATTTTTTAACAACAGTCTTTCTTTTCTCTCTCCATGTTTAGCACTCTCTCTCTACTTCCCTCTCAAAAAACTTGGTCAGTCCTATTTTATTTATTTTTGGACAGCAGCTCCCTTTCTTTCCAAATTTTTCATTCTTTCTCTCTCTCCCTGCTACTACTTTTACTCTCTTGCTCTCTTGAAGTTTCCTTATTTTTTTCCTTCTTTGCTTTGTTGTCCTCATTAAATTCCTCTTCCCATCTTTGTTAATGTAGCTACTAGATGCCACCATTATCGTCATTTGGCCAACCAATAGTCTTATCACACACCAAAATGTGGAGTAGCCTTGCACACATTTAATTTATGAAAAAGTCATGAGCAACTGAGTGAAGAGGGCTACACAGAGCTTGATCTCTAGCCACCTTTGTTGTTCAGGCTCGACATGTTTCTTCTTGATACCATTTCTAGTTACATCAAGCTTGGGGAAACAAAGGAGATGCCATTCTATAGTATTAGGGGTAACGGATGACTTACAGTGTTTTCTGGCAAGCCTTGCATTTTCCAACACCAATGAGTTACTAGCAACCTTCTTGTTGCTGGGTAAGCAAGATTATATCATAAAATTTTAATATTTATAATGTTTTAAAAGTTGATTCAAGAAAAACCTATTTGGGTATTTTTTAGACATACGATGATACATATGAAAAATATATTTTTTATGTTATAAAATACTAAAATAGAATAATTAGAACATCTATTATTTTGATGGATTTGCATATGAATCAAGAAACCTATTTTATATGTATTTGAAATACTTGATAAGGGTTTTGCAAAAATAGGTGTTTTATGATATAAAATGTCAAAATAATATATTTAAAGTATCCCCAATGTGTTATATTTCAATATTTTACAGATCTAAACATGACTTAGAAAGATTGATTTTATGTCTAGTTAAGCACTTGATGATGGCTTTAAATAAATTTGGACTAAGTGTATGACTAGCTTAAAGGAAATGATAGGGAGATTCAATATTTTCAATGGTTCAAACTTGAATGGGTAGAACCCTAAATATACAAAATATAAGCTTTTGAATTATCTCTATATTACAATAAATTTTTGGATTTCTATGATTAATCTCAAGGGAGTTACAATATACCTATAATTAATTTTATATTATGGTAAATCCCTAATTCATGTGTCATTCTTAGAAAATAAGTAAAGCATGATTAAAGACTCTAGAATATTAGGCTATTTTATCTAGAGTACATTTTTATCATAAAGTTAATATATTGGTTATCAAGGTTAATCTAAGTATAAAATGTGGTGTTTGCTTACAAAAACTATGTTAGGAGATACAAGAAGTTGATAATAAAAAATACTATTATATAATGATAACGATTTGAAAATTGAACTTATAAGGCCTAGAAAGAAAAATAAATAGTATTCTTATATTCATATTATTATTATAAATTATGAACTAAGAGGATAAAGGGAGGATAAAATGAACTACTCTAAGCTCCTATTGTGAACACATCCCACTAAATGAGTATATATCTTATCATAAATTTTATCTTAATAAAAAATATAATGATTTAAATGTGTTGAATTGTATTCTTTTTATTGATAATATAGATTTCATATTCATATGTGTGTACATATGTGGCATAAATATATTCATCTATTAAGTGATTGTAAATTGATTAGAGTGCGTAACAAAAGTATAATGGTGATGTTTCTAATTATTGATAGATTGTGATTAAGTTCAAAGATATCTATATATTATGGCCATATACTACTATGTGCTTGATATTGCTCCACAATGAATTAGTCATCTTACATTGATGATCTTACAAATAGTTATGATATGATAGTTAAGCTTTTTTGGGTATATAACTTATGAATCATGTCAATAGTGACATTGGAAATTATGAATGGTGTTGGAGGTATGATGTGAAAGCCGGATGAAAAATTTTTAACTAACAATTATGAAGGATACAAGATTAATCTGAAAGCTAGATGGAAAATTCCTAACAAATAACTTGTGAGGGATATGAAATTGCCCTAAAAATCCAAATGTGGACATATGTACGCTTGCTATAAAAAGATTATAAAGTATTGGAACTTTGCTTGTAATTGGATATCACTATTTGACATGACTGCAAAGATTTGATGTGATTATGATGATCTACTTATGATAGTGATGTCTACTCGAAATAGATAATGTATGATATGATGATAAAGATGTTGTGTGCTATCAGATAATTGAAATTATTATAATTTATGATAAGAGTTTTGCAGTTGAATACCTCATCAGTCATTTGGTTTCACACTATCATGACCTAACTTATTTTATTGTGACCGACGTAAAGATACCCAACCAGTACTCTATACTAATTAGATATCCTTACTAGCCTTCCAAGACAACACAGTATCCCACACCTTTATAACAAAAAAATATAATATCAGAGGTGTACAGAAGAAAACAGACAATAATAATGTTAAAAGTACCAGAATAAAGTGTAGAATATATATATATATATATACATTACAAAAAAATATTTATAAAAGGTAAAGTTAGTTTACAATACCACGGACACACTAACTCTAATCCTTTGACTCACTGACCCGATTAAGGCCCTCCTCTATCGATTCAAATTCTAGAGGAGAACTAGAACTAAACACCTTAGACACTGATGGAGTCACGTTACTCCCAGATTCGTCCTCTGGGACAACCTATACTAACAGAAAGAAAATCCCGAGGACATTTGGTTCAGTGTCCATAGGCCAAAAGTCCACACGATACTAAATATTTACATCTATAAGGATGACCCGAATCTCAAAATGGAACATTAATCCATGCGTCCTCGGGAAGTGATGGTATATCCTCTGTAAGTGTTAGTGCATGTCCATGGGTCCATGATCCAAACCTGTAATTTCAATACAACAAATAGAGTGAGTATAAGACATACTCAGTGAGTAATAACTTGTTATTCCTTTTCCAATTTTCCTATCTAAGGATTTCTTTTCTATTTATAGTTATTACATTTAATTAAAATTCTAAATTTTGATAGTTATTTTTAAGAAATGGTATTAGTTGGTATGCAGTGTCACCTTATATCTTCGGTTCAACCTTATCCCCTGCCACCCTAGGCCCGAGGCCACCAACCTTTTCCCTCCACTATTAACTACTCCTTTCCTTCTCTGCGAAGGATGTTATCTCCCTCCCGCATTTTTACAAGTTGAGTGAATAATCGTGGGATGCCAAATGCATCAACCATAATTTTTATGGATCTTCCTTGAGGAATGTATTAAAATACCAACTATGCCATGAGTATTTTATGCTTCGTTTGTCATTCTAAGCTTAATTCCATACCAATTCCTAATGGATATTCACATACGCACATCAAATAATTCATGTCACACCAGTGCTACACTTATGTAGTAACACTTTTAAAGGATAGCTATTGTACATTCAAAATCTATTACCCCTTTTTCATGGTTACATCATAATGAAAATTTCCTATCATCAAGCATTACTTCTAGTATTCTAAATAACAATAAATTTAAATGCTACACAAGGGTTTTCCAATTTTCATTTTCTTAATATCAAGGATGCTCTTTGATTTTTCTTGTTTTGGACCCTATTTAGGCAGTCTAAGGGTGTGAATTATTTGGAGGATAAAATAAATTTTAAAATTCTTGAAATTTTTCCTCATGCTACCTCACCTTCTGAAAAACTCCTATAAATTTTTCCAGAATTTTTATCAACCATTTGTACCCCTAAAAAAAATTTCGTGAATAGAACCAGCCAATTTTTGGGTTCTATCTTGAATAGTTTTAAATCACAATTTTATTGGGTAACCAAATCAACTCTTATTGCCATGAAAATTTTAAAATACATTAAAAAAACCTTTATTAACTACCTTAAATTTTCTCATAATTTTTGGTGATTATTTGATATCTCAAAAAATTTAAGAACAGAGACCAACGTGAAGATGCCCTGTTTCTGGACAGCATTGATGGTCTAGCTTAGGAAATTTTTCTAAAATTATCTAAAGTTCTCTAAAGCTCACCTAAATTTTTAGAATTCATATTCACTTCATAAAGAATCATAAAACATCAAGAAACCAAATTTTTTATAATCTTAAGCCTAGGAATTTCGTGGTCCTACTTCAACAATTTTTCACCAGCAAAATCTGATTTCTACTTCAATAATTTCACTTACATAACTAACCAATTTATTCATAGAAAATTGAAAACCTTTCTTCCCTCATATTTTATAATTAAATTACTCAATTCAAGAGCATCACATATCACATAACAACTTCTCAGCCAAAGTTTTCAGCAGCCAACACAATTACATACAAGAGGATACCTCATTACATTTAACCAAACCTCAACAACAATCAGCTTGTAACCTAAAAGCAAGTTATTACTCACCTCAATTCTTCACTCTCTTCTTTCTTCCAACACTTTGTTTTGAGGGAAAGGGAGATGACTTCAAGGAAACAAAAATCAGATTTTAGGGTTGAGGAGAAGAGGAAAACTACAAGAAATCAAGAGGGGTTGAGAAGAATTGATGATTTACCTACTTTGCTTGCAATGTTTCCTTGAATTTCTTTAGCTAAATTTCTTCTTTGTTTCCTCTACAACTGCATGGTTTTAGGCTGGAATGGAGTGGGGCTTTTCTGCTACTAAGTCTCCTTTCCTTTATATGAAATTTTCCTAAAAATTTTTCCATAAAATTCTATAAATTTTCATCAATTTCTAAGTTTGATTTTTCTTGGATTTTGAAAGATTTTTGGGGACAAATGGACACTCTCCTTGCATGCCCAAGTGGTCTGAATTTTCAGACCATAATAACCTCTTTCAACCAATAAAATTGTGACGCAAATTTAAAATTTTTAATTATTACAGTTTGGCCTCAAGTTTTGCCCTTTTTCTATCATTTTGGTCCTTAGCTTCCTTTGGAAGCTTGGGCCGACCTTGGGCCCACGATTTTAGGCCTCCAATTTTCACATTTGGGCCTTAAAAAATTAGGCCAACCCAACCCAACACAAAAAAATGCCCAAAAAGATAAAATATTTTATTACAATTTGACCCCGAATTATTTACTTTCTTTGCATTTTCACCCTTGGGCTTCTAAGTATTATATTTATTTATTTTTTTAAAATTTTATTTTTTAATTTTCATAATCATTTTTTAGCTTTAAAAATTATTTTTGGCCATCCATAAATTTTTTTAAAATTAATTTACTATAATTTTGATTCATTTCTTTAATTTTTTAATTTATTGGGTACTAGAAATTTGGTAAATTTCTAAGTGAAATTTCACAAACCTATTCTTAAATTTTTATGTTAATTTTCACTCATTGTAGTGCCCATAAAAATTTTCAAGATTTATCTAATTGATCTTGCATTGAAATTCCTCCTTCAATGCTTCCAGATTTTGTTCGGTTCTTTTCATCAGAAACCCTAAATTAAGGAAATATTTTTATTTCAATCATCATTATTATTGTACTATTTTGGGGTCATTACACACACATACATAAACTCAAAGATATTGGATTGAATTTATTTTTGCAATCAAACTCTTAACTAGCATAAAATTATTTAATATAAATGAATTGAGATTTAGTAATGTTAAATATATGTTCACTGAGTTCTTGTAACTCACTCTAATTGTTTTCATTATTTTTAAATTAAGATATTTTTTAAGAAATAGGTCATGCATAAAAAATTAGAGACCACTTACTTAAGGGATTTGGCAATTAGGTTTCATTTAGGATTAGAATTAACATTAAAAATAGAGATATGTTTATTCATATAGTGTTGGATTGTTGTATGTGTGTATAACTTGAAACTATTTAGTATTGTGTATATGTGTAATGCTGTCATATCTGGAAATAATAAGTATTATATTTTAAGGCGCATGGCCCTTAAGAAGTGTCCAAAAATAAAAGAAACTTTATCCATTTTCCACAAAAATTTGAAGTAAATTTTAAGTTTCCCTAAAAATTTGGAAACTCTTATTGGATAGAAAAAGTGAAAAGTGTTAAGGCTTGTAGAAATTAAGTATCAAGATCTATGCCAATCACGAATGGAATCAGGTTGTGACACTTAATAACCCTTAAAACCTAATCAACCTAAATCCTTTGCCTCTTAGGATTAAAAAAAATAAGGCTTTGCTAATTTTTAGAAGTCCAAAACCTATTCTACAAAATAATGAACTCTAAGAGTTACAACAATGAAATTTTCATAGGTATAATTTTCACATAATGTAAGACTACTAAAACTATGTAGTTTTAGTAAACTACTAATGTAAAAGTTGTAAAGATGGGTCTTAGGAAGCTTTAGCAATGGTTTTACATCAATTGAACCTTTGGAGCTCTAGATATGACCTAAAAGTCAAAACTAGCTTAGTTAAAATAAAACTAGAGCTTCAACTTCTTCATTAAATTAGACCTTTCATACATCTAAATTAGGCTTTGATCAAACATCAAAGTTATAAAGCTTTCTTTATTCTTTCAAATAATATAAATATTAACCAAATCTGATATTTAGAGCTCAAGATATAGTCAAAAATCTAAAATAGTATGAAAATCCAGCATTAACCAAATAAATCCAAATCATTGCAAAACTAAACACAAATTACATAATAAGGTAAATTCTATAAAATTAAATAAACGTAACATACTAAGAAACATAAAATAGTAGAAAATAATATAGATATATACTTGTTCATCACCTTCTCATAACCCCAATCCATCTAATACATTGTTAAGTCTTAACTATTCTCATTCCCTCTTTACATTGTAGGCCTTTTAGCCAATACTAGTTCATTACAAATTTGTCATTAGTGTCTTTTATGGATTAGCTACCAACAAAAATGGTCTTTATTCCTTAGCTAGTCATAATTGCAAGGGGAAGAGCACAACACTAACGATTTTGCTAATATTTTTTTCTAAATTTTCTAATAATTATAAATAGGAAAGAAAATTTTCTTGGATGGAGATTTTGATTTTGTAGTGAACTATTACTAATTGTGATTTTCCATGTCTATGCATGTGAAAACCTTTAACAATGGTAGCATTGGAAAGGAAGTACATGGCACTAGTAATTCTTTGAGAATCTCTAATTCTCTTCAATTCCTTTGCAAAATCTAAGTAATAAAAATCTATAAACCAATAATTCAAGAATAGATTATTGATTTTCTATTGGTTTATATAGGTCATGGTGATAATGGTGACAACTTGAGAACATGGATTCAACCTTTAATTTCTACCATGATATGTTTTTCAAAGACAAGTGATTACTTACCTAAGCTAATGTTTATTCTTGGCTTGAAAATTAGATTTATCTTATGAGAAAATTTAATTAAGTTTTCTTGTAGTTATTAATGTTTTCATTAGTGATTTTAGCAAGAACATGTTTAATCAAAGCTAATCATATTTCCAATGCTCAAACAAGATTGTCAACCATCAAAGATTACTAATGAATAAGGATATTGTCATCATTATATTAAAAGAGAAGATCATCACACCGCCAACTTGAGAAATGTACTAATTTTTCCCTAAATTTTTGAGTGAATGTTATTATCAAGGAAAGAAAATTATTCAAGCTTAGAAACTCAAGTTTTCCATGAACACAATTAATTAATTTTATTTTAATGGCTATTGTTTTCATTTGTGGCTTGTATAAGTACATTGTGAAAATATTTAACATTATTTTCAAATCAAAGGTTAATGAACACCATCAAGGCAAAGATCAAAATTGGGAAATGATGACATTATTACATGGATCATTAATTTTTCTACTTAATTGTGCAAGTAAAGATGATAATGGAGACATTGACGGATATAACTACAAAATACCCCTTCAACATCAGTTTTTTCAAGCTTTAACATCAATTCCTACTCAATGTTTATATGGGTGTCATTACAAATCTGACATATTCAATGTCAATTTTGAACTAATGTGGAATAAAGGCAACAACATCAATTTATAACCAACATAATTACTAAACTTAACCCATGTGAAATACAAATGGTTTGAGAATCGCCCTTGAAAATCAACATTTAACCATAACATAAAAATGACCTATGACGTTGATTATTTTAAAGAGTCAATGTTATTTCTCATATCAAAGACAACAATCATTTATAATGATCAAATTTATTTATTTATTTTATAATTTTGTACCTCGCTACACCCAAAACTATATCTAAACTTAATTAAGAATCCAACCATCATATTATTATTCAAGCAATATTATTCTAGAAGTGTTATTTATTATACAAAAATGTTACCAAAACATATATTAGAAACTATTTAATAATTTAGAAATTCTACCTATTATACATATAACATAGGTATAGAACTCATCCACATCACCATTATCATCCACCAAAGTTATCCTTATAGAGAAATGAGGAGTCTCCTCAATATCATCCCTTAAGTCTTCTTCATCCTTATCACTAACAATTTGTCTTTTTCATGGTAGAGTTACACCCATTTATGATCAAATAGGCCTATGACATAAAAGACTTATCTTGCTTAAAATGCCATTATGAATGGCTCCCCTTTGTAATCTTCCTTATTAAAATCCACTAAAATGAATCCTAACTCATCAACTTGAATATTGTTCTTATTTTGAACCTATTAACATCAAAACACAAGCATCTTGAACATAACTTAGTCAAGCTCCTAAATGTCTTCAATGACATCAAAATATAATATATTGGCATAAATAGAATTCCTATCTTTAAAACTACTCACATGCATAACTTGAGCCTCCAAAGTAACCCCACTATTCTATATAGTGCTTATGTTATCTTAATCTTTTGTATAGAAAGAATACTTATTAATTGTATATCTATGATAAGAGATAACTTCTATGCATGACCTTTGTACCAAGCAACTAAGGGTTTCAAAAATAGCATTTAATGGTCCTTGTGCTATCTAATAACAAACTTAGCTCTCAAACCAACTAAAAAATGATCAATTATGTTTAGCTTAGATCTAATGATCATTCCTTATATGATGTTGTCCTTTTAGAAAGGTCATATACTTGTCCATGTAAGACTAATCATCATCAATATTATACAGGATGTGAAAGTGGACCTACCTACACATTTTAGGACTTATGCTCACCACTCAAGTACCTAATGTACCCTTACCTATAATTCTACCATCATGACAAGACTTTGGAAGTTTAATAGCATTTGTATTTGATAGATAATCATTGCAAAACTTAGTCATCTCTTCAACAATATAGCCTTTAATAATACATCTTTTTATTAATATCTATTTTTCACATACCTATTTAGGATTTTTATATATCACTAAAAAAGGAATATCCATCTCAAGTAAATCGGCTTGCATAGTTTTATCTCTCTCACTAAATGAACAACTAGATGCACCATAATATTAAAAAAATAAATGTAGGAAATACATCTCCAACTAACATAGTGTCACCACCACTTGTCTTTGCAAGTCATTCAACTTCTCAAAGTCAATAACCCTACTACATATTGCATTAAAGAAAAAATAAAGTCTAATGATGGCATATTTGAAATGTTTAGGCAAGATTAGTCAAATAGCCATTAATAATAGCTACTATATCAAAGCATGGCAATCATGAGACTTCAAGATAACTAACTTCAAGTCTTTCATTAAGGCTAGGCTCTTGATGTTTAAAAGTGTTACGACCTACTTTTCAGATAATGTGATGAGTGTAAAGATATATAACTGGTACTATTGTACTAGCTAAATATCCTTATAAGCCTTACAAAAATTATAGACCCCCTTATTTTTCTCTAACTTTCAAAAATATTTTATACAGTGTGCATCTAAAAAATTCAGAACATATTTATATATAGCAGATACAAGTTACATGTTATTTCTAATATTTGAAATTTTTGTACATAAAAAAAATCATAATATAGACAGAATCATATTACAAATAGAAAAACCTCCATTTCTATATTGGGTCTTGTGGAAGGTATAGATACATGTGTTAGAAAACAACGTTGGATCTGTTGGTGTGTGTCTTAAGAGCTAATCATAAAGATAATTGTAATAATATACAATATACTATATTTTATTTTAGACAATGCAATTATTATATTTTATTTTCATCTTTTTATATATATCTGTGCAATTTATAACTTACTATGATAATTGTCCTTAGAATAGTTTTACTATTCCTAAAATACCCCTAATCAAGTATTATTACGAAAAAGATAATAATAATACATCGAGACTAGCATATATAGTGACTAATGATTATGAATTATAAATATGTGATATTAAGTCAATACATAAGTATATTGTTAATGAATAGATGTACTGAACTGGCCCGCAATAAGAAAACTACATAGATTGTCATATGTCATTAGTTATTCTCATATGACCACAATGTACGTAGTTCTTTAACCTAAAGTCATTATGGTTCTCTACATGAGAAGTCACATACTTTGATGTCGTGTTGTATCACCTTTAACTAAGATATGTTATAGGATGTTAATTGGATATGTCATGAATCATGCAGAGGGATGTGAGTGATGTAGATGAGAATTTTATTCTTATTACATAGTAGGAGTGATATCCTTGAGCCCCTTGATTAAGTGAGATTAAAAAATGCATGGCCATGCTCAAATGGATTAATATGAAATATTGATCATTTGTTTAAGTTAGTCTACTCGATATCAAAAAACATAAATTGAACATCAATGAAGATGACACATTGCATGCCTCTAGTTTGATTTAAATATCGTTACAAAAGGGACTATGTTGCAAAGTGTTGTTCACACATTAAGTAAATATTGAGTCATAGATATTTTTACTACTTGAGTGACAATGATGTATTGCTAAATACCGCGCACTGTCTATGGTCCACAAGTGGGCTATTACCAACGTAATAAGAACCCACAAGGTCACACAAAAGAAGTAGGAATGAGACAATAATTAATTAGGCTTTAGTTGGATTAAAATTTAGTTAATTAGGCTTATTTTTGTACATATAAATATTATTAAAATAATAATATATTTTCACATAATATATGGTATATTATGTTGTATTATTTAATATTAAAGTAATATCAGATAATTACATTATTAGATATTAAATAATTATATTATGAGATAATATTATTTTCTAATATAAGATAATTATATGCCATTTTAATATTATATAATTATATTATAAGATAATGTTATTATCTAATATTAGATAATTAATGAATAAGTTATATCTCTCCTCACTTTCTCCATGATAAGGATAAGGTGATCGTTGTTAAGTGAAATTAGGATTTTAGAAGTATTATCCTAGTAGGACTATGAATGTGATATGCTTTAGTTCTATAAAAGGAACTTGAAGGCAGCATTTAGAAACGCACATTAGCTGCCATTAAATCCCAAATCACTCAAGAAAAATGCACTAATCCTAATCCTAGTGAGGGAAACGTATCCTAACAAATTCGTGGAGGGTAAGAAGTCATTGTTCACTCTGTATGGATACCGTAAAGACACTATACCTTTTGGCCAGCATTTATTCGTGATTCATCTCGATCTCTCAAAGTTTTGTTCAAAAAGAATGCGAGCACACAAAAGGTAAAATCCTAACATTGATTTATGCCCTTTTGCATAGATCCTTGGTAGGATTTAGATCAAAAGTTTTAATTTTTCCCTGCGTATGTTAATCCGAAACCTAACAGGATCCACATTTTGTATCTTTAAATAGAACACCACAGGTAAAGAGAGTAAGTAAAAAATACTCAATGAGTGGAAATGTCCATCTTCTTTCCTAATAGGTATTTCCAATAAGTAATATTATTAAAATACTTAGTGAGTGACTACTTTTCTCCTTTTTCTAGAAAGAATTCACTACATTAGGTCAAAAATATATATATTATTACATAATAATTGATTAACGCATTTGGCTACTATTTGTAATTTGTATACACAACTATAACTTTGGAATACTATCAAACATTTTTGTATACTAACAATAACTCTTATGTACTAATAGTAGCAATTAATGTACAAACAAAATTTTTATGTGCATTATTTACAAAATCTGTTTAAAGAATAGCTATAGTAATTACTTATAAAATCCACCAAATGGACACAATTGATATCCAAGTTTCTCCTTATATCTTCTATTTAGCCTTATCTCTCACCACCCTAGGCATAAGGTTACCAACCTTATTACTTCAACCCTTACCACTCATCTCTTTCTCTGCAAAGGATGTAAATAACTTTCCCCACAAACTAGATATAGAATGAGCAATTATACTTACAATGAGCATTGATAGGATGCCATTAGTGTATATAGGCACCAACCATCATAGGACACCATAAGCATAAACCATGATAGGTCATAGGTATCGATCATATATTTCAGCATTACATAACATAAGATATAACCAAAATATCAACTACACCATAAGAATTTTTTTTAATAAAATTTACCATTCTCATGTATTCAATCTTCATTATCAATATCTTTAAGATTTGTATACAATATTTTCATTCTTGATAATGTAACATCCCATATTAATATTCAAATTTTCATAAATATAAATGTTCATGAGTATTTACTTAATTAGCTAATATTCAAGTTTTATAAATTTCAATGCTTATGACAATTTATTTTATTTATTTATTTAGTTAATATTTGATTTTAAATTTCTTTTTTTAAAAGGGTTTTGGATTATTAAATAATACTAATAATGATATTCAAAACATATTTATTAGCAATTGTTGATTCAATATTTGATCAAAATAATTTTACGAGGAATTTTTCATAAGTTAAGAATAAGTGAGTTGAGAATTCAAATCAAATTTTGTTTATAAAAATATTTGTTAATATTGGTAAATGGTTTACAAATATGAATTATTAGAAAATTAATATATGGGGTTGAAATATTTTTGTGGAAGTTCTAAACTTAATAGGAAAAATGGAACTTTTTTTTTGTGAGAGGTGATTTATATCATTAGCTAGGATTCTTTAGAATGAAAATAAGTGGCAAGATTTAATTTGAGCTTATGTTAGGTGAGGAACATGGGATTATATCTCATGGTTCCTTATTTCTCTGGTTGTTGTCCCCTTTTCATTTCTGGATTCTTCTCTCTATTTCTTTGGATTCTTTCTCGAGTATGGCAACACAAAGTACAAGCTCGGCAGGCCCCCCTCTCTTATTTTTATTTTCCTAGCCCCTCTCAATTTTTGATAGCTTTCACTCTCTTTCTTATTTCCAGCAGGTTCTTCTCTCTCTTCCCTAGATATATTCTTTTTTCTGTGCAGTCCCTTTCTCACCACCTTAGCTTTCCCCCTCTTCTCCCCCTCTCTCCTTCTGCACTCCCTTTCTATTCGAAAGTTGTTGTTCATCTAGCCGAGCATCGTTCGTCCCCGATGCCGACATCATCAGCATTGTGGCTGCCCTCCACCATCCTGTTGTCAGCTTCCTTTTCCTCCACTATCAGTTTCTTCATTCGGTGGTGAGCTAAAGCCACGCAAGGAACGACTATGTGTTGGATTCTCACGCCACAACTTGGGTTAACATCAAACTCCATGAATCATTCTAATAAGTTGTTAGCATCCTTCTTGTTGTAAGGCTGACATTGGAAACGATAATTTCATTTCATCAATGAAAAAGGTTTGTTTATCAACTTTGGTCGATCTATGTAATTTAGTTCTTTTTCTATTTTCTAGAAGTTACATGCTGGACGTCTAAATTTCCACGTACATCAGTATACCAACCTACTATATTTGATGGTCTTTATATGCATGAGTAATTGAAAATATATATATATGTGGTAATTCCGATTTACTTCATTTAACATGTTAACTTCCATTGAACTTGCAACACTCCCTTAAGGTGGAATGACCGGTGGGGAACTTATATGTGACTTTTAAATGTAACTGGAAATGATTGGTGAATACCAAAATTTAATTATAACCATTTTCAATTAGTTGAAGTTTAGTAGTTAAATTGCCTGTGGCATAGCAACTGAACTTATATATTAGTAATTAATAATTTTGGCCAAAATAAAGCATATCTTTGAAAAGTATTTCCGAAAATTTTAAAAGAAACAATCACTGGATGCCAACTTTTCTCATTGTCCTTGATGAAAGTGACTGCAATTTTTCTTGGCTAATAACAAACACGAAACTCTAAATAGTAATTTTATGACAATGGGCTATTTTGAGTAATATTGTTTTCATGTGCTGTTAAGCTTTTATTTATTTATTTATTATAGATGAGAAATTTTTATAAATAAAAAAATATTAATACAAAAGGAGTGGAAGAGTAATTCTTAAAAGTTAATATTTTTAGTGTTCATAATTAATTTAAAATAAATTGTCGAAATATGATAATTTCTTATAAGCTCACACTACCAAATGTTAGGATTTAGATTATTAGTATATCATAGTATAAAGTTAATACTAATATAGCTGAGAAAGAATTGAGGAATACTTATATATTCATAGATTTTTCATTTTAAATTGTGAAATAGGAAAATGTGAAAAGATGATTCATGGATACTTTGGGACTTCCAATATTAGATTAGCATTACTAGATGAGTATATATCTCACCATTAAACTTTTATCTAAATGAAATATGATTTAAATGTTATGAATTTTATTTTTTTCATATTGAAGGTACTAGTTCTATATTTTTGTATGCACACACACACACACACACACACACATATATATATATATACACACACATCTATACTCTTGCATAAACTCAATTTCATAGTATATTAAAGAAATATTGTTAGTTCAAAGCACAAAATTGAAGCATGGTAATAGTGCTTTTATCTATTGATGAACTGTGCTTGAGTTTAATGATATCTGTATGTTATGGTCATAAAGGAGTACACGACCATTCTTGTATTTCCATGCATAAACTATTGTGTGCTTGGTGTCGTCTAGTGATGAATTAGTAATTTTGCATTAAAATTATATAAACGATTATAATGTGAAAGTTAAGCTCTTTGTATGTTATCTATGGGAAATTATGAATTATGTTAGGGTATTGACAATGGAAACTATAAATAAAGATGGCACTATGATATCAAAGCTAGATAGTAAATTCCCAACAAGCAATCATGAAAAATGCAAGATGAATTTGATAGCCGAATAGGAAATTCCAAACAAGTAGTTGAGAAAGTATAGAAATGACCCTGAAATCAAAAAGGATTATGTGTATGGTCACTATAATTGTATGTGCGATACAATATAATACTAGAAATTATCTGTGATTGGATATTACTGCTAATGTGATTAAGATGATTCATCTGTGTTTAGTCTTCATGATTGTTTATGATTATGATGTTTACCCAGAATGAGTAGTTTGTGATATAATAATATATTAGCAAATAATTGATATTTCTATGAATTATGATGTGAGATACAAAGTTATGTGCAAAAGCATTCCCATTACGAGCATGGTTTCACATATTTCAAAAATCCAAGAAAAGTGGGTTTGTTAATATTTTTAATAGCAGTACATATTTAACTTACAAATATTAATAATAGAATTGTTCCCCTACAAATTAGTGGTAAATGTATGCTCACTAAATTCATGTAGCTCATTCTTCTTTATTTCCAATGTTTTTAGCATAAACAAGAGCCCTTGAACTTTGTTGCATCTATGAAGATCCAAGACTGTCTTACAAAAATTTTGACAATTAGAATAGAATTAGAAATAGAGATAGAGTTGTCATTAATTCAACTATTTATGTGTTAAATTGTTTACTAACGTATATGTTGTAATTGTATAGTATTGTGTGTATGTTAGATGTTATCATATTTGAAAACAAAAATAGGTATTGTATTTTAGGGCACGTGATCTTCTAGAAGTGTCTAAAAAAGAGGGGAGACTCTGTCCATTTTTCCACAAAAATTTAGAAGAAATTTTTCAAGTCTTTTTGAAATTTGGAAACACTCATTAAAAAGAAAGAGTGGAAAATATTAAGGTTTGTAAAAACTAGTAACAGAATCCATGTCAATCACAATTGAGTTAGGTTGTGAGATCGGGAAATGTACAAAAAGAGGGGAAACTTTGTTCGTTCTTACATAAAAATTTTATAACAAAATTTCAAGTCCCCTTTAAAATTTAGAAACTCTTGTAAAATAAAAAGAGTGAAAAGTAATAAGACTTGTGGAAACCGGTAACAGATTCCACGCTAGTCACGATCGTAAATGGGTTGTGACAGAGGAATAGCCTAAGCAAAATCAATTGTATCACAATTCTCATACATAATCTCATTTCACCATTTCTCATACATAATTACATTTTAAGGTTATTATTCAACCATTCCATTTAAGTAGTGATAGCACTCAATTCTTTGAATGACTAGTAAATTATAATTCAAACATCATTCATGATCCATGATTATGTAATGTTATATCCAAAGTTATTGCATACAACCTTTTTATATTCAATTATAGAAACATATAATTTTGATGAATAGCTTTTCACATGATTCCAATATGATCAATCCTTTTATAAATTTAAATCATTTCTTAAAGAAATTACAATTATCCTATTGCTAATTACTTTGTATGTATCATGGTTTTGGTAGCTTTTAAGGCTCCCAAGTTAATTCTAAATTTCATTAAAATTTGTCCTAAAATTTGTAACATAATGTTACACATCAAACATCAATTAATTTGTCTCATTTCTTTCTATGGTTACCATTCACACAAAACTAAAAATGGGAAATGCAAAATAGGACAATATAGGGGCACCTGCAATCCAAGCCTCTTTTAAGTAACCAAATTATCTCCAATCATCATAAAATTTTGATATAACTTGTCTAACATGTTAAATAAGAAACAACTAAAGTGTTGCATAATAAATTTCAAGACTTTGCCATGCACTAAAGGCATAAACTTAGAATTGCCAAATTTGGATAACACTAAAGCTATCAAAACTAAACTATCATTTGAGAACCAAATTAACTCTGTTTGTCACCAAATTTTAGAAAAAGTTTAGTAACATCCTAAATATCATGTTTGAAAATTTTTAATAATTTTTCTTATTCATTTGGTACCTTAAAAATGTTCAAATCCAAGAGCAACTAGAATAGGGTTTTGAAATGGGCAGTTTTGAGTATATCACCTATAACTTAGCTTTTTATGCATCTAAAAATTTTTAAAAATTTCCAATTTCATATACAATCATTTTAACACTAAATATGATCTTAAAATTCTAAATATTGAAATTTTAAAAATTTCTAACCATGATTCCAAAGGTAAACTAAAATACATTCTTAATATCTCTTTGACATAATTTCACTTTACACTTTCCTATAGCAATTTTCTAAGAACAAATCCTATAAATCATTTTATACTCATTTCAACATCATAGTACCAATATCATATATTCATATTAGCATTTATACATCATCAAAATGAAACCCAACCATTTCACAAATTAACTTCTCTTCCAACATAACTAAATCATCAAATTTCTTCAACTTTTCATGAAAAATGTTATAAGTGAAGAATCAATTGCCACTCACTTTAGGATATATTATATCAAATCATAGCATTCATTCTCTATGAAGAATAATATCATATCTACACCATATATTACATTATCACATATCACACCTTACAATTCATAGTATTAATTCACAGTAAGCATTAAACATAAATGTGGCCTAATAGTTACCAACTAACCATAAGAATTTTACAAAAATACTATCCTACGAGGCTATCAATCTTTACAATAAATTGCTTTTGCATATTCAAATCATTGCTATAAATCTCCAAAATGGGTAACAAAATATTTAACAATATATTTTGCAAAATATCAATTGTTTAACACAATTTCAAACCTCCTAGGGATTCTTCATGAAGCCTTATTCCACAATGAAAAAAATAAGGTAACACTAGCAATGTTCACAAAGATGAATTTTTAAAATATGAAACCAATCTTTAAAATATTCCTAGATAAATATATGAGGTTTTCAACACATATTTAATTAATAAAAAATTTTATTCCATCAAGATCTCATGGTTTTCGTTGTCATAAAAATTCATCCATCTAGTGCTACTATTTTTAAATAGCACTAAAGCTATGTTTGGAATTAAGCCTTTTTAGTACCCAAAGTAACTCCGATTTTAATGAAACCTAAGCCACTAGTTTCCTAACGTATTGAGATTAAAAAAACATATTTTTCCATAAATTTTAACCATTTAAAGTTTAGTCAAAAATCCTAGAAATAGAAGGAGAAGAAACCAATTCTCTATTTTGAGCTCAATTCACCAATGTTTATGAAATTTCAACTTAGAAATATCTAAAAATTTTCAAAAATTCCCATAATTTCTATATCATAATATAAAATCATAATTGATCTAAAGATTCTCCAAACAATAGAAGTCCATGAAAATGAAGGAGAATTCCACTCACCTCCTCTTCTTACTTTCTTATCTTTTTTCTCACATTTCCAAAGGCAACAATCCTTTTTTTTTTTAATAAATCTTCAAACTTATTAGCATTTTTTTATAAAGTGTGAAAACTCTCTCCTTTTCTCTCCATAGTCCCAAGACTTCCTTGAGGAAATGGCTAAAGATTTCCTTGAATTTTGGCAACAATTCTTTTTATATTTAACTTTTAACCAATAAAATTTTGCCAAATTTTCTCCTTTTATTTTAATTAAAAATAAAATGATAAACATGGTTAGGCATAAGGAAATTGGCATGCCTTGGTGTCCCTTTTACCATTTTATCACTTTTGGGGTAATTAAATTTAAACAAATTGTAATTTTTTCCTATTTTTTCAAAAATGCATTTGACTTTTCACTTAATGACATTTACATCCTAACTTCCTTGGAAGATTGCTATACTATGGGCCCTTCTAGAACTTAATTTGAGCCTTCAAAAACTAATTCCAATGAGCTGAAAGTAAAATAAAATTATCTTATTTGAATATTTCTTAGTTTCGTGCTCAAAAGTGCGAATTTTCAACCTACGAGGCTAAAAATATAATAAATTCTTTTTAAGTGGTTCCTTTTGTTATTTCTTACTCTTTTTGACTCATATTAGTCTTTAATAAATTTTTTGATAAAGAATTTATTTAGGCACATATCTTAATTTTTCTACAATTTACTTGAATTTCGCTTGATTACACTATCTAATTAACTACTTAAGAGTCTCCTAATTGATATTTTCTTTTGGATCTTTAAGTAATTCTTTTTCTCACTTCCATTTGGACATTCATGTACTTCATTTCTAATATCCAGAAAGCCTCTCAAATAGGCTCTAACTAATTGATTTTAATTTCGAGTCCATTTGCATATTTAAGCCCACTTTCCATTCTTAAAATATTTTTGGGCTTTTCCATTGTCTGACCTTTATTCGGTTTCTTATTGGGCCTTAGCTCAATTAGATCCTTGTTGGCCTATCATACCCTTACTAGGCTTATTTAGGCTTAATACGGCTCTTTAGCCTAATCCTGAAAAATTCCCCTATTGGGTATTCTTTTCTTTTCTTTCTGCCCAATCACATAAAAAATTATTAATAGACTTTCAAAAATTGGCTAAAATCAATTCCAAGTCAAAACCAAATAGGTCAGATCAAATTATTGAAATTTTGAACTCAAAATGTTAATTTTTGACCTAAAAGTGCTAAAATTTTCCTATAGGGCCTTTATGTAATTTTTCTTGAATTTAATGATCCATAATAACAAATAATAAATTTTATTCAAAATTCTAATTGAAATTTCCTTGGGATACTATAGAAAAATATCCTTATTGCACTCTAACATTAAAAAGACACTCATAGAAACTTGTCTTCTCATTTCTAGACAAGTGTAGCCAGCTAGCAAAAGATACATAGGTTAACCCCTTCTTTCTGATGTTAATTCTCTCTGAATCAACATTTCAACTAAGTCCATCCTATTTTTGACTCCATCCTTCATCTTTCCTGGTATGTTCAATAGTATTTCAACAATGCTCAATTAAAACAAGCTTCAAAGGCCACTTTTTCAACCAAACTACCATATAATTACAATTTTATCATGCAACATTCACGCATAACTTTTACCATATATCTTTCATGGAAATTTCATAGATATTCAAACTCACTTACCATGGAGCATATAAATATAAAATTTAACATAAAGCACAAGTTTTTCATACATGTTCCATTTAACTCCAACTTATGCATAATTTTACATTTTCATACCATGCCCTAATATGGGTGTACACATATCAAGAGGCATCATCAACTAATCTCAAACATTATTGTGATAAATTCATCCACAAGTTTCAATACATATAACAATTACCAATAATGATAGTTTCAATTCATTTACTTACTTAAACTCATTTCCTAAGTATAAATTATCTTGGGGTCATAAGCCATGCAAAATGCTTTAAAAGCCAAAACCAATTCTTATTTGCAAGGAGAGGAAATCCTTTAAGTTACCTTCCTACTATGTTATAAGATTACCACATACTCACAATAGTTTCATATTAATATGGGTTTTACCTTTGAACACTATAGTATAAGGGTATGGATAAGTGAGTAATATACAATCATAATAGTTACTAATCAAAATAGGGTTATTGGCTCCAACCATAGATTTGGAGTTTCCTAATATTGTATAAAATCTAAGAATTAGGTTTTTCTTTACCAAGTTTTAAGTTTAACATAGATTGTGCTATACAAACTCTAGTTTACATCTTAATGGTTCTTTCACCACATGTGACTTTGGCGAAATAATCACATCTTAGTTAAATTAACTAGATTCCATAAACTAGATAAATATTCAAGACACTTGACATTTAACCTATTATGACAAGAATTCATGCCTAACATTATCTTATATTGTCCCTCAATTAGGACTTCAAAGGTTAAACCTCCCATTATCCTACTTGTTTCATTTCAACCAAATAGTTAGATTATGTCTACTTCAGCTACCTAAATTTCTCATAACTGATTAATTTATATCACTCAATTGATGCTCATTCCTAATTCCCAAGTATCTCCATGCTATATTAGTATAAAATGCAATGTTATAAGGCTCTTATGAGCTAAACAAATAAATCTTAATAAAGATATCTAATTAAATACTCCAAATTTCAATTCCCACAATATAAGTACTCTCATCTTGTACTCATACATATACGAGTTATACACAATTCATCCATTCAAATATGAAATATGAATCTAAAGTTTTAGATTTGATTAACCCTAATAAAATCAATGTAAAGGTAACTTTCTTCCTATACCATCTCAAACAAGGACCATAAATGATTTATCCTCATAAACAACACAAAAGATTTGGATATCAAAGCTTCATATCATGTTAGTCTCTTAACATCTCAAATCTTTTCTCATGCGGCTCTAAACATGTCCTTATGTGTATTTGTTAGTAAAACTATAATTCACTTATCTACTTATACATTGATTTAAAATCCAAAACTTTGAAAGTTCCACAACACATCAAACCTTTCATACTAGTACAATTGCTTTTACTAACTAATTTCATCCTTATTCTTCATATTTATTACTATTCAACTTCATTCTATAGGAAGAAGCATGTACATCCACCTTTAGACCTATAGTAATGTATGGGAATAAGGTCATAAATAGCTACATAATCAATTATAGGTTTTCCAAGAGCAATTTGGGCACCTTTAGTTGATTATATGAACCCATATAACAACTCTAACTAAGCATAGTTGACTATGTCTATCTAGAAAGTGACTTCAACTACTTTTTTATTACTTAATTTACAATATTCATAACTTGTAACTTACTAACCCTAACAATTAACCCAAAATACCTCATGACATTAAAAAGACACAATACACATCCATCACATAATCACACAAGAAATACATATAAAAATTTATTCTATCAAAAAGTATCTTAATCAAATCTTGGATATCTTAATATTTCAACTCTCTTAAACCAATCCAAATTTAATCCCTGTCTAATAGGTCACATCTTATATAGGTATTGTGATCATGTGAGACTCTTTTCTCAATATATCAATAGCAATTTAATCTAACACACTTGTGTTACATCTAAACAATAACTCATGCCGCTATTAAAAATCAAACTAATAACATGTTATAAATATCCCATTGCTAATGTGGAAATAAGCCTATTAAACAAGTTTGTACGCAAGCAAAATATGTCTATCTTGTATATATGTCTAATAAATCTTCTAAAGGTGCAAATAAGTTAAATAAGATTAACCATTTAATTCCTTTATAGAATTGAACTATCAATCTATACTTCTTTCTATACTAGTTCAATATGTACTCATAGTAAAAGTCATTAATAATAAAATAAAAAAATAATAATAGATTTAAAGATAGATAGGCATTTACTATAATCATCCCTAGTAAATTAGGGGTGAAAGTGGCCCATAGAGATTTCAATGCAAGAAGGTAAATGACAAGTTTGTTTATGCTCTTCTTTTCATAGTTGTTATCCTACTATTAAGGCTTCATGGTTTCAAATGATTTACGCAAGTAGTTGGAAATTTCTACTTTATAAATTCAAAGTAAATGTAACAATATGCTTAAAACCATGCTCTAATACTAACTTTATCATGTCCCAATCCAAAGGCATATGACTAGTGTAGGAAGTCACTACGAGTGATAACTTACTAACCTTCGTTAAATATATTTAATGCAATGCTTCATATGCAAAGATGCTATACTTCTAACAAGTATGTTCTATTTAAGAATTTAAATATAAAATGTATCGATGATTCAATGTGCAAAACTAATCTAGCTTTCCTAATGCTTACCTTAGTTTCAAATTTTCACTAATGTGTTCTATTTCATCCTATTTGACGATAGTTAAACATATAAGATGGATGATCCTAAAAGGAGACAAAATAAAGTAAAGATAAAAGTGAGTTTCTTTGAAACTCAGTAAATAAACATTTAGGAATTTGTAAAATATAATTAGTTTAAGTTATGTTGTGACAACTTAAATTCACCAATGCATATCTATGTTTATTAAAATGACCAAGTTACACTTTAATTAATGATTACACCTTTGTGCCATTACTAGGGCTAAAATGATAGCTTCCTCAATGAATAACCTGTATAATAAGAACAATATAAATGGATCCATAGTACATTAGGTCATAGTCATGAGCACATTATTCATTCATTTATTACTTTTTATTCATCTATTGCCAATTCAATTTACAAAAGAGAAGTCTTTTTATGCAAAACAATTACATGTATGTTCATAATTCCACATATTCAATCATTATACAATAACACCAAAAAATAATTATACAATAACACTATAAAACAATGATAGAATGAAAGAAAAAGCATGTAATTCCTTTTATGACTCTTGAGTCGCCCTTATTTTTTCACAAACTTCATTTTTGTGCCCTTTAGGTTAACTTTATCCTTTCATAAACTTGCACACAAATCCCTATGTATATAATCGTACATAAATCTTAGTGCTTCAATCATTTCATAACATAATTTGCCACTATCTTATAATCTTATTACCCATCATGGCATAATTCTCATCATAATCAAATTGTTTATTATTCACAAGAAGCATAAGTTTATAACACTCCATGCATAAAGAGCATAAGATCATAACATCCCATTTGTCATAAATTTATATAAATATTTATGTACGAGGCAACACATGGCCTACCATAGTTAATCAATATTAAACCATATTCAACTTTATCATAATACGCCTTAACTAGTACTTTAATTCTTGTATTTCATTAACAACATTCACATTTTCAAATTTTGAACATGATCACACAATTCAACTTACTTTAGCTATGATGCATATATCAATTCATCTTACAGTTTAATATAAGTATCTCAACATCATTATACTTATCGGTATGGCCACACATTGACAATAACATTACCATATAATATACAATTTAACTAGCACATTACTAGAATATTATGCCTCATTACATTGTTATTATTTATGTATCCATTTAACATACACTAAATTATCTTAAACTTAGTGAGCTCTAAGATATACCTTAACTTCATGTATAACATGGTATCTTAACTTAAACTAGATATAGTCTACTATATGATTATCTTAATTTTGACCTTTGAATGATGTTTTATATGTAACTCAAAAATTATAAATATATTAATCATGAAACTTGTTTCATATGAGAATAAACTTAATTAACTTTCCATAAACTAGTCATTTGTTGAAAATAGTTTAGATATGAAGTAGTTATGATCTTTACAAGTTAATTTCAAATTTTTAACTTTTCCTAATCTAGAATTCCTTACCTTTGTTCACTATTTTGATGATATTTTATAATATACATAAAATATTAACATGAAATCATTTTTTGCACTTCATTGCCCTTCCAATGATAAGTGATTTGCTAAAAAAAATGTAAGACAAAGCAATTACAACCCTTCAAATCCTAATAATTCTATCCTAGCATAGTTAATTATAAAGCTCTAGAGGCCATTCAAAACTTCTATAGTCAATTATGAAGTTCTAAAGGCCACATAGTAGAATATATAGTCAACTATCGCCTTGAAATCTATAAATTTCTTACAAAACCACTATTCATCTACCCTCAAATTCATCCAAACTCATTTATTACTTAACTAATCCGTACCAAATCACAAATACATCTCATTGGAAGTTCATTAAGGCTATTTCCATCATCCAATCCTCACAAATGATAATATTTCTTATACATTCAATAAAAATAGAACTCATACTCAAAACTAATCAAACACCATTCAAAAGCTTGAATTTAAGTTAAGATGTTTACTCACTTACTTTTGGAAGAGATGTTAGAAGGTCAATTTGGTTATCTTTTAGCTTTAATCATTCAAAATTCCAAGAATTTCACATTAGGATTCATATCCCTTCAACCAAACTTTCTAATTAAAAAATCTTAAGAAAGAATTGAAAAACACTTGAAAAAGGTTAGCATTCAAGAAATTATACCTTGGTTGTATAAAAACTTAATGGAAAGCTAGTCCCTTAATAGCTTGATATAGAAAGGAAAAGAAGAAAATGAGGACGAGATAAGAAATGGGAAGGATTAGGATTTAAAAAAGTGAAAAATAAGGAATAGTTACACTTAATTACTAAAGTTTAGCTTTTATAATAGTAGAGATTTTTTAGGAAAAAATGATAAGTTAGGTCTTCTACTCATCGGTTGCCATTTTTTTAGCTATAGTAGACTATTCCAATCCAAAATGTAGCTCAGATGTATATAGTAATAACAGACATTGCCCTACTTTCTAACACTAAACACTTTATAAACTCTTACTACTCTTAACCATTCACGTATTTCATCAAACTTTTTTATATCCACATCTTTCCATACACTCATTTTATTAAATTCATTCATGGAATTCAAGTTATACTAGCTAAATTTATAAGCAATCAATACCTAGGTAAATAAAAATTTAAATTCTTTAGGGTGTAACAGCTCCAAAGATTTATGTATGTGCTAACAGAGTATACAACAGCCTTTTAGCTTGCTTAAATATCAAGAATAGTTAATAAGATATATAATGAAAAATAAAGATATCATATATAAAGAATATATATCAAGCAATTTAGTTTAAGCAAGTAATTGTATGTAATATCATCAAGAAAGCTGAGGCTTTTTATTTTCCACTCATTGTAACTTAGTTTTCGTTAGCAATAACAAAAATTACCCAATTCCATTAGCTAATATATTATGACACTTTACATATTGTAATAGTACATATGAACCTACTTTCTTATATTTTGACACTCCGTTATAAACAATTATAAGAGAATGGTAACTATCTACCTTTAACAACATCTGAAAATAACTATGATGCATAACATTGTAAACTGCAAGTTTTTAAAGCTATCTAATGAACCATTTTACCGAATAACTAGTATGCAACTCAAGTGGCTTACATATAGAAGAGATATCAGGTTATTCATAATACCTATCATCATATAGACCAGTAAAAAAATACTATAAATGTCAAGCAATACTACAAAATCATATGGAACATTCTAGTATTAATACCACAAAATTAGATTAAATATTATAGTACCTATTTTTTCTTGATCCAATCTATCTAGAATGAATTCTTCTCCAAACTTTTCTTTTATTTTCATTGCTTATATACATGAAATGTCAAGATGTAAGCTCATATTCAAATCATTTCAACTTGATATTTTATTAAATAATTTATTCTCTCATGATCTTTTACCAATCTAGTTATATTTTAATGTCTATGATAGTTGACAGAACCATTAATTTTATTGATGATTTGTACACTAAATTTTGGAATTCAATCTATTCAAATCTAGACATTTTATCAAACACTTTTATGCAACTCAAATCAAAGTATCTAATATAGAAACTAGATTATATGTGTTTTTTAGTATCATCATAGGATCAAGTGTTCATTTAGTCATCATATGAAATTTAATGAAGCTTCATGCAAACTATTATATTCAAAGTTTAGGAGATTATACCTTTTAAGATGCTTTAGATATTGTACTATTAGATATTATTTCTTATTTCTTCATTCCACTTGACTTCATGGCAAAATTGGCTCTCAAGCATTGTAATTGTTAAGGTTGAAATTTCTTGTCCTAATACAATGATAGATTATGGCCCATTGATAATTGACTAATCATGGTAGGCTCTTATCTCATCATTTTGTGGGTACTCTTTCAAACTTAAGATGTAGATTCCACTAGGTTCTAAGAAGTAAAAATCCACTACTCTATAACCCATGATCAATTCATGCCTTTAGAATTGATCTTGTTAATAAGAACAACAACTTCTAATAGCTAAGATTAATAGTGAAATATTCACTTCCACTACTATAGATTTGCCCTTTAATGTTGTCACATTTATGTTAATTAAATAGAAAGCTAACATTTATAATGACATGATGGCATTTTTATTAATAATTAAAATTTATCACATTAGTTATATTAATGGTCCAACATTATAAAGCCTTATTTTTTAATGGGAGGTGAGAGGATTAACATAGATAAACTTAAGACAATAGTTTGTTATATCAAACCAACATTGAATATGAATCACCACATTAGTTTTTAATCAACTATCATCTATATGAATACAATGAAAAATATTAGACATTAGTTGTACATTAAATCATCATTTAAAAGAATGTGAATAGCTAATTGCTGTTTCTATTTATGATGTATTAGAAATAATAAAATTTTAGACATCAATTTTACTTGGTAATTAATGTCTGAAGGTAATCTAAAGCTAATTAATGTTTATATTTATAATATTATTAGAAATAATAAAGCTTATTTATATTTTAATGCTTAGCTCATTTAAAATGCACTATAGTATTTATAGGGTAAACCCTTATAATGTTCGTTGTTAAAATAATCAATGTTTAAAAAGTATGCCAATGGATAAAACATGAAAATTTGATTTTAAAACATTAGTCATATGTTAATTACTGATGTATAATATACTATGTTACCTATAAATTATGCTTTAGTCTTCATTTCAAATATCTCTACGATATATTAACCTCCATTGTCTAATTTTAAAGTCTGATTTTAATTCAAGGATAGTTTTTCCTTCTATCTTAGGAAACCCAATTAAAGTAGGTTGTATATCTTTTTAAAGCCTCTCATTTGATATTTTAGGTCTCATAGTATGTATCCCTAACAAAATTTATAATTTTCTCCAAAGGAGTTTCTTAAGATAAAAGGGAAGGCTATCCTTGAATTTGCTCTAAATTCTAGCATAAGTAATAAAGGCAAATGTATTATTGAGATGTTAAACATATGCATTTATTATTATTGAGATAAAGGCCTTTTTTCACCATAATTTCTCCATGGTGGTGTAAGGCTCTTTTCTTAGTATTACCAAGTTATACAATAAATTAGTCCTCAAACTTTAGCATAGAGAATATTCAACAAAAGAGAATTGATAGTAAGGAACCAAGTCAAAGATAATTAGCCCTCAGATGAAGTTGTATATTATATTAGTTAATGTATTTGTTTACTAAGTTGCATAATAAATTAAGATGATTTGATGAAGTTAATGGCGCTTTATTGTACTTTATAAATGGAATGGTGTAAAAAAGTTCATAAAAATGAATAAAATTGTAATTTCATATAGATTTCTCCTATCACATACATTTCTTATCTTACATAAATAACATTTCTACATTTGGATGACTTTGTTATATTTGAATGCATGATGGGTTAAATATGTTACTTTTCCTTTTAAAATATTTTAAAATAAATGTTTGATATATGTTTTACATCATTTCAATATATTGATTTGTTATATGTATTAATGTATGATGAACAATACATTTTGCTAGGAACAGAATATTTCATTACGATGTGAAAAAAAATAAATAAATCATAATGTTTTTTTTTCCTAAGAATTGATGTATTAAATGATATTTCACGTATATATGAAATCATTTTGCAACAAGAAACTATGAAATTATGTCAAGTGTTTGAAATAAAATAACGTGTAAAGAATTATATAAGATGGTAATTGTTTGTTGACCGACATATTATATATTTATTAAAAAAATTTACATCCAATGTCAAATATTAAACATTAGTTTTAGTATACATTTGATGTGGAATATCTAAAGGCATCATTTTACTTTTTAAATAATTTAATATAAAGAGGGTAGAAGTTAAAATAGATGGTATTCTTTAACTTGGCACAAAAGAGCAAAGTGCAAGGCTCTTTAATCTTCCTCTAGAAAGTCATTCTGCCTTAAGGAGATATTGCCACCAAAATGTAAAAAAAGTCACGTTGAACTTATCATTCATCTCCCATATCATCGAAGTCTTCTTAACTGTAATAAAGTGCATTTGTAATGCTCATTATTCTTCTAATCACAAGAAAGAACAATATAATGTTATAATTATGTAGCTCTATTTTTTCTTATCTCTTTTTCTATGTTTTTGGATAGGCTAGGTGTTGATATATATATATATATATATATATATATATATAGTAGCTTTATTAAAACTCTCATTTTGTTTACATGTTTGTACATGTATTCTTTGATGTGTACATGGATTTCTTTTGTATTTATTGCATTTCTAATTTACATTAGGTAGTGATGAAGTATGGATCAATGTCTACTAATTGTTTGACCCTTCAATATACTAAGTTGTTAATAAGTTTATTAGATTTACTATAGGCAAAAACAAAAAAGAAGAAGTTAGTCATAAGCTCATATTTTATCCTTGTAAGGAATATGTTTGTGTTAGGATACTTAATCTAGCAAGGATAAGAGCATATCTATTTTTCAATGGCATTAATTAAGGATATAAGCAATGGATATGGCATGGGGAAAGTAAGTTATCTAGTTTGTCTTGTACCTATAAAAGCAAAAAAGCCTATGATGATGATAACATAAATGTGAGAGCAGATAATTAGTTAGAAGACATGGTTCATGATGTTGAAAAGCCTTTATAAGTTGTTGAGTGATGTGAAAAAGCCTTTGTATCTAGAATACTGTAAATTTATGTAGTTTTTTATTGTGCTGAGATTGTTTAACTTGAAGTGGGTAATAGAATGATAAAAGCTTCACAACATTGTTGTAAGTGTCAAAAAAGATGCTTCTTGAAGGTAATAAGCTACTAGATCATGCTTACAAGGCTAAAAAAGTCATATACTTAATAGGCATAAAGTACAAGAAGATCTATGTTTATCCTAATAATTACATATTACTAAAAAAAGAGTAAAGATTTAGAGAAGTGTCCAAAATGTGGGATAACACATCACAAACTAAGAAAAAATAATAACATCAATAATAATAAGGCTTCAACTAAGATGTCATGGTACCTTATAATAATATCAAGGTTTAAATAAATGTTTGTTAATACAAAGGATGCTAAAAACGTAACATGACATACATACCAGACACTATTTGATAGTAAGCTTGAGCATCCAGCTAATTCTTCTCAATGGCAAATAGTTAATACATTGTTCTCTACATTTAGTAATGAGTCAAGAAACTTTTGGCTTTTACTTTACACTAATGGAATAAATTCTTATGGTGACATAAATAGCAAACATAGCACATGGCCTGTAAACTCCCTTACTTATTAACACCTTAATCCTCATTAAATGGATAATTATTGCATACTAATTTGCCTACTACTCTAAACTAGCTCATAATACCTTAAATTCTTGTATTTCATACAACATAGTCAAGAGTCATGTAATTATACAAAATGTTCAACTTACAAAGCGTACATCCATCACATATTACATCACCAACTATATAAACATTTTTAATACAATTTCAAAACATCATTCTCCTCTAACATGAGAGCCTTTGGAAGCATCACCTGGAATGGTTAGTAAAAAGACAAAAACATAAGAAATAAAGTTTCCCAGTAGCTAGCTATTACCATAAATATATCAAGCCATTCCAGATCTTTAAGCAAATAGAACGTACATTTCAAAACAATTAATCATTTGTTATCTCATTCAATACCATTGTAAGAAATATGCACTACACGCAGCAATCATCAAGCCCATTCAAGGACTTATTTAAATATCTAGATGGTCATCACAGATAATCGTACCTAGGCCTATATACAGCATTTCACTGTCTTCCCGGGGTACTCGGGCCAAAGGCCTAACACAGCATTTCACTGTCTTCCCGAGGTATCGGGCCATAGGTACCACACACACAACAATTGCATTATCATCCCGGGGAACTCGAGTTATAGGCCTAACACAATATTTTACTGTCTTCCCGGAATGCGCACACAGCAATTTCATACACATTCCATACAATGGCATAAAATACATAAAATCATGTAAATAGAAAATAGAGCTTAAGGATAAAGCTAGCTACCTTTTAAAAGCTTCCAATAGTGATGTTTCCTTCGCCCTCACTTAAAACTTCTTTACAATTCCTCTTGCCTCTCCAACTTGTTACTCCTTAGTCTACATAAATACACATCATAGTTCTTATTAGAACATCATCATTTTCCTTAAACCTTATGTATTCTTCACCTCCTCCACATTGATAAATGCACGCACAAATGCACTTAAGTTCTGTGTGTCTCATCATTCATCTACTTAGTATGTTGTGCAAAATGATTAAAAGGGATACTTAGATGCTCTATATCTTATTTTCAGGCTTTGAAATGTCACATATATGCATTAGAAAAGGATCCAGGGGCAAAACCATGCAAAACATGAAGAATTAAAACCTAAAAAGTTCACTTGACAAAGTACACGGGGTTCCCATACCCCGTGTTTAGGGCCGTGTTTCTTACTAGATTGCTTCGAGGCTTCACTGGACTGCTCAGAGAAGAACACGGGGGTAAACACGAGCCGTGTCATGCCCCGTGTATCTTACTGATCAGCTTTCGACAAAGAACACGGGGTACAACATGGGCCGTGTTCTACCCCGTGTACATTACTGATCAGCTTTCGATAAAGAACACGGGGTACAACATGGGCCGTGTTCTACCTCGTGTACATTACTGATCAGCTTTCGATAAAGAACACGGGGTACAACATGGGTCGTGTTCTACCCCGTGTACATTACTGATATTCCAAAAACACATTAAATGGCTAAATCTCCTTCTCTCCTTCTTTTCCATATTCACGGTTTTGGCTTCTCAAAAGGAAAATTTCACACACACACTTTCATAATTCAAAATTTCATCTTCCATAAGCTTCATAATTCATAAGAATTATTCTAATTTCATGAATTTAGCTAAATTCCAAACAAATCATGCCAAATCCACACATGCACCATTATGCCTCTAAAACCCTAGTGTGTACATCATGGTTTCTTGTTGTTTTTACACCAAACCAAAGCCATAGATCAACATAACATCCAAAACACCATTAGACATGTTCAAATTATCCAAAACTCCATGGTCAACTACCTTTGACCACACCAACACCAAAATTTCAAGAAACTAAAAAGAGCACATTAAAGAACTTTTAGAGGAGAACATTTTTACCTCTTGCTGCAACTTGAGAATCCTTATTTAGAGCTCACCAATCTTGATCAAACTTGAGCTTTCTTCAATCTAAAGACACCAATAGATAGAGCTTGATGAGATGAGCAACTTTCCCTTCTACCACTAAGCCTAATTCTCACTATATTTGGGTGAAAAAATCAAAAGAAGTCTTCTCTCTCTCCTTTCTCTCTCTTGCATGTTTTTGGTGCTCTCATGGAGGTGTTTTGCAGCTTGGAGAAGAAAGGAGAAGGAAGAAGAGCTTTCATGAAGCTTCAAGGGTATATTGGTCCTTTTTAACATTTTCAAGGGTATTTTAGTCCTTTTTCACCAATTAATAAGGCTATTCTTGCCATTTTCTTCTAATAATGACACTTGTCATGTGTCTAATGGTCTCACTAAAAGAAAATCACATATCACACCCTAAATTCTTGGTTATTCATATTGGATCCTAATTTCTTGGTTATTTTCCACTTTAACCACACCGATTTTGCACTTTTGTAATTTAGTCCATAGGGTTTCTGTCTATTTAAAATTCCTTATACTGTCAGACTTAGACAACTTCCCTTTTTAGGATTTTCTAACCTCCTCTGATCATCTATACTGTTTAGGAAAATTAATTTTTTTCCTACTATCCCTTTTTCCTTCAAAATTTCGTTTACCTTTACACTCTTAATTCCTTTCAACTTGAGATTCACCCACCAATCTAATTCAAACGTGCTCTTCATTTCTATAGTCTCAGAATTTAGAGATTCAAATAGTAGAATTAAAAATTCAGGACATTACATGGCCTATTATATTGGTGATCTATAATCTACCTCTTCAGATGTGCATGAAGCATGAAGAGAAAAGTATTTACTATTTTATTTTCTCCTAGTTTATGTCTCTTAGTGGATTATACATGCATAATTTCATAGAATTGGCCTTGTTTTATAATTTGTGATTAATTTTATAATATTTTGAATTTATTCAATTAATGTTGGATTTTGACACTAATTCTATTTTTTAGCTATATCTTGGACTCCAGATGTTAGATTGAGATAATTTTTTATATTGTTAGAAAGCTTAGAAAGAGAACTACAATTTTTATGTTTTGATCTAAGCCTAATTTAGACATTTTGGAGGTTATATATGGCTAAAAAGTTGAAGTCATGTCTATATTCCAATTAAGTCTGCCTCTATTTCTAGGCTATATCTAAAGCTATAAAGATCAAATTAACATGGAACTAATGTCCAAATTTCTATAAACACAAGCTTACAATTTTAATGTTTATGGATTACTTAAATTACCTAGTTTTAGTAATCTTAAACTTATTAGAAGTCAGACCTACTAGAATTCACTAATATAATTGTTAGAGTTCATTGTCATATTAAAAATAGGTTTAGACTTCTAAAAATTAAGAAAGCCTTATTATTGTAATCCTAAAAGACATATATTCCAAGTTCAATAGGTTTTTAGCTTAATTAGGTTAAATAAATAAGGAGAACTCATTAGACTATTCAAACTTCTACATAAATTCAACAGTATAGCCTTTCTCTTCTTCTTTTTATTTCTCTTTTATTCTTTATCAATGGAAGCTTAAATTCAAAGTTAATTCAAGGAATTTGAGGCTCTCCTCTTTTGGATTATGAGGTTACAATTTGTAATGTTGATTTTTCTTAATTAGTTTTCCTCTTTTCTTATGCTGAATTCTTCAAATTATATGAGTTAGATGTTAATTTCATATAATTGATGTTCATCTTTGTGATTCTAATCCTTTTCTATTTTGATATCAAATTGTGATTGATAAATAATGGTTTTACACATAGGGATAGAGGATTGAGAGACTAATTTAGAGATTTCTAATTTAATTTCTCAATTCAACTAAATTCTATCATTAAATTAATTTTAATCTAGCTTAAGAATTATACGAATTGCTTAATTCAGCTAATCATAATTGATGAAATCCTAAATGATCATCTAGTGTAGGATTCATGAATTATTGTAGGGATTCCAAGTAATTCGAGGTTTAAGAACCAATTAGAAAAGTCAAAATCCTAATTGATCTATGATTAATCCAATTAGAATACTTCAATTCTTTGAATTGGCTACTTTGCTACACTAGTTTTCTTACTTTCTACTTGCTTTGCATTTCTTTGCTTAATACTTTTAGTTCAATTTAAATTCACAAAGCCCTCAATTCTAATTTTTTTCTAAATATTATATGTTCCTACATACTACATTCTATCTAGTTTATGTTATTGATTCTGTTTTGCATCTATTACATTAGTTTTTTTGTATTTTTATTACATAATAAACTAGATAATTGTGTAGACATTGATAATGATATATAGTAAAACATAATATCAAGGGGCCACTGTGAGTATGACCTGGTTTATACCACTTTACTGCATTACATTTTCAACAAACTAACTTCTAACTAATTTTGGTCCATAATGGCATTGCAATAAAAATTTTGGCAACATTGTCGAGGATCCTTTTGAATTTATATTTTCCTACATATTACTAGAAATATATTACATAATTATTTAAGCATTCTAGTTAGTAGATTGCATCTATTATTACCTTACTTGCATTTTACAATAGCTACAGTTTTCTACATATACCTACATTCTTTTGCATTCTTTAATTTCTAATTGTTCCTCCATTATTTTGACCACATTTTCAACATTTAACATCATCTAATATTTAAATAGAGGTTTTTGACATAAAGAAATCAGTTTTCAAGTATTTTTCAACTTACCCCTAGTTCAACATTTAAGTCGCAATAGTTCTAATAAAGTTAAAAATTTTATAAGTGCTACATTTAATTTTTCTCATCAATAATCATAAGCCTTTAGCTTATAAGGTGGGGTGTTTTTTGACCAAATTCCACTATTTTTACTACTTTTTTATTTTTTAAAAATTTTTATTGCATTTTTAGGTTTTACATGGTTACAATAAATCTTATATGGTGGTTCCATAATTTTTTAAAAATATATAGATAGGTGAATTGGATGTGTTTAGGGTGATTTTTCATAATACATTTATATGTTAGTATTTCTATGTTCTTATAATTCCCTTAGTTTAATGTTGTGTAGTGTAATGCATGACTAGGAGTTCTATTGCTGAATTATTTGAGTTTAATTCTAAAATTGATAAAACTTTTTATTTCCTTTGTAGAAGTAAAAATAAAAATAGTTTTAGCATTCCCACACCCCTTCTAATCCCATGGATAACTTAGAAAACATGGCTAATAACAATAGGACTTTGAAGGAATAAAATTCCCCTAATGTTACATATGAACCATTAAAGATCCAATATCCTAAGTTAGATGTTGATTTTAAATTAAAATATGATTTAATACATTTGCTTTCAAGTTTTCATGATCTTGTAGGTAAAGACCCTTGCAAGCAACTGAAGGAGTTCCATAAGGTATGCTTTACAATGAAGCATCAAAGTATCTTAGAAGATCACATTAAGTTGAAGGCCTTTCCTTTTTCATTAGTTAATGCTGCCAAGGATTGGCTATATTACCTATAATGTGGTTTTGTAACAAGTTAGCAAAACATGAAGCAATTGTTTCTTGAAAAAAAATTTCCAACTTCCAGAGTTGCTACAATAAGCAAAGAGATTTGTGGAATTAGGCAGTTAAATAACAAAATACTATATAAATATTGGGAGAGATTCAAAAAGCTTTGTGTAAGTTCCCCTTACTACTGAATCAATGAGCAACTCTTCATCCAATATTTTTATAAAAGCCTTCTTCCAATGGATAGAAGTAGATAGATACAACAAGTGGTGGAGTATTAATAGACAAAATACCGATGGCAACAAGAGATCTAATTGTAAATATGGCAGCCAACTCTCAGTAGTTTGGAAAAATAATTATGGTCTACTAAGGCCATGAATGAGATAAATTACTCCCACTCCAATCAATAAATATTGAAAAATAGAATAGAAGAGTTAACTTCATTGGTTAGACAATTAGCTACAGGATAACAGCAACAATTTCAAACCCTCCCCTTGTTAGAGTTTGTAGAATTTGCTGTTGCTCAAATCATCCAATAGATTGTTATCCTACATTGCAAAATGAAGAATATAATCCTCCCCTGGCTTATACAATAACCATTTACCTTGGAGGCCTTAATTCTAGTAGCCTAGCCAATATCCATACCAACAGCCATAACCCAACCAATACCACCAATAGCAAGCTCGTTATTCTAGCTGGAAAAGTAACCAAAATTTTAGATATTACAAGAATCCAAGCTAGAATTAGTATCATACTCTTGCATATATCAAAATGCAACAAAATCCTATTAACTAACGAAATTCTACTGCAGCATCTTCTCAATCATCATTTGAAGAGTTAGTAAAGCAAATAGTGGCAAATAACCTATAGTTTCTACAAAGAACAGAAGCCACTATCATGAATTTACAAACTCAAATAGAACAATTAACTTCCTTAATCAGTGAACTTAAGGCAAAAAGTTCTAGATGGCCTTCTTCAAGCAATGCAAGAAATAAGGAAGTTATTAATGCAATCATGTTGAAAAGTGGCAGAGAAATTGACATGCCTTCATCCTCATAACCAGAGATAACCAAACTAGCGAGCAGTCAAGCACAAACAAATAGCTAACTAAAAGAACCAACAAGGAATAGACCAAAACAAAAGAAACAAAAATAACCAGAAGAGAAAAACTAGAATAAACAAGAAAAATAGAAAAAACAAAGTGACAATTAGGTGAATTATTTCTTAACTCCCTTTGATTTTCCTTACCCCTCCTTTTTCCAAATAAAATACTTTTTCACCGAAAGAAAATTGAAGATGAAAACTAAATTTTAAAGTCCCTTAGAAAAATAGAAGTTAACATACCTTTACTAGATTTGATAAAAAAATTTTCAAGATATGCTAACTTATTGAAAATTTTATGCATTAATAAGAGAAAGTTAAGGGTGGATGAGAAAGTAAGAGTGTGAGCAAATGTGTTTACCATCATTTAAAGAAAATCACCAATAAAATGCAAAGATATAAGCACATTTAGCATCCTATGTGTTATAAGCAAAACCAGAATAAAGTATGCCATATTGGACTTAGAAGCATCCATTAATCTCATGCCTCTTCCTATTTTTAATGCCTTAAATTTAGGAGTTTTGAAAGAAACAAAGGGTTGTTGTTTAATTAGCCAATAAATCTAACATTTACCCCTTATGTGTTATTAATGATATTTTAGTATAGGTTAATAACCTCATTTTTTTAGTAGATTCCTACATTTTGAATATAGAAAATGAGGATTCCAACATTCTTCCACCAATCATTCTTAGCTAACCTTTTCTCAAGATAGCAAAAATCATGCTTAATGTTTGAAATGGAACATTAATCATGGAGTTTGATGATGTTACAACAAATTTTGATATTTCTGAGGCCATACAAGATAACTCTATATCCTTTCTTCAAACTTTAAAGCCTTTGTTTTCCTTCAAACTTTGAAGCCTTTGTTGCATGACAACCCTCCTTCTAATCCTTCTAATCTTGTTGTCTTTAATTCTAAATTTTCTAATTTTCATTCTACTATTGCTTATTTTACTATTTATAGTGTTGTTTCTATTTTTCTATTTCTAATTATGATATTTCTATTTCAAATTTTACTAGTTTTACATGTGTTGATTATAAATTACATGCTAATGCTATCTAAAATAAACTACTTATTAAGTTTCCTGAATTTTTTAAATTTATGAATTATATTGATAGCTATGAATGCATTTGCAAAGATAGTGATTTTAAGTATCCTATTTGTGTTGAAATTTCTACATTTTTAGATGAAAATAATAGTGTTCATTCAAAAATTACTAAAAAATAAGATAATGAAGACATTCCACCTTTACAACAAAGAGAGTGTTTTTATATTAATCCTTCTTGCCATTTCCTTTATCATGTTGAATTTATTTTATTAAATGATTTTGAGCACTTAAGTAATAGTAATTTAAGAATAGCACTTGAAAAATTTACAATGGATGATCTCAATTGTCAAAGCATCTCTTTCATGAATGATTTTAAGGTTACCTATGTGGAAGCAATAGAGGTAGCCATTTCTCATGTAAATCTTGGGTGAAGAGTTTAAGCATGATGTCTAGCCAAAGATATTAATCAAAGGCACTTCTTGGGTGGCAACCCAAGCTATTAGAGATTTTCTTTCTCTTACCTTTCTCTTTTATTTACATATCATTTATTTTTCTTGAAGATGTTTTTGATAATATTGATATATTTTATAGTAAGGATAATGTAAAATTTATGTGTAAGGGGAGACTTTAGGATTTACTTTATGCTTTTTTCTTTCATTCAATGCTTTTTAATGTTTTCAAAAAAAATAAAAAAAAATTATGTTTTTTGCTTGTTTTTTAGTCCTTTTTGAGTTTTTTTAGTGCCTTCCATTAATAGAGATTTTTTGTTTTCATGAGTAGGGTCCAATTGAAGTTAAATTAGATTCATTACATGATTGAATGAATGATTTTACTTCTTAAAATTGATTAATATAGTGAAGAATTTTGAATTGGTAAATTCAACTTGATAGTTTGACTTACCTTATGAGATTTTAAGCCTTACATTGAAAAATTCATACTATTATCTTTCCTTCTATTGTGATATTCTTTCATGATTTGTTTCTCTGGAACTTGCTTTGAATCTTTTTAAGACAACATTTTTCACATACATGTACAAACATAATTAAGGCATTCTTTCTTTATTTAACCAAAGTCATATATTCAACCTTGAAGTTTTTATCATTGTAAATCCCCTTGAGCTTTTATTACTTTTTCTTTATTAATTAACCTATGAGTATAATTTTTCAATGAAAAATAAATATCTTTACTTAACCTTAGAGATTAGTAGAACATTTGAATTTTTATAAGATAGCCTCTCAAATAAGTGTGGGGTGTGTGAGTTTATATGTTATGAAAAGTCATCAAAGGTTAGTTTAAAAAAAAAAGAAAATGAAAAAAAAAGAAACCAAGTAAAAAAAATCAAAAAAAGAATCAAAGAATAAAAAATAAAATATTTCAAATTGAATTGAAAAAAAAAGAGAAAAAAGAAAAGAAAAGGACAGAAAAAACAAAGAAGTTGATGAGTATTTGAATTTGAATTTAGCTTAATGTGTTGAGTTATGATTGTTTATAATTTGCCCATATAATATTAATTCAAGTGCTTTATTGATTTCTTTAGTTTCTAACCTCTCACATGTTTATCTTTCCTTCCCTTTTTCCCTAGCCCCATTACAACTAAGAATAAAGTGCTTTTGATTTGCAATATTGTGCATGTGATTTGAGTAGTAGAGATTAGATAATTAACAAGTTATGGTATGGCAATTTCATGGAATGATCTTGAGTGAAACACTAGCCTAAACACTTGAGAGTTGGAGAGTGAATCTTCTAAGAATTTACCAATTTGATCTATTTTTTTTTAATGAAATTGCTATGTTAGTTAGTTTCAAGTTTGTTAATATTTTTATTCATGATGTGTTATGTTTTTTGTTAGCTTTTATTTGGTTCTTGCTTGTGGATTCGTGATTTTGAAGTTTTTGAAAAGTAAAATCTTTTGTTTCTTAGTTTTCAAATAGAATTATGTCTTGCTCGAGGATGTGTAAGAGCTAAGTATGGGCGAATTTTATGAGAAAAATATTTACTATTTTATTTTCCCTTATTTTATATCTCTTAGTGGGTTACACATGCTTAATTTTATAGAATCGGCCTTGTTTTATAATTTTGGTTAATTTTGTAATATTTTGAATTTATTTAATTAATGTTGAATTTTGATACTATTTCTATTTTTTAGCTATATCTTAGGTTCTAGATATCAGATTAGGTAATCTTTACATTGTTTGAAAGCTTCGAAAGAGAACTACAACTTTATGTTTTAATCCAAGCCTAATTCAAATGTTTTGGAGGTTATATATGGCTGAAAAGTTGAAGTTATGTCTCTATCCTAGCTAAGCCCATCTAATGACATTGATAAAAGTGCATAACAAACATGATATTAGATTTGTTTACCCTAATGACATTGATAGATATTGAGATTATTTGCTTAAATCTTACACTCAATGTTAATAATGTTGAGGAAAAAATTAATATTGGGATGTGAAATATAATTAAATAGTGATAAGGAAAATGGCTAATAAGTTGATTAAAAGATCTAGAAATTTAATCTAAATAGATTAAGGAGAACATATGATCAATGTATGAAAAACCAAACTAGATCAGTCGGTTGAATCAGAAAAATCATGAACTAGTCACCTGACTAGTCCAATTAACCTTTAAACCTATCCTTATAAAATCAGTTAAAAAATTAGTGAACCAGTGACAAACTAATCAAATCATGTGTGCTAGTTACAATTTTCAAAATTCAACCAATTTTTAAAAAAATTATTTTTTTTAAATATTTACAAAAATAATATTATTTTTGCTTGATATTATATACATATTCAAAGTTTAAAGTTTCAAACAGTAAAAAATCACTTTATATATATATATAAGATATATAACCAAAAAATTGGGTTCAATATTAATTTTTTGTGATAATTTAAATTATAAACTTATGAAATTTTAAAATTATTTAAAAAAAATTTAAATATTTTTATATTTTATACACATAAATTTAACTTTATGATAACTTAATTATTTTAACTATATATTTATATATTAAAACTTTTAGTTTATACTTTATATTATAATTCTGGTTCGACCTTAATTCGACCCCGATTGAATCATTAAACCTTGAATCACTCTCATTTCCAATTCAATGACCAATCCAATTTTTAAAACATTACATTTGATTATTGAAAATCACCAAATGGTGTATGAATTTTGGGGATTTGTTATAAATGTGACTTATACATCCCAACCAAGTTAATAAGATAGCATAAGTAAATATTGCATAATGTACCCTTAGAATTTAAGGATGAATTCTTTTCAAGGGGTTATACTATGACACCCTTAAGAATTTAAATTTTTACATACCTAGGTATTGATTGCTTATTAATTTGGCCAATGGGTTTTTGCTTAGATAATATAAATTAAATTCCATGAGTGGATTAAATATAATAAGTGTATGGAGAAAGATATGGATAGCAAAAGGTTTGATGAAATACAAGCATTTGTAAATGGTTAAGAGTAAGAAGATTTTTTAACGTCATTAATGCTAGAGAGTGAGGCAATAGTCAACTATATAGTTAACTTTGGCCATTCAAGGTATATTCTAAACTAGCATAGCCCACTACATAGTCAACTATAGCTTAGAAAAAGGAAGCTAATAAGTGAAAGACATAAATTTCTCCTTTTTCCAAAATGCCCTTACTATTATAAAAGCCAAACTTCGACCCCTAAGTGTCATTAGTCCTCATTTTTCACTCTTTAAACCTTAATCCTCTCATTCTCTTATCTCTTCCTCCTTCTTTTCTTCTCCTTTCTAAATTAGATTATCAAAGGAGTAAATTTCCATTAAGTTTATATACAATCAAGGTAAAATCTCTTGAATGCTAACCCCTTTCAATTATTCTTCAATTCCCTTTTAAGATTTATCAATTAATAGATTTAGTTCAAAGAAGGGATATGAACCCTAATGTGAAATAATTAGGATTTTGAATGGTTAGGGTTAAAAGATAACCAAATTAACCTTCTAATATCTCTGCCAAATTAGGTGAGTAAACATCCTAACTCAAATTCAAGTTTTTGAATTTTTTTTATTAATTTTGTGTTTAAGTTCTAAATTTTTTGAATATATAAGAAATATTATTATTTATGATGATTTGTGATGACTAGATGATGATTGATGATGGAAATGACCTTAATGAAGTCCCACTAAGATGTATTTGTGTTTTAGTATGGATTAGTTAAGTAACAAATGGATTTGAATAAATTTGAGAGTAGATGAACAATGATTTCCTAAGAAATTTGCAAATTTTGAGGTCATAGTTAACTATATAGTCTATTGTGTGGCTCTAAAACTTCATAATCACTAAATAAGTTCACAGTGGCCTCTAAAGCTTTATAGTTAACTATACTTGGATAGAATTGTTATGTTGACTTTAATGGGTCATAACTTTTTCATCTTATGCTTATTTTTAACAAGTTACCTATCTTTGAAAAGATAATTAAATCTACTTTTAAAGGCAAATGATTTCACATTAATATCTCATATATGTTCTAATATATCACCAAAATAGTAAACAAAGGTAATGAATTCTAGATTAGGAATTATTGAATTTTTTAAAGTAACTTGTAAAGAACATAACTCCTTGTATCTTAACCAATTTTAGTGAATGACTAGTCCATCGAAAGCTAATTGAGTCTATTCTCCTATAAAATAAGTTTTATTAATAATAAATTATAATTTTTGAGTCACTCATGTAATATCATTCAAAGGTCAAAATTATAATGATCATATAATGGATGACACATAGCTTAAGTTGACATACCATACTACACACAAAGCTAAGCTATATTCTGGGCTACCAAGGTTAGGATAAGTTAGTATATGATAAATGAAAGTTTAATGCATGAATAATAGCAATGCATTGAGGCACAGTAGTTTAGTAGTGTGCTAGTTGAATTTTAAATTTTACTATTATGTTATTGTCAATGTGTAACCATACCAATAGTTATGGTAATGCTGAGATGCTTATGTTACATTGTAAGATAAGTTGATATATATACATTATTGATAGAATGAATTGAATTGTGTGACCATGCCAAGAGGCATGCAATGTTTGAAATTTAAAAATGTGAATGTCACTAATGAAATAGAAAAATTAAAATGCTAGTTAAAGCACTTGTGATATTGTAATAAATTTACATTTTGTTTGATATTGATTGACTATAATAGGCCATGTTGGCTTGATACATGACTGTTCACATAAATTCATGATGAATGTGATGTTATAAGCTCATGCTCTTTATGAATGGAATGTTATGAACTTATACTTCTTATAAGCAATAATGATTTGATTATGATGAGAATTGTGTCCTAATAGGCAAAAAGATGACATGATGGGGTGAATTATGTTGTGATATGATTAAAGCACAAGGATTTATATACAACTATGTACACCAAAATTTATGTGCAAATTTAGTGAAGGATAAAGTTAACCTGAAATGCATAAAGATAGTGTTTGTAAGGATATAAGGATGACTTGAGAGTCACAAGGGGATTTGCATGCTTTTCTTTCATTCCTTCATTATTTCATGGTGCTTTTATGTGATGTTTAAATATATGGAATTGTGAACATACATGTAATTATTCTACATAAAAGGACTTCTCCCTTATGAATTGAATTAACAATGGATGAAAAAAAGTAATAAATGAATAAATGATGTGCTCATGACTATGACTCAATGAACTGTGATTCTATTTATATTGTTCTTGTTATACAAGCTATTCATTAATGAAGCTATCTCTTTTCTTCTAATAAAGGTACAATAGTATAATTATTAATTAAAGTGAAACCTGATTGTCTTAATGAACATAGATATGCATGGGTGAATTTAAGTTTTATAACATAACTTAAATTGATTATATTTTATAAACTTCTAAATGTTTATTCATTGAGTTTCAATGGAACCCTCTCCTTTATTTTATCTATTTTATCTTCTTTAGGGATTATTCTCCTTAGATGTCTAATTGCCATTAGATAGGATGAAAGTGAGCCCACTCGTGTAATTTTAGCACTAAGGTAAGCATTATGACGGTTCGATTAGTTTTGCACATTAAACCATCCATACATTTTATATTTAAATTCTTAAATATAACATGCTTTTTGGAAGCATAACATCTTTGTATGTTAAGTATTGTATTAGACATATTTAAGAAAGGCTAGTAGATTGCCACTAAAAGTGACTTGCTATACTAGTCATGTGCCTTAATCTTGGATCATGTTAGGAGCTTTTACAAATATCTTTATCTTACTTCATATACTCATGGTTTATCTAGGAATTTTTTAAAGTTTCATAAAAGCATTAGATATGAAAATACACAATAAACGTATTAAATTGTAGTTATGAACTTATTAACTTTCCCTTCACCTTTTATCTTAATCTTAAAGTTTGATGAATAGGTATAAAGGAAAGTGATGATGACAAAATTACATCCAAAATATTACATGTCACATCCAAACATTATTGTTAACATCTTATGAAATGGTCATAGTCTATATTATTGGTTGAAAATATGGTACATAAACATTATTTACTTGTGAAAGTGACATAACTTCCTGTATGCTTAGAGTAATATTTGTTTGAAATATGAAGGATTTGTATATGAAAAGTTATATTTAGTTTAAATCACACTAGAAACTATTACATGCCTTCATGATGATAGCTGCTTATTTGTTTAGCATGCTTAAACTGTTGTATCAATTACCGGCTATTGTGATTTCTATAAAAATGACTTATAGTTAGTAGTTTTTTTTATAGTTTTCCAATTTGTTAGAATGCTTTGTATGAGAGCCATTTCTTTAATCCAAGCAACTTAAAAGCCTTTGCACATTCTATAGTGAGATGCATTTTTTGACTTGCATCTTACCTTGCAATATGTGTGTCAATTTTCCATAAAGCCAGATTAAGATAAGGCAAATAATTATATCTTTACACTTAGTTTTTTCTATATTTTTATAGTTCAATGTGGTCATATATCCACCATAGCTATCCATGACCTTAAGAAAGAGAAAGCTAGAAAATCTTAGCATTGATTTTACTAACCATTTTAATCTCTTTGTTTGGACTTTAAACAAGTTGGCTAAGCTCATTGGCTTATTCACCAACTACATGAAATTGACCAAGGCTTTTGAAAGTGTTTGGCAATATTTAAAGAAAGCGATAAGACACTCCTTTAAATATTATCTTATACCTATCCTTATTACATGGTTTGATATTAAAAATTAATTCAAGAATACATATTTTTGCTAACTCACAATTATCTTTTTATTGCAAAGTGAAAAGGCATAGATCGATTAACCTAAAGAGCCAATTTTGACTCAAAAGTTAATCAACCTAAAGGATAACTAACCATTTAATAAGTTGATCAACCATCTATCCTATAAGAAAATAATGAAGGAACTATAAAATAGATATCATCCCTCATTCTTAAATAATACCAATTTATATTTCTATTGCATGATTACTAACTTTAGTATTGAAACATACTTGATGAACACATCTTTGCCATGTACAACCACTTTTGTTTACTTTACAAGGTCTCTTAGCATTAGCAGACACTAAAAGAAATGCTAATGCAAGCTAACAAAGCCTAGAAATACTAGCCAATGGACAAATATGTTAATTAGCTCCAAGAAGGGTTTCCCAAAACTTACACAACATGGGAAAAGATAACTCAATAAGTACCATCCATTACTTACCTCACTCTTAAATTTACATTAGTATATGCCCATTTTGAATAATCACTAATTTTGCCATCATTGTCCAAGATCCTTTTAGCCATAATCGATTGCTTGAGAGAAAAAAAGCTAATATGAGCTAAAAGTTAAAAACCTAGATAGAAAATAGTAATATAAGGTTTAGATAGATGAACCATGAGCTGCTTTACTAAGCTTGAGTAGATCCTAGTAACTTTTTGCCAAACTAGAACATAATCCCTAATAACTAAGCCTTAGCAAATCCTCAACAATTTTTTATCAAACCCAATTATGATCCATGGTAACTAAACTTAAGAAGATCCCTAAAAACTTTTTGTTAATTCTAAATGCAATTCTCAATAACTAAGCCTAAGCAAATTCTTAATAATTTTTTATCAAACCCAAACACGACCCTTGGTAACAAAGCTAAAGCAAATCCTCAACAATTTTATGTCAAACTTAGACCAAATCCCTATTGACTAAGCTTGACTAGATCCTTAATAACTTTTTAACAAGTGACACACCCATAGGATTATAAAATTACATTATAATTATGTGACTAGTAATTTCAAAATTGTATAAGTAATTAGAAAGGTTACGAAAAGGTTTGGGATAGGTAATTAATTATGGGAAATGAAGTTTAAATGTGAAAATAGAAATAAAGAAATTATATAGTTGTGTGAAATTATATTTGAAATAGGATGTGTGGAGAAATTTTAGAAAGATATTTATTAACTCACTAAAATTATAACCCTTCTGAGTTATAAAACTCAAACCTAGCATTTTCCTTACTTCTTTAGCATAATGGTCGACTTCCTTCTTCTCCTCATTCCTCTTAATTTCTTCCAAGATTCATTTAGCAAAGACTAAGAATACTCTTTCAAACTATCATCAATTTCTTTAGTGATCAAGGTAGTATAGATGATTTATGATCTTGAGACTAAGGTTCCATTAAAGTTGATAATAGCGAGAAAGGATTGGGGATCTAGTCACTAATTTAATGTTTATATGTATAAAGCTAGTTTTCCTTCACTTGTTCTTCTTTTCATCTCCTTAACTCCTTTAATTTGAAGTAAGTAGATAATGTACTTACTGATAAATAGTTTATTGATTTAATTGTTTATGAATTCTTTAATAAAAAATGATGAATTGAAGCTAGAATATGGCAGATAAGCTAGAAATAGGTTGTTTAAGCTGAGACCAATGTTAAATGTTATACATGCTAAGTTAATTTTGATCATATGATCTTGCATGTTAAGGTGGCTTTGGTTAGAAATGGATTTTTGCATTTTCATTTAGGATTTCTAAAGTTTCTAAATTGGTACTCAAGTACTACCTTGATTGTGGTACTCAAAAGGCAATATTTGAGTATCTAATTCAAGTACTAAAAGCCCTAAAACTTTTTATAAGCAAATACTCGAGGAGGGAACTCAAATACTAACCCATCATTTCAAGGCTTAGTATTCAAGTACCATACTTGAATATTATGATTAGCTTATGGTTCTTCTTTGAGATATTTGAGTAGGGTATTCAAGTATAGTCATAATTGGAAAGAGCATACTCAAGTCCTATACTCAAATACCTTATAAGGCTCAATATAATTCTAAACATGAATTAATTATCAAATTAAATATATACATATATATCACTTATGCCAGATCATGTGTTCCTATACTTGTTCGTTTATAATTAATAGATAAATGTATGGTGATAGATGAATTATGAAATGTTAAAACATGAGTATGAATTAAAATGGATTCTAAAAATTGAAATGTAATAAAGATATGGTATGTGAAAGAGGAATAAATATGAATGAAATGCTTAAACCATATTCAAGAAATTATTGATTATGATTGATAATTATCGAAAGGAATAAGGCTAGGACTATGATAGATAAAGTGGACTAAAGTTACAAGACAAGCTAATTGTACAAATTCAATGTTGTTTACTATCTAATTTTATTTATTTCAAGTATGAAATACTGGATTATGTATAATTGTGATATTTGAATTGTGATTTATGTGAAATGCTACATTGTTAAGTTGAATTATGAATTATTTGTTATTATATGATCTATAAATGTTAGACAAGTAAATTATTTGCCTATTAAGACTCTAAGTTTAAATTTTTTTCCTTAAAAATGTTTTCAAATGATCAAGTTGAAGCTCCATAGCCACTACCAATAGTTCAGTAGTTAAATTATAAAGCAGCCATAAATAGCAGATAAAATGTTAAATTGAGAAACTACAAGAACTTCAAAAAATCTATAGATATTTTATATATATGACAACATGACTTTTATGTAAATAATAATACAATAATGAAATGTAGCACTTTAATTAAGTAAGTCTTAAAGTGTAATTATTTGATGATACCAATTAGAATTAGATAGGCCAATAGATACTAGCAACAAAATCTATGCTAGTTATGGTCAAATGAGTTATGACATTAAACCTAAATACGATCCCCAATAACTAAGCCTAAGATGATCCTTGACAACTTTTTACCAAACCTAAAAGTGATCCTTGGTAACTAAGTTTAAGCATATCCTTATTAATTTTTTGTCAAACCTAGATGCAATCCTTAGTAACTAAGCCTAAGCAGATCTTTGATAATTTTTTGTTAAACTCAAATCAAATCCTCAATGATTAAGCTTAAGTAGATCCTCAATAATAAATCCTATCAAATATAGATTACTAGTTATCTAACAGCCTTTGTGCATGTGTCTTACAAGATAACCTTAATAGGTCATGCCCCAAAATCTCAAATGAATCATAAAATGACTCAAGGCCAAGCAACCCAACTCTATCTAATAACAACTTGCTAGCCGACCCTTAATTCGCATGGATCAAATCATTTTCAATCAGTTATTATAGTCTAAAAGCTTGTAATATGGTCTATGGCATATATTATTTCATTGGCTCAAGTATTATTTCACTATACTCATAAAATGAATTCAAGTGTAAACCTTGAACATGAATCTTGGCACTAACATCCATAGTTGATACTTTGATCTTCTGTCATGACATATGCTAACCTAACCAATGGAAGCCTCTTTACAACTCCACCGTTAGTTCCTTATTTCTTAATCCCACAATATTGAAACCTCCTTTCCAAAACAATATGATGAAAGGAGCAAATGACATTAATATTTTGCTCAAGTACTACACACACAGTTGAACACATGACCCATAAGGCTGCATAAATATCCCTTGCTATGAGCACTTAGACAAATGCACACTTAGCTACATGGACATAAAGACCTACATCCATATGGACACCCTACCATATCCACTCTATAAATAAGGACCCTTATAAACCCCAATCCATCTAATACACCCTTAAGTATTAGTTATTCCCCTTCCCTCTCTACCTTGTAAGTCTTCTAGCTAATACCCATTTTATTAGGAATTTGTTAGGTTCAATAAACCTAGATTGTAATCAATGACAACTTCCACAACAACCATATCCCATGTTAAAGATGCTTAAAAATCATACTTATTACTATCTTGTAGAATTATGTGCATTTAAAATTGTGCTCTAATTTTCAAAATATTAAAAATCTCACCTATTAACTAAAATATAACCTAAAAAAAGGCTCTTGTATTTTAACTTATAAAGCTCTAATGATTTCATTGAAAATAATTTTTTAAATTTAATACATTAGGATAAATAAATTCTGATCTCTTAAAATAATAAAAATAATTTTAAATTTTTATAAATAAATTCTATTACTTGAAACATAATGAAAAAAATGCATATAATTAATTGATGGTAGATTCTACAGTACCTTTTTCACAATTTCAAAACCTAGAGTAGCTAAACCAATCTATTGTTGACATTTCAAAAAGTTGCTAGCTAGATTGTTTATTTCAATTCAAAAAAATGCCCCCAAAGCTATGGTAATTCTAGGAAATGGCTTATTATGGTTTAATCTCATTTGCCATATAGATCCACATATCATTTAGACTTGCTTGAGCCCTTTATGATTGTGGGTGGATTTGGAAATTAGAGTTCCAAGAATAAACTTGTTTTAGAGCCATATGTAAAGGTTCATTATTTTCTAACACCGGTCCGGTGTTAGTGGGTTGAAGATGTAACTTCCATTAAGTTTCCAAAGGCAATGGTGGCATGGTGCACTTTAATTGAGCTTTCTTGTATATGAAAAAAATCAATTTCTTATTACATAAAAAATATGCTTGAAAAATAAACTTGCATATAAACATGGAGAAATCATTTTTAACATTTTTTTATTAATATGACAATACATAGTTAAGTGATAGTATAATACTAATTCACATTGATTATGGATCAAATTTAAATCCTATTTTTTATTATGATATCCAAAATTATAAAAACTATTACACCTATTACAATTAAAATGTTTTACTTGTAATTGATTAATTAACTACAAATAGGATATTGATTTCATTTGAAATAATTTAATAATTAAGTAAGTGAAAATGTTTTAGAATTAAAATTAATTAGAAGTGATTGTATAGGTAGGGGAGAAATTTAGTCAATGTTTTTCCATTTTGCTTGTAAGACTTTTGGCCCCTTATATATTCTTAACTTTAGCTACCTATCCTTATTTCTCTAATTCTCTCTAAAATGTAGAACTTCTTATCCTCTCCTTCTTGTTGCAAGCAAGAAGGTCACTCTACTCCATCAATGTTTCATTTTCTTTTATCTAAGGGTCCATTTAGTTTAGGAGAAAATAAAATTTTTAAAAAATACTCTTCTAAGAAAATATATTTCTAAAAAATAAATTGATTTTCTGTTGTTTGATGCATAAAAAAATATTTTTTGGTATTTGGTGCACAAAGAAAAATTAATTCCATTTAAAGTAAATCAAAATTATTTACTTCAAAATTATTATAATTTTATGTACTTTTTAAAAAATTTAATAAAATTGTTATCATTATTGATGTCCAATATTCTAATGATGACTGGTCTCTGATAATAAAATATATATTAAAGATATTACAAAATTTTATATATAAATTCATATAATTAGTTTAATTAATTATTGTAAAATATTATATAAGAGAGCATTAATTAATTATTGTAAAATATTATATAATAGAACATCTATCACGAGGAAGAAAGGAAGAATACTTTAGTAAATATTACATGAAAATATGCACTAGATTTTAATAAATAAAAAATAAATTTTATAAAAATAGAAATAGAGCATCTGTCATAAAAATATTTAATAAATAAAAATAAATTCTGGTTGTGATCGCAATTACATAACAATGTGAGAAAGCAGAAAGCTTGGACTCGGGCATGGATGTATTGAATAACAAGGAAAATGAATTCCGTTTTTAAAGATGGAAAATTACTTTCCCAAAAAATAATACAACTTTCTAATTGATCAAAATTTATTTTCTTGTTAACCAAAATTTTTGAATATCCAAACAAGGAAAAGTTAGAAAAATGAATTCTAAAAATTCATTTTCCCCCAACCAAACAAACCCTAAGTAAAGTAAAGTTTTCCACTCTTCAATCTTCGTGAAACTTCTCTTTTACTTCTTTTTTGAATTTAGGTGATTATAGGTTTTTATCTCAAATGAAATTTTTGGTAGCCTAACCTCAAATTCTTGATTGTAGATGTTTAGGAGTAGGCTAATCCCATTTCTACCACCTATCGCCTCATCTATAAGCAATGAATAAACTTTCTAACTAAAATTGTGTGTTTTGAACGATTTACATTGGATTATGTTACGTTTTTTCTTGATGTTGGTATCATTTGAGATTGAATGACTTATAATGATTTTTGTTATGAATTTAATGTCAATTTTATTAGATATAAAGCTATTCTTATGCTCTATGATAGTTGAATTACATGAAAATGCATAAAGAATGAGATTTGGGAAGCATTTATTGCATGTGAATAGTATTTTTCACTACAAAAATGCAAGAATTCATGTGTGAATCAATTATGCATCAATTCATCTTCTACAAAATCAAAATTTAGCATGACTAAACTGAATGGTAAATCGAATTAGCGAGGTTAAAACGTAATCTCCCCTACATTAATCAATTCATAAATTGATTCAGGTATCATAAATTCACACAGAAAGACTTAAATCAATTCAAACCTCGTAAAAACTTGCTAAAAACTCTAAATTGATTCTTCAATTAATTCATCAGATCTAACCCTTGCATTTTGTTATGAGATCATTCTTAATTGGGCATTTGTGACATAAATATTCAATATGAGCTGGAAAGACTGTGGTAATGTTGAAATTGTGTTCTAATATGGAATTTATGGCAATGACATAATTTAATTGAAAGCAACTGTAACAATTAATCCCTTATTTATAAATATGTAACTATTATATTCCTTAAATTTCATAACAAACATTATTAGTCCTTTATTTTTACTTATTATAATTATTCATTCCTTCATTTATTTATAATATTAAAATAAATAAAAATTATTGTGATAGATTGTTAAATCTCACCTCAACATGTCAAATATACACTTACTTTTCAATTGTATTCTTTCTTTTCATTATTTATTTTGGTGTCAAAAGTGAAGAGAAAGACATATAATTTTAATAAAAGTAAAAATAAGAGACTAATAGTATTAGTTTTAAATTTTGAAAAATGTAATTCTCACCACTTTTACAAATGAAGGGATAAATATTATGCTTACCCTTTAATTGAAGTGTAATGATTAGTTTTTAAAGATGTGCAACTATAATCACGGCTTGAAGTCTACTCTTGATCAACCTTATACATATACTTATATCTATTATGTGAAAATTTAATTAATTTATTTTAGAATAGTATATCATTTGTGGCATTTGCTTACACCCACACACATGTGTATATTTATTCTAAAATAAATTAGTTAAACTTCTAAGTAATAGTATAAATACATGTAAAAGGATGATCAAGAATTGACTTCAAGCAATGATTGTGAGCGTGGGGTGGGGCTATCATTATTATTATTATTATTATTATTATTATTATTATTATTATTATTATTATGGCAAAGTGATTGAAATGCTAGTTAAAGCACTTATTTATATCTGTAATAAATTGTGTAAATTGTGCTATATATGAGATATGATAATGTTAGAGGTGATATCACCTAATGATATTATGGCTTTCAGCATAAGATCCACACGCCTATTTGTGAGATATAAAGATAACTCGAAGGGAAAAATATAAGACCTATGATAGATAAGGATAGGCAGAAGTTACAATGAAATTTACATTTTCATTTTTTTTTCCCCTTAGTAATACATGTTATGAATTAATTGATATAAAATTGTGTAATATGACATGGATACAGGAATGATATTGTGCATGATTATTATCAACATTTTTGCAAAGTTATTTTTCTTACATGCTTGAACCTTTCTACAATGAACATATAGAGGGATTTCTTTTCTTGTTAAAGTTGGTAATGATTGTGATTATGAGTGAAATTGGAATATTCCTAATTCATGTCCTTAGGATGATTAGAAAGGAAATTCTTGAATAAAATATTTACTATGATTAAAAATAAAGATCATTTATAAAAATGAAAATGAAATATAAAAATAAATTATAGAATATAACGATCAAGTAATTTTTTAATATAATAAAAGTAAAAAATAAAAAATGAGAGAGAGGGGGAGAAAGAGAGATCAATGAGCAAATAAGTGACACATGTAGGTGGAAGAAAGTCAAACTGGATCTTAATAATGAGATAGGTGATATATAAACAACATAAAATAATTTAAAAAAATAGATAAAAAAATAAAAGAATTATAAAGTAATATAAAAATTAAAAATAACAACTAAAAATTAAAAGAACTAAAAGTAAGGAAAATGCAAGTGGGCGGGTTGCGTCTCACATATAACAAAGGAGAGAGAAAATATTAGAATAAAAATAAAGGAAAGAAAAGCTAGTTCGCAAAGGGGAAAAGGAGAAATAATACATGAAGGATGCATATAAAATTAACACGTGACAAATAATTATATTAGCAACACACAACAAAAGTGTACGGATCTTTAATAATAAAATATTAATATTGATTGACATTGATTTTAATAGCAAGCATCACATTTGGAGCCCCGATGCTCGTAGCCCAAACTAGAATATTCCTTCAGCACCTAAATTCGGTGTTTTAAAATTTGATCTCCATTAAAAAAGGCGGTTTAAATCAAATCAATTCAACTAATTAAATTAAATGATCGAATCAATTATTATATTTTTATATATAATAAATTATATATTATGTATATTTATATATCTTATTACTATATTTTTAAAATAATAAATAAATATTAATTTTATAATAATTATAATAATCATTTAGCACAGTTTTAATTCAAATAAAAAAATAAATGATAAAAATTATTTTTTTAATTCAAATTACTTTCACAAAAATTTTAATTCTCTTCATTTAATAATTGTTTCAATTGACAAAAATATTAATTTATAATAAAAATTATTCATCCCAATCTTTATAATTTACCAAGAGTCAATAAATATTTTTTTAAAATTCTTGGATAGATTCAAGAATTTCAAAACTTTGTTAATCTATTTTTACAAGAAAACTTTAACATTCTTCTGTTTTTGAACAATATAAAAATTTAAAAATTTTTAAAATAAAAAATTATAATTGTTTACTTTTTAAATTCAATATCCTAAAGTATATGTTTTATTTATTTTGCATTCTTACTACATATATAGGATAAATTAACTTTCAACAATTTTTTTTTTTACATTATACTTTCCTAATTAAGAGTATTAAGACTTTTTATTTTTTTTTCATGTTTACATTGAATTTTTAAATTAGACTAAAGTTGAATTCTATCATTTAAAAAAAAAGAAATAAAGAAAAAAATAACAGGTAAATAGATTGATCAAATCACCGGTTCAACCGGATCAACCTAAGTTTTTTTTTTTTTTTACCAAACCAGTTAAAGGTTAATCTAGTCCATTTTTTAGCCCAAGTGCCGGATTTCACAACACTACCTAAATTGCTTCATACAGATTTGGTTTTCAGCTTGAATTCCAAAACTCCTACTTTCACTGATGCCACCATATAATTTACCTTAATTGAAAGATAAATAAATTTGAAAGTAATCTTATGAAAATAAAATTTTCGGATGCAAGTGGGGTTATCGCTACCTGTGTTTCATAACAAAAAAATTCTCGATAAATTGAAAAGATTTTATGATAACAAATATAATTAAAATAAAATTTTCAGAGGATATAAAACTTAAATCCTAACATCATGTGGAAAGAAATTCATTTTTTTAAAAGAAATGAAATTATGTTTTTTCATTGACTCCAGACGGGAGGTTAAAGTGAGAAACTGAAAGCCTGATCGAAATTCACCGCCGATTAAGGATTTATTTATTTTAGTGAAAAATTACTTTTCATAAGAATATAATTTTAAAATATTAAGATAATAAAATATAATTTATGTATTTAATATTAAATATAATAATTTTGATTCTACTGCCATGATTCTAGGGATTTTTTTTTAAGAACAGTATAAATATACATGATACTTCTTTCTTATATACAAGAAAATAGAATTTTTCTACAAAAATTATTTTTCAAAGAACAAACAGCCTAAATACTAACCGAAAAGAAGTTATACAACGTGAGTTCGCCTGATTCTCTTTTGGCCATTTATAATCCAACTTCAAGACTTCTACAAATCACATACCATACAAAAGAATGCACTTCACATAATGAGAACAAAATGAAAGCAGTGGATTTCAAAGAAGCCAGCCCCTTCCCCCATTTAGCCATTCCATACCAAATATTAATAAAAATATATATATTCCTAGCCTCACCATAATACTAAAATGTTAATACCACTGCGTATATTTTGACTAGTTCTTAACTACGACATAATGGTTAAACGGATTCTAAAATTAAAGAGTTTTCTGACTTATTTTCTGACTTATCCAAAAAAATAAATAAATATTAGTACCAACTACCAAGAATTTCCATATTATAACAGAACCAGAAATATTTCTCTATAAGGCACTTTATACACATAAATTCCGTTGCTTCGAAATCTTCTCTGCATGCGATGAAGATGCACTTTCACTGAAGTATACATACAAGTTACAGATTTACAATGAAGGTTGTGTCCAAAACAATTTCTTCTAGCATCAATTTTTTGTGCTTTATGCCTAAGATATTTGTACTCACATGGTAATCCGATGAAAATCCGCCAAAAAGTGATTATAAAAAATCCAGTAAGTGCTACAATCTTCAAGCCTATGAAATAAAAAATAACACCAGAAAGCACGTTAAGAGCAGCCTTTAAAGGACACATTACTGGACTAGCTTATCAAATGCCAATCAACAAATTGATTGCGGGTATGAAACATCCAACTTTATAGCTAAGCAAGACATGGTAACACAAACAAGTAAACTAGCTGAAAACAGGACATGCTATCCTCTAAAAAGTAAGCTTTTAATAGTAATGAAGATTAGTTGATCTAAGAACTAAGATATTTGCTCGAAACTTCAGCAAGTCTATTGCTCTTATGTCCCAAACATTAATCTAAACAAATCCTTAGATGCCACAACAAGGAATCCTCGTGAAAATAAAGCAACCTGGCAAATTTGACAATCTGAATAAGCAGAAAGGGAGGACCAGAGTCGGAAAAATTAAACCCAGCAATTCTAAAAATTTGATTGTTGGACCACTAGAATTCTGTTAAATTAATAGCTGATCCCACAAACTCAATTTCCTACCTCTATTGCTGGACCTTGAGCACCGGGAAGGCAATCACATCCCGAATACTTGGAGAATTTGTCAAAAGCATCACGAGCCTATCAATTCCGAGTCCCTGAAAATAATATACTCTTCATTAATGGAAATTCATGACAACATATATGGAAAGGAGTCAATAGAAAATATTGAGATGCAGCAAGATAAAAACACAAAAATCTCCACTCCCATACTAATGTCATTAATAGAAACACACACTTGTACACATCAAGAAACTGTTATCATACATTGACATTCTAACATCGTTATATCAAAACAGTTTGGTTTATTGAACTACACATCCATATACATATTCTACCAAACCTTTATTCTCCTATTAAAATGCTCCAATATGAAACCCAACAAATTACATCAGATTTAGATCCTTGTGGAAAGACCTGAATTATAATACAACATTGAGATTAATAATAGTGTGGATGTGATTGCCAATCACAATTCATCTTTCAAAACACCCTGCATATAAATATGCAATTTGCTATCCAGTAATGAATTTAATGCATGACAGAATGGCCTGTAGGAATTGTTCCATGTTTTGTCCATAAAATTAAGGGTTTCAGTAGAACAACTAAAAGGGAAAATTGCTAGCACTTTAGTGATACAGTGACACCTGATACAGCCTCAGGGCTTTACTCTGCATCATATGTTTAGGGTTCAAACCCATGACTTTGTGTGTGTTAAGTGGATCTCCACTCCTACCATTACCATAAAAAAGAGAAAAAAAGGGAAAAATTAATCTTGCCACATTATACACCCAAAGCCATTCTCATTTGGGATTGTAAAATAAATACACAAGATGACAAAAAGGACGATGATACCAATCCAGAAGCTGGGGGCATTCCGTACTCCAAAGCCGTTAGAAAGTCATCATCGAGAGTCACTTCATACAAGTCATCGCCATTTTGCATTCCTCCTTTCTCATCACTAGCCGCTGAAACAGCTGCTGCTTTTTTCTTTTCATGCTGCCTTATTTGATCCTCTAAGCGTCCCCTCTGCCAAGTCAAAATAACTATCATTTTTTCTTCACTATCAAACTATTCAGTTTTAGAGAGAGAAAGAGAGAGAGAGATGAAACTAATGTTCAGTTATGCCCATTTATAATCCAGTTAGGCATCTAGTGAGCATCAAAACTAGCGTTCCATCCCACCATTTCTTTCTTTAGGACGAGTGTCTTTGGATTTGATGATCTTTGAACATTTTGCTAAGTCTGTTTTCCCTCTTGATGATGCCTTGTTAAGACATAAACTGAAGCCAATTTTCCCCTTTCATGGAATCCAAGTTAGAGTAAATAAAACTGCAAAATCACATTTAAGCCTGAACTTACTTGAAAACTCCAACAAAATAATATTATGTGTTGGAAATCTGTAAAATATTTTATACTAGTCATGTGCAGCTAGGAAATCTATACAGGTCCCAATTCTTTTCTTTTTATTATTTAAACTGCTTTGTTACTGATCCTTAGGGCTCCCAGTCTATAAGATATAATTATTAGCCAAATCAAACCCCTAAGATTAGGCTCTCCTTTCGTGTATAGGGAGAAGTATTAATCATATATTAAGGAAAAAACAGTTTCTCTTTTGCACAGCATGCCTACTCTATGAGAAAGAATAGTTTTTATTTACTATTGTCATTATTGTTAGTTCCAGTAGATACTTACAGTATATATGATAACAAACTAACATTTAGTTTTGGGCTACAAACTATAGCTCTAAAGATGTACCTTACTGAGAATTTTTGAAAACCTAGTTGAGAGCTCACCTGGTCAACAGGATCAGTTAATTCAGAGAATGCATTGGCCAGCTCCCGACCACAGATGAAAAGTTCAAATCTCTCAGTCAAACCTGGGAATCTAATGGAAGGAAAGAGTTAACTCAAGATATTTCATCATTGTATTTCAAAATGGATCATACAACATACTGAGAATAAGAAAATTCACTAAATAGGAAGAAAATAAATACAGAGCCAGAGGATTAGGTATCCTACTCGAGGAAAATGATAAAATTATAAAACCAGTGATTTCCTTAACCCCTGCTTACAGAGCCAGAGGATTAAGTATCCTAATATGCAACCTTAGCAAAATTTGTGCCTTGCTCATGCTACAATGCTTGACGTGCATGCTTTTACATACTAAGGGCAGAAACCATATTTGGGCTGCCACAAAATTAAGCTAAAAGCAGAACATTAGAATTGTGCACCAAGACAATGATATCACGATATTCCAGATAACTGCCAGAATATGTCGAATGATGAAACTATTGTGGTAACAAATCCCAACAAAAGGGCAAAGTGAATATTAAACTAAGTCAAAGACAGTGATTTCCTTAACCCCTGCATAAACTATTCCACAGTCCAGACCATCAGATTACTATGAAAATAAGTTGACTTTTCCTCCCCCCCCCCCCTCTCATACCACAAAAATATTCTTCAAAACTAAAGTACATTCCTGAGCATTTAGATTTCAGTTTGTCAAGTGCACTGTTCCTAAGAGCTTAAACTTCGAGGAGAAGACCCAAAAATGGTTTTATTACAACTCTAACATAGCCCCTCATGCAGTAGCCATTTGGGCTTGAAGCATGGGCATGACACAAGCTCACCTTACCTTGTGCTGAAATTCAAATATAAGAGTGGAAACGATAGGAATTAAACCCTCAACCTTTTAGTCTAATAGACTCTGATACCATGTCTAAGTGCTGATTGTCTCTGAAAGTTTAAGCTGTTAAGAGAAGGCCTAGGAATGATTTTATTATAACTCTTGATACAGATAATAAAATTTCTACTAAAAATCTTTAATACAAAGTAAATGCTTTATATATATATATGCAGAAGATGAAATACAATGGAGGGGAGAATTTCCTACCCCAGCTGTAGTACTAAAATTCTGAATACTACTGCCTAATGTTTTTCAACAAGTTAGAAAACCAACAACTTAATTTTAGCATCCATTCAACCACAATGAAAAACATTTGACCTGTTAAAATACAACAAGCATTAATATTGAGATCTCAGTTATATGGTAGAGCTAGAAATTTTCTCTAAAGGAAGAACCATCTTACAGGTTCTAAGGTTCATCACACTTAACATAAGCCTTCAAGAATAAAGTTGTGAAGCACTACTATATGTAAAACAAGCATTAACAACAGTTGTCATAAATGGAACAGTTTGAATGTGATACATTCTGTCATCATCAAGCACAGCCATTCAATAACTACATTTAACTGTTAGGAAATGGAAAAAGAATGCTCACATTCTTGCGCATCCTTATAGTTAGTGGTAAATTTGTATTTTTCCCTATAAACTATCTCACAGAATTTAAGTTGAAACACATGTAAAACTCAGCAAATAATATTATTTGGTGGTTTCTATGTAAGATACCACTACCTTTGGTGTGGTTTAGCCAGTGGAGATATTTCAATAGGATAGTCTAGAACAAATGTAGGCTGGATGAGCTTCGGTTCTACAATAACCTCAAAAACCTAAATAAACAACAGAAAAACAGACTGTTTAATGCATGCAAGTAATATTGAGAATAGAACAAATATTGAAAGCAAAAACAAGTGCTTGATTTCCAAGATGATCAAGGATTCTAAACAGAAAATAAAGAATTGCAGAGTAGAAAAGGCTTAAAAAGGTTGATGCCAACTGACCTCATTAAGGAGATGGCCAATAGATTCACAGGCTTCAATGGAAGCTCTATCTTTATTATCAAGGCTGTTTGCAAGAGTACTCAGAGTAACTTCCTTTGCAACCCGGAGATCATTGCCCAGATCATTGAAATCAATCCCAGCTTCTTCTTTTACAAGGTTGTGCATTGTCTCCCTCCTCCAAGGCCGTTCCAAGCATATCTCCACCCCCTGCATAAATGAATTTCCTAGACTTCAGCAGATTCATATATACAGATTTAAACTATTATGCAACAAATGTCATGACCCAACAGTTTGAGAGATGTGTCAAAGCAAGAAAAAAAAATATAATACTATAATAATAAATCTAGCTAAACTCGAGAAATATTCAATGAAGTTTTATGATAGAACTAACAACAAGACCATGTTAAGGTACACTTAAAAACCAATTAAGTCCAATTCCAAGATAGTAGCTGGGTTACAAAACATGAAATGCCCATCCAATCCATTGGACAATAATGTAAGTACCTGTACTTGTTGTATCTAGAGGGTTCTAGAATGGCTATAGCCCCAGAGCCCATTACTGTATATATAGATGTATCTCTTATTAGCTTAATATATGAAATATTTTTCCTCTATATGTTCTCTCTACTTTCTCTACTTTCACGTGATATCAGAAATAATACAATAATAAAGTTTTATCCCACTAAATGAAGTCAGTTACATGAATCACACAACACCATTGGACTCTATCCGAAACCAAAATTTCAAGAATGTTATTCACGAGGAGATCCCTTTTTACAATTTACCTTAGCCTCCTTTCTAGCCTCCCTCTACACCTTTTCACAAGACTAAAGATCATGTGATCAATTCTTCTCACTGATACTTCCAGTAACCTTTTTTACACATGTCCAAACCACCTTAACTATCTGTCATATTCTCCTTAATATATGTCATGCCAATATTCCCTCATATACATTCATTTCGTATCTTGTCCTTTCTTGTGTGATCACATATCTATCTTAACATTCTAATTTTGCTACCTCTATTTTTTGCCCTTATCGTCCCTTTAAAGTCCAACATTTACTACCATAAAGCAAAGCTAGTCATATACCAGTTCAATCAAAAAAAATTTTAAATTTAGTAGGTACTTTGCGATCACAAATAATCTCTGATGCCTTTCTCCATTTTAACCATCTCACTTGTATCTTGTGCAATGATATCTCCATCAATTTTCCCATCGCTTTGTAATATTAATCTCAGATAATTAAATTTAGACATTTGCAATATGATATGCTCTCCAATTCTTACTTCTAAATTATTTCTATCTTGCTTCTTATTAAATTTGCAATACATGTACTCTGTCTTACTCCTACTCAAGTAAAAACCCTTTGATTCCAATGCCTATCTCTAAAGCTTTGAATTTATGCCAAGAAGATCTACAACAGAAGCTATTTATTTTCTACAGAAATTGATGGAAAGATATCGGAATAAAGAAAAAGACTTACATATGATTTTCATTAATCTAGAAAAAGCCTACGATCGAGTACCAAAATAAGTGTTGGGAAGGCTCTTGAAAAGAAAGGAGTTCGTATCGTATATATCCGAGCTATAAAAGACATGTATAATAGAATAACTACAAGTGTAAGAACTCCCAGAGAAAAAACAAAGGAATTTATTATAAGAATAAGTCTACATCAGGGTTCAACCTTGAGTCCTCATTTATTTAATCTAGTTTTAAATGCTCTTACTAGGGACATACAAAAAACTATCCTCAAATGTATGCTATTTGTACATTTGGGGACGATATAATTTTGATTAAGAAATAAAGGGAAGAAGTTAACTATAAACCAGAACTTTGGAGACAAGCATTGAGATCAAAGGATTTTTACTTAAGTAGGAGTAAAATTGAATATATGCATTGTAAATTTAACAAAAAACAAAATATAAATGATTTGGAGGTAAAAGTTAAAAAGCATGCCATATAAGTATTTGGGATCTATATTACAAAGTAATGGGGAAATTGATGGAGACGTCACACATAGAATACAAACTAGATGGTTGAAATAAAGAAAAGCATCAGAAATTATTTGTAACTACAAAGTACCAACTAAGCTTAAAAGAAAATTTTTATCGGACCATTATACAACTAACTATACTTTATTATAGTAAATATTGAGTTCTAAAAGGACAATAAGAGTAAAAAATGAAGGTAGAAAAAATGAAAATGTTAACATAGATGTATGGTCATACAACTAAGGATAAGATGCAAAATAAATGCATATAAATGCATATTGGCGTGGCACCTATTGAGGAGAAAATGATAAAAAATTAAGATAGTTTGATCATAATAAAAAATTGGTTAAGGTAATTTAATCATGTGCAAAAAAGGCTATTGGAAGCACCAATGAGAAAAATCAATCACATACTCTTTAATCCTGTTAAAAGGCATAGAAGAAGGCCAAAAAGGACGTCGGAAGAAGTTATAAAAATGGATCTCTTGATGAATAATATTGCTGAAAATTTAATTTTTGATAGAATCCAATAGCTTCATGCAATCTATGTATCTAACCTCACTTAATAGAATAAAATTTTGTTATTATTGTTATTATTGCCTATCTCCAAAGCTCAAGTTTATAATTAACCTCTTCCCTTGATTTCTCAATTAGAATTATATCATCCACAAATAACATGTATTTAGAGATATTTTCTTATATATCCCTAGTAAGAACATCTAAAACTAGATGGAATAAGTAAGGACTCAATAGTGAACTCTAATGTAAATCTATCCTTATAAGAAAGTCCTTTGCCTCACCTCCGAGAGTTCTTACCCTTATAGTTATCCCATCATATATGTTCTATACAGCCCAAACATATGCCATACAAGCTCCTTTCTTTTTCAAAGCCTTCCACAATACTTTTCTTGATACTCGACCATAAGCTTTTCCAGGTTAATGAAAACCATATATAAATCTCTTTCTTTACTCTGATACATTTTCATCAACCCCCATAAGAGATAAATAGCCTCTATTGTAGACTTTCCTAGCATAAATCCAAATTGATTCTCTACACTCCCAATCTCATCTCTTACTTTATACTTAATCACTTTCCTATCATTTTATAATGTAGTTCATAAGTTTTATCCCTTGATCGTTTACACAGTTCTAGATATCTCCTTGTTCTTATATATAAGCACTAAAATACTCCTCCTCCACCCATTTGGCATTTTCTTATACCTCAAAATCTCATTAAATAGCTTAATGAGCCAAAAGCTACCCTGCTCTCCTAAATATTTCCAAACTTCAATAGGAATACATCAAGACCAACAGCTTTATTATTATCCATCCTCTTAAGAGCTTTTTTTACCTCCCCAACTTGAATTTTACGATACTAAGCCAAGTTTTGTTCGTCCTCTTGAATTTTTAATCCTTCCATATCCCTAATCAATCCTTGCCAATCATTGAAAAGCTTATAAAAGTACTTCTCCCATCTCTTTTTGATATATTCATTTTGTGAATAAAATTTGTCCTTCTTCATCCTTAACATACCTTAATTAGTCCAAATCTCTTGATTTCCTTTCCCTATTTTTGGAAAGCTTATAAATTGTTTGTTCTCCATTCTTTGTCTCTAAATCTTAGTAGAACTCCTCAAAAGCTTTAGATTGTATCTCACTCACTGCCACCTTAGTTTCATTCCTAACCATCCAATATCTTTCCCAATTTTCAACATTGTTGCACACATGTATGACCTTAAAACAATCTTTTTTCATTGACCTTTTCTTGCACACTTTCATTCCACCACCAACATTCTTTCTCGATCCAAAATCTTTTGATTCACCCAAAACTGCTTTAATAACCATCCTAACTGTCTTAACCATCCCATCCCAAATATGATTAGCAAACATGGTATCAAAACTAAGTTACAAAAATCCAAGCCAACCCCCTTAAAAGAGAAAAAGGAAAAGGAAAATTTTCAACGTCATTCTTTCTCTTTCTCTACCGACAATGTTGTTTCCTCCAGTTGGCACCCTTCTCAATGTCCATTTATCTCATCATCGATACCATTGTGTTCAATAGGTCATCATTAGCCTACCACCGAAGCACTGCCTCACTCTAGCTAGTCACATGCCACCACTCTGATTTGCACCAACAAGCTTCTTAGATCCCAATCTCCATCTTTAGTGTGCATCTAGTGTCATCGTCGCCACCATCCCACTCAACAACCTTTGATCTATCCGATCCTGAGGTCTATCGACCACTACCGCCGTGCGCACGCGGCGCCACTAGTCTTTATTCATTGTTTTCTAGTTTGTTTTTCACCTATTTGATCTTCTTTCAAACTTTTATCTAGTTGAATCATGTTTGGTGATAATTCTACTGCTAACTCTTGTTCTTTTACTAGGACTTATACTCAAACTCTAGCCATTGCTATTGAAAAATTGTTGGGTTCTTTTAATTATATTTCTTGGTCAAAGGTTGTGGGAAAATGGTGCCAAGGTCAATGGTTGAATGATCATCTAACCACTAGACTTACTAATGAGAAGGAGAATGATAAGGCTAACTGGGATGCAATTAATGCATTATTATGTTTCCTTTTGTGGCAATCTCTATTGATCCTTCTTTTCATTCTATTTATATTGCATTTGACAATTGTTATGATCCATGGACATAGGCCAAAACTCTTTATACCAATGATGTTAAGCATCTCTATTCAATTGTAGATAAGCTAATGACTCTTAGACAACATATTGGCAAGGTATGATAGTTCAAGACCTCATTGGACCACTATCTTTTATTAAGTCTAAGTTCAATACAATGCTACCTACAAGTAAAAATGCTATCAAGGAGTTGGAACGACTGGACAAATTTTTTATGTTTTTTTTTTTTTCTTACTGCTTTGGGTTCTAACCATGCTTCCATTTGAGATTAGATTCCAGCTAGTCCCACTGTCCCTCAGCTATCAAAAAGTTCTCTCATCTTCTTCATACTACTTCTATGACCATGGTATTAGTCCCAACACTTTCTACTTTTGATAATTCTGCCCAAGTTACACAAGTTTAGCATGGTTCTAAAGAACAAGGAGCGGATAATGGAAGAAATCAAAGGAATCACCCAAGTGTACTTATTGTCAAAAGTGGGGCCACATTAAGGAGATGTGTTTTAAACTACATGGGTGACCTTCTCATGCTAATATTGATCATGTTGATGATTCTCAGTCAAAACAATTTGATAGACAATGCCAACACTCTCTCACAATCACTAGCTTTGACTATGATGATTCTTCCAAGTATTAGAAATCTAGGGAGTCATCCTTATCAATTGCTTTCATTGCTCACACCGTTAATTCCATTGCTTATCTTAACTAATCTCTTTCTGTAGGACCATAGTTTCTTTATTCAAGTGCCTCTAATCATATGTCTAGTAACCCTCTTATTTTCTTCCTTTCGTACATCTAATTCTTTGCATTCAATAACTTTAGCTAGTAGATCCAAGATGGTCACAACAACTATAGGCCATGCCAAACCTTTACTTTCTATACCTGTAGATTCTATCTTTTATAAGCTTCATTGTCCTTATAATCTTGTATTTGCAAGTAGAATTACCTCTAATCTATATTTGTTCTATCACATCACATTTACTAATAATTTTATTTTTATCCAGGACCAAGGTACAAGCTAGATGATAGGCATAGGATGTAAGTTAGTGGGTCTCCATCATCACAACCTTCCTACCTCCCATATGGCTTGCACTACTACTGAGTCTCCTATTCTTCTTCACAACCATTTGGAACATCCTAGTTTATCAAAGCTTTAGAAAATGGTTTCTAGTGTTTCTACTCTGACTTCTTTTCATTACGAGTCTCGCTAGCTTGATAAACAATCTCAAACTTCATTTCCCAATAGGGTCAATAATCAGGTTGCATCCTTGTTTGCTTTAGTTCATTCAAGTATTTAGGGTCGTAGTTGTATCGCGTCTATCTTTGATTTCAATACTTTGTAACTTTCACTGATGATTATTCACATGACACTTAGTTATATTTAATGAGAAGTCCTTTTGATTTATTTTCTATTTTTGAATCTTTCTATGATGAAATAAAAACCTAGTTTTACACATCTATTCAAACCTTGCACAGTGAATATTTCTCTACAAATTTCAATAATTTTTTGTCTTCACAGGGAACTTTACATCAATCTTATTGTGCTTATACCCCTCAACAAAATCGAGTTGTTGAACATAAAAATAGACATTTGATTAACACTACTCGTACCTTTCTTTTACATCATAAAGTTCCCTTTCATTTCTAGATGGATGCTATTATTATTGCTTGTTACTCGTAAATGGAATACCTTTTTCCATTCTTCAACACAAGGTTCCCCATTCTACTTTATTTCTTGACCAACCTTTGCATGATCTTTCTCTGTGTTTGGTTGCACATGCTTGGTCCATGATATGACTCCTAGTCATGATAAATTTTCTGCTCAATCTAACAAGTGCATCTTTCTTGGATATTCTCGTACTCAAAAAACTTACAAGTGTTATTCTTCAAACACTCTCATTTGATTTGTCCATCGATGTTAAATTTTTTGAATCCTTTTTCTTTTACTCCACCCCTACCCAATGTCTTTCTTGGATATTCTTGTACTCAAAAAGGTTATAAGTGTTACTCTCCAAACATTTGCTAGTATTATTTGTCTGTTGATGTTACATTGTTTGAATCCCCTCCTTTTTACTCCACCCCTTCTCAACATACCTCTATATTCGAAGTGTTACCCATTCCTTGTCATCCTCCTATTTTTGCTCCAGTTGTATTCAAGACTACCACATCTTCTGTGCCCTAGCAAGTGTACCATAGATGCTCTACACCACAAATTCTCCCTCCAAATACTCCTGCTAATCCGATGCCTCTCATTGACTCAACTCCTACTCCAACATCTCCACCTGCATCAAGCCTCTCTTCTAAAGATCAATTTCTCAATGCAATTCAAAAAGGTACACAGTCTACTAGCAACCTTCATCCCATTTATAACTTTCTATAAGTTACCATCATTTATCTGCACCACATTATGCCTTTATTTCACCATTATCCTCAGTTTCTATTTCTAACATAACTAGTAAGGCACTTTTACATCCGAGATGCTAACAAGTTATGGTAAATGAGATGACTGCTTTGCATAGTAATAGTACTTTAGGCATGGTTCCATTGCCCTTAGGTAAATCTCTTATTCATTGCCATTGGATTTATATTGTTGAAGTTAACCCTAATGGACAAGTTGATCGACCTAAGGCTCATTTGGTTGCCAAGGTGTACACAAGTTTATGGATTGAACTATGGTGCTACTCTTTCTCCTATGGCTAAGATGTCATCTAATCATTTATTTTCATCTATGGCTGCTATGTGCAACTGGCCATTTCATCAACTAGACATTAAGAACGTCTTTCTTCATGGTGAGCTTCAAAAGGATATTAATATGGAGTAACTGCCTGGCTTTGTTACTCACGAGGGGTCTAGTATGGTTTGTAAACTTCATCACTTACTTTATAGTTTGAAACAATCTGCACATGCTTGGTTTAGACATTTTAGCACTGTTATCAACGAGTCTTGCATGATTCAGAGAGAATTTGATCACTTTTTTTTCTACAAATATACAGCCTCAAGGCAGTCCATTTACTTGATTGTCTATGTTGATGATATTGTTTTTACAAAGTGTGATAAAAATCGAATTAATTAGCTAAAGACACACCAATTTAGTTATTTTCAAACTAAGGATTTGGAGCTTCTGAAATTCTTCCTTAGCATCAAAATCGCACAATCTAGGTTCGTATTGTCATTTCTCAAAGAAAATATGCCTCAAACATTTTGGAGGAAGTTCATAGCATTGCAAGTCAATAGATTCTCCTATGGATCTCAATACAAAACCTCTTCTAGGATAGGGAAGCCTCCAACTAATCCTAGAAGATACTGAAGATTGATTGGTAAACTAACTTATCTTATTATTATTCAACCAAATATCTCTTTTGTTGTAAGTGGTGTCAACCAATACCTTTAATCTCCATGTAATAGCCATTAGGATGCAACGGTTTGAATTCTAGGATATATTAAAGGGTTACCAACTCCAGGATTATTATATGAAAACAAGGAACATATTCAGGTGACAGAATATTCTAATGCTGACTAGGCAAACTCTCCATCTAACAAGCGTTCCACTTTAAAGTACTATATTTTTATTGGTGGTAATCTTGGATCCTAGAAAAGTAAAAAACAAGAGATCATAGCCAAATCAAGTATTGAGGCCAAATATCATGCTATGGCTCTTATGACATGTGAGCTTATGTGGATAAAATAGTTGATTCAAGAGCTGAAGCTTACAAAGGTGCCTTAAATTGAGTTATTGTGTGATAATCAAGCTACACTTCATATTACATCCAATTGAGTTTTCCATGAGAGAACTAAACACATCAAGATTGATTGTCACTTCATTCAAGAATAAGTGTTATCTAATTGCAGTGTCACTAGCCTTGTCAACTCAAATAACCAACTTGCCGATATTCTCAACAAGTCCCATAGAAATCCTCGCATTAAGATCATTTGTAACAAGCTTGGTGCATACATATACTCCATCTCGAGAGGGAGTGTGGGACAACAATGTAAATATCTATATTTGTTGAATCTAGAAGGTTCTAGAATAGCTGACGTAGGGCCTATTATTACTTGTATATATAGATATGTCTCTGATTAGCTTAATATATCAAATATTTTCCCTCCATGTGTTCTCTCTACTTTCACACAATCATTGAAACTTTGTTTCCTTGTTTAATTATTTTTCTACTAAATCTTCAAAGTAGTTACATGAGAAAAGGTTTGTCCTAGAAAATTGATTCAGTGAAAATTTAAGTAGATAGTACATCATAACTTATGCTTTGTCCAAAATCAAATTGTCTTAGAATTCAATTTATTTCATTTCAATAGAAATGTTTTCAATTCATTAACATATGAATTCATTTGTTTGAAATATATTAAAAATGCATGCAATTAAATCAAAAAATAGGTTTTGATTGTATCATGGTAAATATATAATATCAAAAAGAGGGTAAATCTTTTATATAATATGTATCTTAGGCCAAATGAAATAAATTCTTGTAAAATCCTTACTAAATGTGATGGATTTCATAATAGGACAAATGCAATTAAAATGAGAATTGTGAATAACATGAAATTCCTTTTTACTTAAACCCAAACACTATTTAAAAATGAATTCATTTGAAAATAAAATGAAATCTTGTTTTTAGCCCATCCAAACAAGGGGTTAATTAGGTCCAACAGATTACATATGGTAAGAAAAATTTTACGTAGTCAAGATAGAAAAACAAATTCTACCTGGTAATCAATGCTAAGCTTCCCATGAATTGCAAGAGCACAATGAGTGACAATCTCCTCTGCCATGTTCATCATGCTTTGGTAGTCTGAGTATGCTTCATACATCTAAAATATAACTAATAAGCATCAGAATCCTAATGCAGGTAAAACGGAAATAGATCACCACTCAAAACATAATTATCAAGTAACATTTGTTGCACAACCAGCCTGAAAGCGTATGTTACCAAGTTAATTGGGGAAAGGGTATATCCAACCCATATCAAGCACTGCCTCTAAGTAATCACAGAATTTCAAGGTGCATTGATATCAACCATGTCAAATCAAGCTATATCACAGAGAAAACTGTTGATGCTTAAATGCAACCTCCAAGCAGAAATTGCTGATCTGTAATTGAAGAAATTGTGTGTGTAAACTCAAAACTCTACCTCTATAGTTGTAAATTCAGGATTGTGGCGAGTTGAAATTCCTTCATTTCTAAATATCCGGCCAATCTCATATACCTTTTCAAAGCCCCCCACCTGCAGTGAAGAACACTGAAGTTATTAACTAGTTGACTAACATTTCTGCCTTAAACATCCAATGTTACAGTTTCCTTGGAAGTTGCTTCTAAGCAATCATTCAATGTTTAAGATTTTTTCCAAAAGTTGTGAACCTAAACAGACATGATTCTCCTTAACTAGAAACATAGCTTCTCAGTCAATTTATAATAAAAACATCAGCCAAAGTTGAAATAGGAAAGCTCCACTCCCTCAATCCCAACAAGAAATTCTTTGACTTGGTCTTTTTTTACCCCCTGGCAAGGATGTACTCAAAGCAACAAGGATACAGCATGGTCTCCTCCCCTAATACAGTACTGGCCTTTAAAACAAGTTTTATGCTCTCCACACAAAGCTGGCCTTTAAAGCAAGTTTTATGCTCTCTACAACTCAGAGGAGAGACAAAATCTAACCAATTCTTACATACATACACACACACACACACACACAAAGGGGATTGCTAACCCACAAATGTTCATGTGGTAGTTAACATCCTTCACTCATTCACTCGGACTAAAATTCAGCTTCCTTTTCTCCTTTTAACTTCAATATAAAAGGCATCTTAGTAAATTTTGTTTTCACTTTAAGGGGCACTTTCCATTCTCCTCTCTATCTAAAAATTTCTCCCCTTCGTTTTCTCTGTTCCCCCCTCTCTCTCATTTGTTTCTGCTCATCATTTTAAATCTAAATTTCTCTTTCAAATTTATCTCTCTTTTCCCTATTGCTGATTCTAAAGCATTTTTTTTTTAGTTCAAAAGCATTCTCTCTTTCTTTTCTCTTTTTTTTTTTAAATAGTTTTTATCCCAAAGTTAATACATAAGGATCAGATTGCTTCAAGCACCATTTTGTTGTGAGAAGAATAAGATCTCTAATACGAGGACATTGACAAGAATGAAGAGAAAAAAACCTTAATGGAGAGAGGAACCTTAATTTGATGAGTTTGCTGTTATTGATGAGGCAAGAAAATTGCAGATGAAAGTGAAGGACAAATTTACGGTGAATTAAGGGGAAAAAATGAAGGTAGGGAGATGATAAGAGCTGAGTTTGATGGAAGAGGGAGATGATTTTTAAAAGATCAAATGGAAAGAGTCCCCTGGAGTGCACACTAAAATTACTCAACTACCCTATCTAAAGTTACATAAGAAAAGTTGGACTTCTTAGTCCAAGTGAAAGAGTCAAGTATGCTAACCTCCGCATAAAGATGTGGTAGTTAACAATCCCTATATATGTTGCATTTCAATCTTCACTATATAAAAAGGTAAAATCTCAAATGGCTAATTATCCAGTAATTTCTTTCTCAAGCATAGAAAAATGAGTTTGTTGTAAATGCTTTGTGTTTAAATGGTGATGAAACCAACATTGTGAAATGGATATAATTATTGGGATCTACTAGACCATCAATGGTAACTACAACCCACAAGGTAACAATTTAACCTTACCAGCATTCTCTTTAAATGTAGTTCAGTTGCAATTCTAAGATACAAGTCCCTTCCAAGTGAATTATGGTATGTAATAAATGGTCTCGCTTCTGCTCCCCCAGCTGCTCCCTATTAAATAAAAAAATGCAGTCATTTCACACATAGTTTTAATAGAATGACCAAAGCCAATTCAAAAAAATAATTATATAGTGTCACTGATCAGTGGCACATATCATTTACTACGTTGAAGGAAGGGAAGAAAGGAGAGAAGAAACATCCGAACTTGTTCCAAGTTGATAGCCCTTAGAAGTCCTAATAGTGATAGAGCACTTTAATATCCTAACAAATTAAAAATGGGCTATGAGGCAAGCGTATAGAAAGAATAAGCTAAAACAACAGAAAATTAGGAAATACTTACTTTTTGATATTTACTGCCAGGCTTAAAGAATTAAATATTCGTAAAATCTATGTATCAATTAGGATCAATTGTCAGTGGCGTACTAAAGTTTTTCAATAAAAGATATTATAGAGCCAAAATATCTGGTGTTCATACAATTTATTATTGGGTTTGACCCAAATTCAAATTGTTATCAATTTGTGATTGTTTCCTATTGTGAATTGTTTTCCTATTCAAGTTAGGGTTTTGGGTTAAAATAGGATTGGTATTCCTTGCCAAACAACTATTTCAAGGTTATAAATATTTATGTTGGCCAATGTTTTGAGGCATGAGAGAAATGTGGTGTGAGTACCTATAAGGATTATGTGAGAACCCTCATAAATATTTGTGAGAAATGTTAGAAAGTTGTGGGGCTATGCTTGAGAACCTTCACACATGTTATCCCTTAATCTTTTATGATATAATGGATCTCTTCTCATCCATTTTTTTTCCCCTTAGAGTTTGGGGTTTTCTATGTTAAATTCTGTATGTTTTATTACGATACTCTAATTAATGATTAATTTAATTTGTCTGATGTTTATGTGTTTGAAGACAGGGTATTTTTCCCAACATTTATTTTATGTACAGGTCAAGATCAATTGACAACGGTTTAACAATAATGCAATCTTACATCATTGTCTCATTCAAAATTCAAATTGCTATGTAATGCTTAGGATGTTAATCAGGTAGTATATCAAAAATTATTCATGAAAATTTTATGCTTGGTTATTGTTAACAGAAACAATCATCTCATCTAAGATGACAAAAAGTAAAAACAACTAGAATCCACAAAATCTGTGAAGCTACATCAATAGCAACAAACCTGCAAAACTGGAGTTTCTACTTCAACAAACCCAAAAGAGTCCATTGTCTTCCGCATCTCTGATACAATCTATTGAGAGGAAACAATTAGCATAGTATTACAAACATTGGGGAGAAGTGCTTAACAAAAGGAAACATTCACAATGCAATGAGAAGCAATAATTCTCTTAAAAAAAGGAAAAATCCTAACATCTTTAAAATAAAAGCCCTCAAACAGATTATATTACACAGAAATGGCAACCAAAAGCATTTCAATCACATTTCAAAGAATGCAGTAAACTCAGAAAACAGAACTACAACAAGAAACATAATTCATGACTAAAATAAAGCTAAGGCTCTGTTTCGCGCAATATATAAACTAACTTATTTTAAAAAATAAATTCTAATTTAATAAGTTACCTGAAATAGCTTATAATTTATAAGCTATTGCCTCTTTAAATTCTTTCCAAATCTATAAGCTATTGTCTCTTTAAATTCTTTCCAAATCTATCCTCATTCTTTATATTAATTTACAACTCATATCCTATATAATATAAATCTAAATATTTTTTTCATAAAATATAATTAATTTAATTTTAACATAATTATATCCTACTTTTAAATTATAAATATATAAAAAAATGAATGTAAATAAATAAATAATATCATAAAATATAAATTATATTTTAAGTAATTATAATTTTATTATAAATAATAATAAAATAAAAATTATGTAAGTAAATAGGCATACAAGTTTATAAAATATAATTAATTAAATATTAAATATTATATTTTTATTTTAAACTTCTTAATTGCATTAATATAATTAAATTTTTAGATAAATATGAATTATTTTAATTATATATCTATTTCTATTAATGTGTCTTTTTACATCATTTTGTAATTTCAACTAATTTAACAGTTAATTTTACAAAATATTTATTTAACAATCAAGTAATTTGTCAGCTATCAGTTATAAGCTATTTAGTTAGCTTATCAATTACCAACTAATTTATCAGCTATTTGCATGAAACAAAGTTTAAAACTAAAATCTAAAGGAAGGAGAAAAGGATTCCTTCTAATTTTATTTATCACTAGTTTAGGAAGCATAAATGTGAAATAACAAAGGCATCAATAGCGAATGGGGAAGAGACATGGAATTCTTTCAAAAAAATATGCCCATATATAGATCTGAAAGGCCAAGGGATAGGAATCTGAGAAGTGAATGATCTGTATTTGAAGTGCACAGCTAAAGTCTTGGATGTTTACACTAGCCAATGCAAAACCAACTAGCTCAAACTTATGGGTTTTAGGAGTATATATTCCCATGAGCAAACTGATGAAACTTAAAAGACAACAGCTCAAGGTAGTTGTGGTCTTGTTCTCTGAGAGGGAAAACCTCAGGTAAATACTCTAACAACAAACACCAAGGGGTGAACCCCAACCAAGAAAGTTCTAAAAAGTCCCTGATAAGACGCATGATGAAATTTAAGACCAGCTAAAAGTTTGAGGTGATTGTGATACATTGTTCATTGAGAGGTAAACTCTCTGATTTATATTCTATCAACACACACCATATGGTGAACCACAGCCAATAAGGCCAAAATCCCCAATAAGTCATCGGTAAGATTGATTCAAGAGTACAAAAGGAAATTGTGTAGGATTTGGCAAATTTGTGGTTTGTTCACCAGAGAAAAAGCATGATAAGAACACAGAGGCTCACATAAAGTAGGTAAGGGGTTAGACACATTACAGAACATCAATCCTTGAAATAAATGATGAGAATGAGAAGAAGAACCACCTTTGCTCTTTTACGTAATACATCTGCTACCTCAGGATTTGCAATCATATCAACATACCTAACCACAACAAATATGAATAAGAAGCATTTCAATACAAGGGCTGGCAAATTTTAAAGTTCAGAAGATTTTCTAGCAATACCAAAAAGGTAGTGAGAAGAGAAAGGGTAATCCAAAGTATAATGCATATCAAAACCAACAGATTTTCATTAATTGGCTGGAGCTAGAAGCATCTAGGTGCAACTAAGATCAATTGCTCTACTAGCTGTGTTTATGCAATCAATTTTCTTTCACAGTACAAAAGAAATTTCATTTTCAAGAAAGAAAAGACTAGAACAACAAGGAACAGAAGAAATCATAAAAAGAAAAAAAAATCATAAACTCAAAAAAATCAATAAAAAAGCAGCATCCAATCCCCATGGATATCCCTTGAATAGTCTCCATCAAGGCACCCTAATAACGAAGCATTGGATAATCACTCTTGGAGGTCCCAAGTTTAAATACCATTAGAAGCAGGTGAGGTGGGATTTAGGGGACAGGCATAGGCTTAGACACATTGTGTTTAATTAATTAATAGGCAAAAAGCAGTGAAGCATAAAAAACAGTTGGATTAGCTTAAAACCTGTGCTTCTTAATTTCTGTCAAAACGAGACTTCAAATTTTTGTTATCCAAACATTAGAAGTACCACTGTGGAATATTTCAAGATATATTAGTCATAGTTCTGTAATTAAATAACAACTATATCATCATACAATGCAAAATGCTTCACCACCAGCTCCTTTTGAGAAGAATACGCAAAAATAAACAAATTTAGATATCCGAACTTGCCTCTGGCGGTAACGCTTGTCAACATCAGTTAGTCCATGATATTTGTCAGGCAGTGGAAGAAGAGATTTTGTAAGAATTGCAAAAGAATGCACACAAACAGAAAGCTCTCCTGAAATGAAGCAAATCAAGAAAATGAAAATAAACATAAGGTGCCAGCAAGAATTTTACAACAAGAAAATATCAAGAGACACAACCCTCCCCTTTTAGGTTGTTTTCAATGTTTGCTACATATAATATTAACAACACCACAACTATGTAAGAGAAAACAAATAAACAAGGCAAGATTAGGTTTACAAGAAGCAAGTTCTTTCTGAAACACCAATAAGTTAAGACCCAACCAGAGGGGAAGTCCCATCCGCCTACTTGTTTAGTCACTACATGCAAGACCGGAAAGAGAGAGAGAGAGAGAGAGAGAGAGAGAAACTTGAGCTGTCAGCTTTCCAGGTCTCTAGTTCCCAAGAAGGCATTAAGGCAGGAAATGCACTGTAGCAAATGAGACAAGCTGAAGATTTAATGCTTCAAACAGTCAAGTGAGATAAACATTCACCTTGCAGTTTAAATACAATAGAGGTTTTTATTTTTAGTTATAATTCAAACTGATCAAAATGTCACACCAGCATAGACAAATGATACAGGATGCTGGTTTTACAATTTTTTTTTTTAATTTATGGACAAAAATGTGCTAAAGAGAAATAAGCATAACATGGTATAATATGCTAAAGCCTAGCAATGAATAAAGAAAGAACTTGTGTTTTAAGATTAAGACTTCCATACACTACACACGAGAAAATTTTTCATACTTTTTTGTTTGGTAAAAAGGAAAAAATATTCCTACTTCATGTGCTCGCTCCAATCACAAAACATAGAAATGAAATGGAGCACTTCTAACTTCTATAATGTATTTTTGCTACAGACTGCGAGCCCAAAGTTGTGAACTTCGGCATATGTCAAGCAACTGTGTAAGAAATACATCTTTTTAAGTCATAAAAATTAAATATACTCCAGGAAAAGCTGAGTTCTCAAGATCCAAATTGACAAACCGTAAAATATTGCATTATTTTTTCAGTATCTTCCCAAAAGATCATTTTCTATATTGGTGTTGAACCAGATGCAAACCATATCAGCTTAATTAAGAACCAGATTCTAGACCCCCAATAGAAACTTTCCTATAAAAGGATTACTTTCAATAATAGATACCTTTTTCTGTACGTTTTATTGATCCGGTTGCACCTAGTATATCACCAATATCAACAAGTGTCTTCAACTGCTCAAACTGATCACCAATGAGCCTCTCTTTATCACAGTAAAGCTAAAATCACAAAATTCAATAATTTCAGATGAAAGTTCTCAAAATTTACCATGTGAAACGTATGGAAGCATGGGAAATGAGAAAGAAGGAAGGAAAGGAAATGAAGAGCTAACTTTGTATCATTATGTTTACTTCTAAGATGTTAGCCCTCCATTTCCTTCCCTTCCTCATCATTTCCCCAACTTCCAAATAGATGATAGAACACAAGAGTTTAATAAGGAAGGAGAAAATACAGCAATGAACTTAGGAGACAGCTAACCTATCTGAATGAATATAAAGAAGTAACAAAAGGTGAATAACAAAACCTGAATTGTCCCCGAATCATCTCTTAGAGTCAAGAAGGCAAGCTTTCCAAATGCCCTCCTAGCAACAATTCTTCCTGCTATAGATACCCGATCGTTTTCACTATTCAATTCTTCACCATTTGCTAAATTTCTATACATATCTTGCAGCTGATTAGCACAGTGAGTCCTGTCCCACCCATATGCATATGGATCAAGCCCCTTGCTTCTCAATTCTTCAACCTACAAAAGAACAGTCAAGTAGGATAGTAAAAATAAAAGCCAACTTTGGCTTCCAATGACAAGACCAAAATTTCAGATATCAAACTAAAACCAGTCAAACTACGGCCCCTACTCAACATTGGAGGAAGCATCTCCCCTATCCATAGAATTTGATAGATGAGTTTCCCCTCAAGAATCCATCAGGGCCATCATATTCTCCAGAAAATGACAGGAAAAATATATGGGGGAAAAAAAAGGACATCCCCCACAGAAAAATGGGATTGCAGACATACTAAATTTCCAATCTTGGCTGAAACTGGAAAGAGCCGAGCAGAAAATCTACAAAACTAGAATAAAAAAGGGCTAAAAATAGACAGACTTATTTCAATCAAGAAGCCATTTTCAAACTCTACAGCTTCTCATCTGACCCAATACTCTCCATTACACAAAACCAGCCCCATCACAAAAGTCAGACTCTTTTGTACATTCACTCCTCATTGAACAAATTTACAGAGCAACGTCGACTAGAAAGCTACACTGAAACTCATTCTTTCAGCGACTAAAATGCTATGTGAGGCCTCACCTTCTTCAAGCGAATGGCTCGCACAGCATCCCTATCTGAAGTGGAAGGTGAAGAAGACGAGGGCCTTCGGTTTCGTCCAGCGAGCCGAGCGGCGGCGGCGGCGGCGGCGTGGTCTACATTTGTGGAGGTGGTAGAGGAAGAAGAGGAGCACCGAAGAACAAGCCTAGAAGGTGTTTGACGAATGGCATAAGGGGTGGCAGCGGCAGTGGATGAAGTGGCAAAATGAAAGAGGTTCTTCAGTGGCTGTGAGGTTAGAGTCCACAATTTCAGCGCTTCCATAATAATGGCTCAAAGGATAGCTTCTGGCATTCGACGATGGGTTGTGTAGCTTTGTGAATTGACTATGGGTTTTATCTTCTGGCGTTGGATAGGTTCACAGAGCTGAGCCTCACAGGGCAGTTCGTGATATTGGCTGCAAGGTGATTTTGATATGTCAAAGGCTGGTCGAGATTTACTATTAATGTTATTGATATTTTTATCAATATCCATCTATATTTATATTTACATATTATATATTAATTATAATATTTTTTATTTTCTATTATAATAAATATATTTTTATAATTTATCACATATTAATTTATCATATTTTTAATAAAAATTCAAATTTTCATTTTTTTGCCACTAAAAAATAATTTCTTTATATTTATTAATCATCAATAATAAGTAATAAATATAAAAGCATTAATTACTTCTTTCGTTTATCATTTCAACATTTAATGAATTTTTAATAAAAATCTGGAATTTGAATATTTATTTATAACTAGAACTCATAACTATTTATTGATTTTGTTTTCATAAAAATCTTTTCATATTATATTTATATTTTGCCTATTTTGCTCTCTACCTTCAATATTTCAAAGTCATAGAATTTTTCGTCTTCATCTTCGTCTCCGTCTTCAATATTTATAAGTTCACAATCACTTAATTAGCTCATTCTCATAAAAATTATTTTGGTCTCATAAAAAGTTTTTCAAATTATATTTAAGTTTTATTTTTTTTCTCTTCACCTTCAATCATTTCGAAGCTATCATTTTCTTTGAGATGAGAGTTTTTATCTTCATCTTTAATATATATAAATATTCTCTTATTACTTTCAACATTTTGTAATTGTTTAATCCAAAATTTCTATTATGTAAATTCATTTTTATGATTTCTTTTACTTCTTTTTTGTACTATTATTATTGTAATTTTTTTATTATGAGTATTTTATTTCATTACATTTTCGTTGATATCAAATGTCACAAGTTAGCAACTTCACTTGTTAGACCTTGCAGCACTTGCAATCAACAACCTGAAAGCGAACCAGCCAAAAGTCATTCCCACAACATTTAAGTGGGTAAACATACCGAGTGGCAAGATAATAAAGAGTATGGCGGAAGATATACATTCAAAGCAATTAAAACATGCACAAGTAGGGATAACGATAGCACAACACATAGCACAAAGCATATTAAAAACAATTACAAAGCACATAAGTGTAAAATATGCAATGCGGTTAAAAGCGAGCAAAAGCAACTAAAACCGGCTAAAATTTGGGACATTAAAATCAAAAAAGGGGTTATACAGTGTTAGAAATGTGCAAGGGAGGTGCCAAACCGCACATTCTATCCCTTAGACTAGTGCAAGATTCCCACTATAGTCACCTAGCACTCCCCCCTCTTGATTGATCTCTTTCTTGCAATTTTGGCAATGCTTTTACACCACTAAGCTCAGATTGGCCGCATTTTCCTGACCAGCAAGATATGTATCTAGATCTTCAGCTAGCACATCAAATACAGCACCATTTCCATCTGTGGTGACCGTAAGACCCTTCACTGCCTCAACCTTCTCTTCAGGCAAGAATCTCCTCAGGACTTCATAAGCATAAGATGGAGTATAAATTGGTCTTCCAATCTCAAGAAGCAATGTGACGTAGTTCTCCATGGAAGTGAAAAGAGATCTTTCCCTTATCTCAGTATAACCAACAGCCTTGGCAAGAGCTTTTGCAAGTAATTCTACAGCTGATAAACCAGAATTGTTTAGCAGCTCCTCAGCAGTAGACTTGAATGCAGGAATCACACTGTCAGAGACTTGCGTTATCATATCAGCAGCTTCCCCACCAATAGCTTTGGCAATGTCAGCAGGCTGGGTAGCAGTTATGTGGTCAAACTTCACACCTAATTCCTTTTCAATTTTAGATATATTTGACCTTCTTGGATCATAAAGCATCACAGCAACCCCAGTATTGCCTGCCCTTCCTGTGCGCCCAGATCGATGAATATAGGCTTCCTGTGCGCCCAGTCATGAATTTCCCAGACCTGAAACCAGACAATGTAACCTCACGTTGTCCCTGCTGTATGTCACCGTGCAGAGCTCGTGCTCCAGGCAACAACCCAGCAAGCTCAGAAGCAGACTCCTTTGTCTCAGTGAATATAATTGTCCGGCCTCCACTACTATAACAACGAATAATGTCTGGAATAAGCTCAGACCTGACAGAGCTAGTACATGGAAGTACAATATGCCTAACATTAGTGCTAGCCTTCATTTTCTCATTTCCAACAAGATCAGCAGTTTTCTTATTTGGTTTTAGAAATCTTGATGAAATATGCTTAACCCAGTCTGGCAAAGTAGCACTGAACACAAGTGTCTGCACTTTGCTTACGTCTTCTACCTAGCCTAGAATTAGTTCAACATCTTCAACAAAACCCATCCTCAGCATCTCATCTGCCTCATCAAGAACGTGGAACCTCAGGTGGCTCAAGTCAATATTTTCCCTCTCTACATGATCCTTTATGTGGCCGGCGTTCCAACAATAATATCAACACCTCTCCTTAGCCTAGTTTCTTGAGCTTGTTATGGAGCTCCACCATATAAACAACAAGAAGCCAAACCCAGTGCTCCACCATAGACTTCAAAATCAGCAAACACCTGACTAGCCAATTCCCTCGTAGGTAAAAGCACGAGCACACTTGGAGGCCTTCCATAACCAGTCTTTCTTGATTCTTTTGCTGGACCATTTGTTAAAGACTCTAATATGGGCAGCACAAATGCCAGAGTTTTACCCTGACCGGTGCGAGCCCGACCAACCCAATCAGACCCATCAAGGATAGTACCAAAAGTCATGGCCTGAATAGGAAAAAGCGATTCGATTCCCTTCTCCTTCAGCTTTGCCCTCAACGGCTCCGATATCCTGAAGTTAGAAATTGCATTAGGATGTAACTTAATTGGCTCTCGTAAGTTTGCTAGATTTTTTATGTATAAAATCGTAAAATCATACATTGTTTATATTGTCTATATTTTATTTCATTAAGTAAATTTTTTATCTATTTTATACTATTTAATAAAAAATACAATTTTGGAGAAAATTATAGAGAAGGGAAACTGTCATATGAATATATAAACTACCAGTTATGAAATTTATAAATTTGTAGTTAACAATATATATAGGTCATTTTTTATCACCTTAAATTTATATAAAAACATTGAAATCAACAAATGCAATATTTTTTATTTTAAAATTTAAAAGTTATTTTATCTCTATCTTTATTTGATTTTATTTGAAAAAATTTTATTTTTTATTTTTATTTAATTTGATTAAAAAAATTTATCCTTATTTTCATTTTTTTTATATCCAATTTAAATTTTACAAACTTTTATTTATAATACATTTTCTCTTTATTTTTATTTAATAAAATCATCTTTTATTCCCATAAACAAATAAACAATCATGCTTATGCTCATCTATCGAACAAATTTTGTCACTAAGTATCTTAATAATTCATCTCCATTGGTGGATTATTATTATGGTAATTGCAAATTTTTTATTTTATAATCTAATTAATTATTTCTTTTTTATTATTATGTTCTTAAATAATTATATTATTTCTCTCATTTTTTCTCCTTTGTATTCTTAACATATTTTTCTTAAACTTCAATTAATAGATAGATCAATTTTTCTTTCAAAAATTCATTACTTACTATACTCTTTTTATTTGTTTACTATTTTATATTTTTTATTATATTATAGAAAAGGAACTTTATTATAATATAACTTTTCAAAAATACTAAATATAAGTTAGTCATTGATGTTTTCTAACTAAAAGTTATTTCTCTCTTTCACATGAATTTAATAAATGTAAAATATTTGATATCAAAATATTGAATTTTAGTCCACTTATATGTTGTAATTTGTGGATTTTAGTTTATTACTTTCAAATTTTTATTTTATGTTGCAATGTGATAAATAAAAAATATATTGTCATTGCAAAAAAAATTCATTCTTCTTATAAATTATGTTATTAAATGTTAATATTAATGATAATAATTATCTTAAAAATGATATCTAATTAATACAATATTTGAATTTGAAATCAATTTTTAGTAAAATAAATTCAAAGTCAATTACCCACTTAAATGTTGAGTAAAATGAATGAGAAGATGACTTTTTTCTTCTCTTAAAATTTTTTCCAATTTTTTTTATTTGATACCTTCTTTTTCAAATATCTTAGAGTTGGAGAAATAACTTTTTTTCTTTATATTTGTTAGTTATATATTAATTAATGTTCTATGTAATCCTCTTTATAAATAATTAATATAACTATAGTATTATATTATTAAAATAAATATTCATTCATAATATGAAATTACTATTTTTAAAATTTTATTTTATGATGTAATGTGGTAAATAAAAAATATATTGCCATTATAAAAAAATTATTTTTATAGCAAATCATGTTATTAAATATTAATATTAATGATAATAATTATATTAAAAAGTGATATCTAATTAATGTGATATTTGAATTTAAAATTATTTATTTATTTAAATGTTGAGTGAAATTAATAAAGAAATGACTCTTTCCTTGAAAATATTAGTTATATATTAATCAAATTTTTCTTTAATCCTCTATATAAAAAATTAATATATAATTATAATATTATATTATTAAAATAAATACTCATCTATATAACATGACTAGCTAGTATCTTTATATTTGCCATGATATTCCTTTCCTCCTTTTATAACAAGTATCATTCTTATAATTTGTTAAATGTCCTTCTTATAATTTAATCTCTCATTGATATATAATAATTTATATTTATATTAAATTAAAAACAAAACTCCTTGATTTATTTCTCTAATTTATTACATTTTCATAATATCTTTAATTTTTTTCCTTAATTTACTAAATTTTCTAATTTTTTTGTATTTTTTCTCTTTAGTATAATCTTCATGATTTCTTTGTCTTATTTATTATATTTTTGCAATTACTCTAATCTTTTTCCTTGATTTATTACATTTATAGGATTGAATCTCTTATTTATATATAGTAATTTATATTAAATTAAGAAAAAAACCCTAATTTCTTTTCTTCATTTATTGCTTTTTCATAATTCTATAATCTCTATGGTTTTTTTCTTAAATTATTGAGTTTTTTAATTTTTATGCATTGTCTTTCTATAATAATTTCCTTGATTTTTTCCCTTATATAGCATCGATTGATTTCCATGAGCACCAATTGATCATTAATAAATAATTCATTTATTCTAATAAGAATTATACCTTTGTCTCCGATTAATTTCCATTTTTATTTCTATATCTCCATTTACATAAAAAAATATTCAAATATTTATTATCTATATATGTCATTATCAATTTTTTTTTTCAAATAAGCATTAGACATTCTTTTTGCCATATCTTTTATCTATTGGTTGACTTTTTTTACCTTGCCTCTCTCTTAATCTCTCTCTCTCATGTCTCCCAATCCTAAATCTTAAATGTTATAATCAGTTCTAACTCTAATTATGCAAGCTATCTAATTTATAAGTGACATTATTTTACTATTAATAATAATCACCCATTGAATTATTGTAGTGCTATTTCAGTAGCCATCGATAGCTACTCCCCTTAGTGATTCCTTCTACACATCATTTCACTATGTTTGTTAATTAATGAATATTAATCTCTTTAGAAAAAAGTTCTTTGTTTCTTTAATTTTCTTCTACTAATATTATTTTCTTCTTTAATTCCTTCTTATGCAATTATATATCGCATGTTTATGTTAGAGATTTTTTAATAATATACAAAAAAATTATTTTCTAATTTTTAACATGTGTTCATTTATGTCAAAATGCAATATACAATAATATTAAAATTTTAATAGTATGATAAAATTAGACATTATTCTATTTAGAAACATTACACTCACTATGTTTGATTTAGAATAGTTATATAAGTGAGAATAGGTTCAGATGATATTTTTCAATTAGAAAAGTAAATAAAGGATAATTTCATTCTAGCATGCAACCTTTTTAAACTCATAAGCCTCATCTTCTTGCAATTTTTGTATTTTGTACCAATTTTTTAATGTAAAGTAAATTTATTATATGTGACTTGCTTCATTATATAAGGTAAGTTATTTTTTTTTATTCTTGATGTGGCGTAGAGCTAATTTACATTCGTCTTTCCATTACAAGTTAATAAAATGAAAGAGCTTTATATGTTCTGCATTAAAAAAGTATGTAATGCCATCTTTTTTTATCAAAGATTGAAGTATATATACCTTTGAATTTCTATTAAAGGTTAATATACATTTGTCTTTCCATTATAGGTTAAATTTCAATCTTTGGTTGTATTTAACATATATATATTTGCATTACAATATGTAACTTTTGGATAATGTTTGATGTGGCATAAGGCTAATGTACATTCGTCCATTGCAAGTTCATAAAATAAAAGAGGTTTATATGTTCTGCATTAAAAAGGTATGTAATGCCTTTTTTATGAAAGAAAAGGGCTAAAAGCCTAGAGAAAAGAAAAGAAAGGCTACTTAAAGACTACTTTTAAGGTAGGAACCCCATTTACATCATCAAGAAAAAGTGGTTGAAGATCAATAAGTGGTTTGGTTACAATTTTCAAGTCCAAGTTAATTGTGTTGCATTTAGATGCCAATTAGTCTACACTTTTATTAGCTTTTTTGTATATATGTTTTATCTTTACTATCCAGTCTCTTTGGATGAGATTTTAACAGTGTCACTAGTTTTCTTGTTTTAATATTATCACTAACACCATTCTTCAATTCATTAACCCAAGCTTAATAATTAACTTCTATAATAAATTTTTTGAATACCATGTTCCATACTAGAGAAAAACCTTCTATTATGCCCCTATATTTCAATAGAGTAAGCATCACAATGACCAATATTCTTCATAAAGTCAATAATCTAATTTCCATTAGCATCTCATAATAAACTTGGACACCCAGCCAAAGGAATCTTGGTATTTATTGCTCCATCACTATTGATTTTAATCTATTCTGCAAGAGGCTTTTGCCATTCGATATCTATCTTGTGAGAGTAGCATTGCTCTTCCTCGTAATGCATTAACTTAATAGCAGTTTTTTAGTTTCAAGTATAGGCATTTATCTATAGCATTAGTTAAGATGGAAAGACAAAGTTTGGTTCAAAAATGCTTGTGTTGCTAGAACCATAAGTGACATGCTATAATGCCCCATTTTAATGACCAATCTTTGTCATCTATGGCATGATTATTCTTAATGATTGATGTAAATAATATTCTATTAATATTTTCACTTATATTTAGATCCTTTAGGAGGTGATGATACTTAATTAGATTAATTTTATATTAATTTGAGACTAATTGCATTAATTTGGGCTTAATTGAATTTCGGGCTTAATGTTGGATTTTTTATACTGTTTCAGTATTTTGATCATAACTTGAGTTTTGGATGTCGGATTTGGATGATCTATACACTGTTGGAAAGTTAAGAAAAAGAGATACAATTTTCATATTGACTAGAGAATCCAATTCTGCCATCTTGGAGGTCAAATATTAGCTTAAATTTGAAGCAGAGTTGCTATCCAAGCCTAGACCCAACCCAGTTGCAATGATTAATTCATATCTTGAGCTCCAAGCATCTAATTGATGCAAGGTCAAGTCCAATTACTCCCTAAAATCCATATCTAATCATTCATGAAACCCTTTTGAAGAAACCAAGTCTTTTTGAAGGCCAAAGAAGATAGATTGATGACTTATTACTTTAATTCAGACTAAATTGAACTGTCTGTAGTATTTTAGCTATAACTTGAGTTAGGAATATCTGACTGGGTTGAAATTTTGTGGGTAGATTCCTAAGATATTAGGCTACAAGTTTGTAGTTCAAGTCCAGTCATAATTATGCTTCTAGGGTTATAAATAAATAGAAAGCAGAATCATAATGTAAGAGAGACAAAGAAGACAGACAGCTTGATAGTTTTCTATTTTTCTTAGGTTTTTCTCTCTAATGGAAGGCTAATTCTCTAGGTTGATTCAAGGATTGTGAAGCTCTTCCTTAAGGATTATGAGATTTTGATTAGTAATGTTAATTTCTTCCTATTGATTTTCCTCTTTCTCAATTGTTTATGCTGAATTATTGAGATTGCTTGTGTTAAGTGCTGATTTGATATAATTAGTGCCTAATCTTGTGATTTCTATTATTTTGCTATTTTGATGTGAAATTATAATTGATTAATCATGATTTTACATGTTAAGGCAGAGGGTTATGAGGTTACTTTAATGATATTTGATTTAATTTCCTAAATTAATTGAATTCTATCTATAAGTCAATTTCGATCTAGTTTCGAGATTATGGTGATTGCTTAATTTATCTTCTAATCTTAATTGACCAAAATTTAAGTGATTGTCTAGTGTAGGATTCATGGATTATTGTAAGGATTCTAATAATCTAAGGTTAAAAAATTAATTGAAACAATCAAATATTTAGTGATCTAGGATTAATCCACAATAAGAGCTATCATATCCTTGAATTGACTGCTTATGTATATTGAATTTCTTCTATTTTATTTCTATTTTTGCTTGATTATTTCATTGCTTTTACTTTAATTTCATGAAACCAACCCCCCAATTCTACATAATTTTTGGTCTGCATTCTATTTCACATAGCATTTAGTACATTGAATTCTATTTTTACACAGTATTCTATTTTATTGCATTATCATTTTGTTTGCATTAATTTTCTTTGTTTTCATTGCATAAATAATTCAAAATTTGTGTATATATTGTTAGAAAATCATTTAGGAAGAATAAAATTAAGGGATCACTAGGGGTTTGACTTAGTTATGCCACTATATTGCATTATTATTTTTGCAATCAATTTTTAATTAATTTTTTGCAGCGTGCACATCAATGATATTAGTGTTAGGAATTCAGATTATCATATGCAGCAGAAATTCAAAATTTGATCCGAATTCTACCTAGGATCCATGCAAAAAAATATAAATCAATGATTAGGATTTTACCTATTGGGCACTCGTGTTTCTACTAATTAAAACTTGAGAATAGATAAATCAAACGTCGGCCAGAAGGTACAGCGTCTCTACGGTATCCACACAGAGTGAACAACGACCTGTCACCCTCCACGAATCTGCTAGGATGCGTTTTTCTCTCTAGGAATTAGGATTGGATATTTTCTGAGTGATTTAGGGTTTGTATGGAAGCTTTGAGCGTGTTATTAAAGTGCTGCCCTCAAGTCCCTTTTTATAGAACTTAAGCAAGCCATAATCCTAGTCCAACTAGGATAATGCTTCTAAAATCCTAATCACACTTAACAACTCATCTTATCCTTATCCTAGAGATAATGGGGAGAGATAGGACTTATCTATTAATTATCTAATATTAGATAATAATATTATTTCATAATATAAATATCTTAATATTAGATAATTGCATATAGTTATTAAATATCAAAATAATATTATCTCATAATATATTTATCTAATATCTGATAAGATAATTATTTGATATTATTTTAATATCAAATAATATCACATAATATATATATATATATTACGTGAATTTGTTATTCTTTATAATATATATATACACGAAAATAAATCCAATTAATTGGATATTAATATAATTAAAATCCAATTAATTATTATCTTATTCCTACTCCTTTTATATAACCCTGTAGGTTCTTACTACATTGACAATGACTTATTATTGAGCCATAGACAGTAAGCGGTATCTAGCAATACATCACTGCCACTCAAGTAGTAAGAATGTATGTGATTCGACATCCACCTAATACATGCTCAACGTTTTGCATCATAACCCCTTTGTAATAATATCCAAATTGAATTAGAGGCATGGAATGTGTCATCCTCGTCAATGTTCAATTTATATTTCTTGATACTGAGTAGACTTAAAATAAATGATTAATATCACATATTAATTCAATTGAGCATGGCCATGCATTTCTAAGTCTCACTCAATCAAAGGGTCCAAGGATATTTCTCTTTTATACAAGAGTAACAAAATTTCATCTACATCACTCACTTCCTTTTGCACGATTTATAACACACCCAATCGATGCCCTACTTGTCATCTTAATTAAAGGTGACATAAGACAATATTAAAGTGAGTAATTCCTCATGTAGGGAACCATAGTGACTTCAGGTCAAAGGTTTATATGTATTTGTGATCATATGAGAATAATTTATGACACGTCTATCCATGCAATATTCTCATAGTAGGTCAGTCCAGTACATTGTTCACTAGCAATATACTCATGTATTGACTTGATATCACATATCTATGATTCATAATCATCAGTCACTATACATGCTAGTCTCGATGTATTATTACTATCCTTTTCGTAATAATACTTGACTAAGGGTATTTTAGGAATAACGAAGCTATTCCAAGGATAATTATTATATTAAGTTATAAATTGCGCATAATAATAATAAAATTATAAAAATAAAATATAATAATTAAATTACCTAAAATAAAATATAATACAATGTGTATAACTTCAATCATCTATATGATTGGATTTAGGACACACACCAACAATTAGAATGCACCCATTGTCCTAAACTAGTAGTGAAAAAATCCACTTAGTCCTTTCCTCTAACTAAATTGAACCATGCTTGCTTAGAAAGGTTACAATCTCTGAGGACATGAAGCTCAATCTCAACATATTGCTGACATCGATTATAGGTGGAGTTTCCTATATTTCTCCTTCCTCTTGCTTCATTCATCAAAAGTCCATTATTGTATAGTCTTCAAAGAAAGAATTTAATTTTTTCTAGTCCATGCCATTACTATATATCCTCTTATAGTTTGTTGTTTTCATTAGCTAGATTTTTTTGTTAGCATCTTGTATGCATGTTGCACACAGAAGAGATTGTCTTTACTTCATTACCATATTTTTGTATCATCTCTTGCATTGATATTAGAAGGAAGAACAATGTGAATATGAGAATTCTTGTAAAAGGATGCTGCCACACAAATTTAGTCACCAACTTGTATCCATATTTCCCATATTTGTAACTGTTATATGTTGCAAATTCTAAGGAACAGGCTGAAAGGTTAGGTCTTTTAATTTAGTTTGCCCAATCCATCTATCATCCCAAAGACTTACCATGTTACTATTTCCAGTAAACTAGGTAGAATTCTCCTTGCACTTATTTTATAGCAAGCAGAGGCTTTTCCATAATAGAAAGTCTCCATTTTTTGCCACAACCTTATCACTCTTATTGTGGCATTTAATATATTTATTATGGAAAAGAATAGCCCATAAATCTTGATAGCCATTGTATAGTTACCAAGTCATCTTCATTAAATAAACTTCATTCATTTCTTAGAGTCTTTTAAATTTGAATCGACTAACCTTTTTCATTTGACATATCTTTAACCATACAATCATATAAATTTTCTTTTCATTAATCATATGGCCTTAGTAAAAGCTTTCTCGTATTTCTCAATCTTAATAATAATAGTAATTAGAAGGGGAGTTACTTGCATAGTATAGAGTGAAAAAGCTTAGATCATGGACTTCGCCAAAATTGCTCAACCTATCATAGATAAGTAAGATGTTTCCATTGAACTAGATGATTTTGAACTTTTTTGAGTAAATATTCATATGTAGCTTTAGATGTCTATTTATGAAGAAGCAAATATCTTTGACCATGCAATCATATGGCCCCACATAAAGCTCTTTTGTATTTCTTAATCTTAGTAATAACAATAATAAAAAAGGGAGTTACTTACATAGTATAGAGTAGAAGAACTTAGATCATGAACTTTGCCAAAACTGCTCGGCTTACCACAAATAAGCAAGATGTTTTCCAACTAACTAAACAGTTTTAAACTTTTTTAAGTAAATATTTGTATGTAACTTTAGATGTCTATTTATGAAGAAAAGGAACACCTAGATACATTCTTAAATTTGCGCAGGAGAGAAACCATAATTATTTATTATCTACTCCTTAACTTTTGTTTTAACATTACTTGAAAAAATGTTAGTTTTAATGACATTTATTTTTTGCCTTAATAGTTAGGAAAACCACTATAGACATTTTATAATTACTTTAATTTGGCTAGTAGTTGCTTCACTAAAAAGAAGAAAATCATCTGTAAACATGAGATGAGATATTATAAGACCATTTCTCCTAACTTTCATAGGAGCCCATTCTTTATTGTTAATTACATCATTAATTATGTGAAAGAGTTTGTCCATGCATAGGACAAAGATATAAGGTAAGAAAGGATCCCCTTGTTGGACTCCACAAGTTGGTTTTGAAACCCTCTAGCTATATGTTTGTTTAAATGAATTTAAATATTTTTGCTTAGGCACTTTTTTTAAAATATTTTTATTTTGTTCATAATTCTATATTTTATTCATAATGTGTTTAAATATTTTTTATTTTGTTTCCTTTTAGACCTATAATTGATGCATTTCTTTTTGTTTGTTTTAAATTTTAAAATAATATGCAATGAAATCATTGTACACATTGTACTTAATTATTTAAAAAAATATTGAATTTAAATTCAAATTTTTAGAATTAATTATTTAATAAATTATATATTTATTTACATCAAATCTAGTTTAAATTTTGAGTTTCAATAATAAATATTTCATTAATTATCATTACTAATTTTAGAAATAAAATATTTAATAAATTACAAATTTAAAATTTAATTCATATTAGTTTAGGAAGTCATGAGTATTTCATTTTGTAATTTATATTTAAAATCAAATTATAATTAAATATCTTATTTAAATAAATTTTCCTTTCTAATTATATTAAATATTTTATTCAATTATTTCTCCATGAACAAATGAAATATCTTAATTAAATTGTCTTCCTCCTTATATAATTACACAAAATAGAAGTATTCATAATTATTGCTAACCATTAATTTTATAAATATTTTTTAATTTTCCCTAATATTTTCCACCTTAAATGTAACTTGATAAAATTACATGGATAATTTTTTTATTTTTTTAAATTATCAATTCAAATTAATCTTAAGCTAAAATTCATAGTCAAATTGTTACCTCTCAAATCTTTAAATTGTTCATTAGACTTTTTGTATTTATCTACCTTAACTATCTACTTCCTCATGAAATTTTTACTATTTTAATAGCATTTTCTCTTCCACCTTAATTTTACATCTTTATTTCCTTATTCTTATTTCTCATTCTAATACAAATTTTTTGACTAATTTTGTTTGTTGACACAATAGAAACATAAAAGGATTGTACAATGAAAATTTTATTTTTGATCTTTAATGTTTTTGTCATATATAATAAGTATTTTATGATTTATAGTTTAATTTTATAATTTAATTATAGTTACAGAATATATATTTATGGTGATGTTATTAATTAATTTTAAAAAAAATTATTTAATTACTTAATTTTTTTTAGAATTAATAGAAATTTTGTGTAAAAAAGTGTATAAACCCATGCATTGCATGAGCTTAAAATCTAATGTTTGTTATTATGTTATTATTATTATATTATATTAATTATTATTATTATTATTATAAGTATAATCACACCCTTCTATAATGAATATATTTTTGAAATAAAAAAGTATAAATATAATTATATTATTTTAGATTTCAAGAAAAGTAAGTGCACTTAGCCTTTAAAATTTTTCTAGTTTATTATTAAGGAATTCCATGTTTCTCCTAATTCCAATTATTATCATAAGGCAAATGAATCTAAATTGTCCAACTTTAAGAAATACAATCTAAGCCTTCAACAGAGATAATGATAAAGGGGTGATCAAAATCTATTAAATTATGATTAATAAATTGACTACATCCAAAGTCAATTGACAAAGAATAGTTAAAAGATATGATTTAGTTGATAATGAAAAGTTTTTTTTTTTTATGTTTTGCTTCACAATTAAGAGTAGATGTAAAAATGCTAATCATTATAAACTTCCTTTAGCCAAAATATGAAGAGTATAGGAGTTTTGTGACTATCAAAATATTTCTTTTTAGCCATTATTCAATTGTTTCACAATGATCAAGAAGCATCCTTAAAGCCACAATTCATTAACTTCTTTCTAACCTTTAAACATGAAACTTCCCTTTTCTTTCTGCATTCCCTATATATTCTCTTTCTACCTTTATTTCTCCTCTTTCGTTTCTTTCTCAAGCTTCAAAGCCATCCCACAACCTTTAAGTTCAACAATGGTGAAAAGCAAAAAATTAACTAAGCTTGAGTCAATACTTGTAGCAACAACATGCATCATAGACAACAAATCACTATCTATTTCAAGATTGGCTTTCCACCTATCTATCTATGTCAACAAGTCACAATCATAAGGAAACCATCTTCCTTTTGTAGTGTCTTTAAGGATTTTAATTTTGTAAAATTGCTCTTTTTCCATGATGCTTTTAAAGGATTTCAAATTTGCAAAGTTGGATTTGCCTTTAATATTTGGAAACTCTTTTATAGGGCTTTTAGGTGAATTCCCAATTAGGATTCCATAGGTGGTTTAACTTTTTTATTGGCATTGAGTTGAAATGGCTTTTAAGGACAATAATAGTTTAATATAGAGAAGACTATTGGTTTGTAATGCCTTTTTTTCATTTTTTTGGCTTATTAGAAAAAGAAATCGACTAGACCTATATACAATAAATGTTAATTGAAATGATCGGTTTGACTCAATTTATACATATCAAATAGTCAATTTTGATTGAATTTTAAATTATATTAGTTTATTTCAACCAATTAGCTTCAACTTGCTTAACTAGTTCTAATCGATTGATGATCACCCTTAAGTTAATAAACCAATTATATTGGGAAATACTTAATGCTTAGATTTTTAGAAAGGAATCATATACTTCTCTTTAATAAATAATGGAATTCATAAATTTATGAACCCCACAATCTGAAAGAAAAGAATGAGTTTAGGAAAATGAAAATAATATTACTCAATTATATTAAAGGTAGCACATATCGAAATTACCCTTTTATATTCTATATGTGAAACAAATAAAGCTATTTAGCAAGACTTTTTTGCCTTCACTAATTAAACAAAACAAATCATGGGTTTTATTTTTTTAAATCAATCAATGATATTTTGATTATTGAATCTAATTAATTTAGTTTACTAATTTTGTAGACATGGATTATTTTTTAAAAAAAATAATGAAATAAAAGGAAATCAAGGAAATTTATATGACTAAGACTTACAGAAAAATTGTATCATTATATGCGGTGTTTTCTAAATGAAGTTAACCTTTCTCCCTTTTTGTAATGTAATGTAATTAATATATGCAATCTTTTCATTGACATGATATGATGATATTTTTGTTTATTATACTTGAGAATTTAGAAATGCAATATAGTCAAATGTTGATGCACAAAACTTAATCTTTAATTGAAATCTATAGGAAAAAGAAGGCAGTAAGAAATGCTGCAAATAAGTTAATTATGGTGTTAGAATAATAAAAGGATTCTAAAGTTACTTACTTCACAATATAGTATATCCAGTATTTGTTAAAGGATACCTTTTTCGGTTTGTGTTTTACTATAGGAAGCACTTATAATAAATAATTATCTATTTTTTATGCTTCAAGATACTATTAGGTTGCTATACATGTGCATTAATACGTAACATGTCTATAAAATTAATCATTTTTAAAGGAAGAGACTATAGACACCACTAATGTAGTGGTTTACTAGTGTATCACTAGATCTAGTTACATATCAAATTTACTTTTTCCGAACTTAGATCTAACATGCTATATAATAATATATAAATAGTCAAATCTAGTGGTACACTAGTATACCATTGTGTCAATGGTGTACCATACTTGTCTCTTTTAAAAAAAAATCAGATAGTTATCATTTCAAACATCTAACGTAAATTTCTTAAACCATAGTAGTAACAAAGTTCTCAAATATTTCTTTGGAGATGAAGTGACATTTATGAGTTTAGAAAAGTCACCTCTATCATCAATAAAGTGTTTTGAATTTCTTGAAGATAAGTAATAACTCTCTTAAAATATGAATATAAATTTTATAAACTATAGTAATCATATTTTCATATATTTCCTTAAGCTAATGCATAACTTGATCAGTAAAATATAGTAATTTACTCAAAACTTAATGTAACTTTCAAACATCTTAAATAACATTCCTAAATCATGGTAATAGTGAAGTTATCAAATATTTCTTGGGGAAAGATTGACATTTATCAATTTTGGAAAGTTACTTCACTTATTAGTGAGGTGTTACAATTTTCACGAGGTTAGGTGATAAGTTTCTTTAGATATGGAAGTAACTTAGTTAGCTAGTAAGCACTCAATTTATGTATGCACTACTAATAAAAATTGAAATAAATGCAAAGGATTGAGATAAATTAAAGAATTTTTTAATAATTAATTTTCCAATAACCTCACCCTATATTTATCTTAATTTTTATTGATAATGAGCACAAAAGTTATATAATCCTTGGCTAACTAAAAAATTTTCTTAAAGTAAGTTGCATCAACTCTAAGAAGTAACTAGGTTCTTAAATATTTTTTCCTATGGTAATAAGATAATTAACTAAATTAGTAATTTTCATAAACTTAGATAGTAACTCTCACAAGCATCTTATGTACCTTTTGCAAACTATAGTAATAACTAAGTTCTCAGATATTTTTTTCTTGGAAGAGATTACCATTTACTAGTTTTAAACTATAATTTTCTAAAAATCTAGTATTAAATTTATCAAAGTTCACTAGTAATATATTTAAACTTGGAAGTAACTTTCTTAAGGATTAATAATAATTCATTTATCCAATATTTCCATGTGTGAATGAAGAATCCTAAAAATATATATAAGTTGTTAATTAGACCTTACCAAAATGGTGGTTATTCAGTTGATCATAACAGAGAGGTTGCTAAAGAAGCTGATCATCACCTATAATGAAGTCTGCTTTTGGCCCTCCAATGTTCAAGTTAGTTTGTGAAAAGCATTTGGTAAGAGGTGAAGAATATAAAGGCTCTAAAGAGCATACCTAGTTCACTTGACTAGTATTTATAGAAGAGATTGCATAGGGGTAGATTAATTATTTCACAATGGTAAAAAGTTCTCAAAAGGATAATTAGGTTTTTTAACTAAGATAGATCATTCTAGTAGTGGCAATTGTTTCCAACTATTATAAACATCTTTAGCTGTTATAATAACACCCTCTAGTTAGTATAGTAGTACCATGTAGTTATTATGATTGAATGTAATTGATCACATCATAAAGTGTCATTGTAAACTAGTAATTATTATAAAGGTTTTAACCAATGTTATTTTAGTGAAATAGGTTTACCTGCTTAGCAAAATGAGTGATTAATCAATTCTTTATTAGGCTTGAGTTATGCCAAATATTGATGCAAATTGACCTAAAAGTTGATTGTTGCTTAGGTTTAAACTACTAGTATTCATCATTTAGCCTAATAAAATATTGTAGTAAAGCTTAACCAAGAAATAGAATGGATGAAAAAAATTTATTTTATTTTTTTAGAACTTATGTTTGTTCAACTAATCAATTTAGGTTAGTTATGCACAAGATTACTTTAAAGATATCTAGAAATGATGCTTTGGAAACTACAAATTCATTTAAAGTGCATGCACTTGGATTACTATAATTGTAATGATTTGTTAGGGATTTATGCTAATGATGATGATGGGACTCCTTGATTGGTGTAACCATTAGTTTAAAATATCAGATCTTATTTAAAAAAATGTAATGCATCTTTTGCATTAAATTAAGCAGCAATCCTAACGATCATTCCTTGGAGTCATTAAATTCAAATAGTGATCCATATGGCAGTGATCTTCAATTAGTGGATGTGAAATAACATATCTAAATCCTAGCTATTCATGAAGTTATACATAGGGAGTCCTTCTCCAAATTACCATTTTTGCCATTCCCTTCAACCTTTTTTTAAAGCATACAGATATCTTCCTTCTTGCTTTCTTCAACCTATTATGAACCACTATTGATCATCTTACTAAAAAAGAACATTAATGGTGATTTCATCTTCTTACTAAGGTAAAATCCTTTGTCACAACCTAAGTTTAATCATCACTGGCATGAAATCTATTATTCGGTCTCTACTAACCTAATTCATATCCTTTATTAACATGAGTAAGCATGCATAGGGATTTGAGGAAGATGTCAAGAAATAAAAGGAAAATATAACATGTTATTTATCAAATAGAATTCATTTATAAAAAGGAGTCAATAATAGCTTTTTTCCTTTTTCACCTTATTCAGATGAAGCCTTATAAATAACTAAAAAAAAATTAATACTATCTAAGCCATACTATATAGGCTCTCATTAGCTTGACTCTAAAATGGTGATAAGGACAACTTAATTTAAGTATCTATAAAGATAAGCACATAAAAGCATAAGTTCAGGACTTTATAAGTAGATAATCTAACATAATCAAACATGACATTAAACATAGCTTACTAACTAAATTTACCTTCTTGTAAACATAAACATTTAAACCATAAATATCATAACATAAGTTTTATTAGTAATAATTTATTTGTTTATAATAGTTTGAACTTATTAATGCCTTCAATCAAATATACACATTTAACTATATATATATTCTCATCACATCATATACATAGAAAAAAAATAGGGGAAAAGTGAGCAAATCTCCTTATGCCTCTCAAGTTATCCTTATCCTTTCATAAACCTAGCCTTAACCCTCCACAGTCTACTTATCCTTTCACAAACAATTATTGAATTTATTGGATCTGATTTTTCACACATATCACCTTACCCTATCACATTTTTAATTATTCAATCACAATTTCATTCTTATAAAGATTTCATATTTCAACATCATTAATATCATTCATATGTCACATTTAATAATACAATGTCACTTATGCCTCTTTACATGGCCACACAACTTAATTCATTTTATTAATAACATAATAAATCTATTTATAATATCATTTAAACATGATGGCTCTATAATGCTTCCTTGTATAGTCACATATCATCTGTTCAACTCTTATTCATCACATAATAACTTGGTTTAATATTAACACCCAAAAATATGCCTTGAACCCTTTGCATTTCATGATATCATTGGTTAAACTAGGAGTAGTTAGCTATATACTCAACTATAGGAGCCTTGAAAGCAATTTTGGGGACAATAGTCGACTACTGAAGGCCAAAGAACAAATCCAAGTGTCTATAATTGACTATGTAATCAATTTTAGGGATCTCGAGAGCAATTATAGATGCTTATAGTCAAGTACCAGTATCTAAAGAGTAATTCTTTAGCTCATAGTCAATTATATTTGCTTAGAATACATGTTCTAGAGCATAATTGACTATAGCTTAGTTTTTATAAATTTGTTCACAATTTTTACTATCTATTTGCATAAAATATGCATCTAATGGATTAAATTCATTTCTAAACAACTCTACTTAGAAATACATATTTAAATCACTTAATACATTTCAAATCCACCTTTAAATCAAGTTAAATATCACAATCAATACAAATCCATAAACTTTGCTCATAAGTTTTTGAAAACTTAAAATTTGTATTTAAATTAAATAAACTCATCAAATCTCTTCTCTTGAAATAGAGCTAAAACATTTACTCACCTAGTATAAAGAAAGATTTAGAAGGTTGAATTTGTTTTATCTTGGCCTTAATTAACCTAAGATTGGAAATTTTCTTAAGTTAAGGCTTAATTCCCTTATTTAAGCTAAAAAGCCTAATTTCTTTTGAATTTCACTGCCCCAAAAGCATCCATTAACAACAATTATTTAGTGGCAATAATACAAAGGCCACCAATTCAATTAATTTGCATAACTTTCTCTGGCAATTATGAATTTGCCAGTATAATTATATCATTTAGTGGCAATTAACTCTAATTGCCATTAAATATTTAAAAAAATTAACTCCTGCCCTGCTTTTCTTTCTTTCCACTCATTATTTTTCATGTGACGTGAGACGTAAGCAGGAAACCCCATCTCCTTCCCTCCATTGTGAATAGCATCTTTGCTTATCAATTCCTATAAATTTTCTCTCTCTACTGTGAATAGCATCTCTATTTCCCGAATCCTATAAATCTTTTTCAGGTAAAGCTCTTTTCCTCTACTGTGAACAGCTCTATTTCCCTAATTTTACAAATTTTCGTTAGTCTGAGCTCCTTTCTTCTACAGGGAACAGCACCACTTTTCCTTTAGAGAGGCATGTCAATGGCAGAGCAATTGCTCACTATCCCTAAAATTTAGGGTACATTAAACCAATTGTCTCTTATCTGTATTTTTTTTAAGATTCAAAGTTGTAGGTACTTCGATTTTTATTTGAAACAATGATGGGAGTATACTCCTTGTAAGTTCATATGTTCTAAGAGCGAATGTTTTTGTCTTTTATTTTCTGATTGGATTTTAGGTTTTTCATCATATGACTTAGTTAATGATACTAAATAGGCTTTATTTCATGGTATATCTGTCTTGTATTTTTTACTTTCTTTGAAACTTCAATCTAATTAGAGTCATAATATTACTAATGCGATTCCTTTGTCTTCATCTAGTCTACTAATTTGGATTATCTTTTGATTTCTTTATAAAATTTAGAATGTGGTATGTTTGCTATGCTTGATCTCTATATCAAAAAAGTCATTTTGATTGTTTAGAAAATACCTTCCTTTATCATGATTTATGAAGCATACTAATATTCTGAGGTATTCCTTGATTCATAAAAGCTTTGGCTTCATTATTGCAAATTTCCTTGCAAAGCAATGGAGCACTAAACTTGGAACATCTTTTTCTCCTTAACAAGTTAGCATTATCATAAATTCTCCCCACTATAATGGATTATAGGACAAGGCTTGCCTATTTTAAATGAAGAAGGTGCTCTGACTTCTGCAGATACTAACAAAGGAAGTTAGTTCTTTGCCTTGTCACCTTTTGAGTTGTGTTTTCTCCAATCAATTCATCATTTTTTTAATGATGATACATGCTTTGTGTGGGGTTAGCAATGTTAAGCATATTTCTAGTTACTTGACAAATTTAGGAACTTGCTTTGGTCCTTTATAAAAAGACTCGAAATCCCATCATTTGGTGATTAAATTTTGGTTAAGCATTTGTTAAATAATTTATATTTGGTAATCTATATGTAATCACGAAGATATTCACAGAAAACCTAACTATGCATTCAAAATATGATTGTGAACATATAGCAACCATTATGTTGAATGTGTGCACTTAGGTAGAATATATAAAAAAACTAAAAGAAATGATAAAAATATAGCCTTGAAGGATTGGCAGTTTCATACTCCCATCGTGGTACATTATAAATTTTCATTCATTCAAATGACTTTGTTCTTTCAGGAAATAATGCATTCACTTTGTACTTTATAGAAAGTTTGCTCTTACTTCCCTTAAAGCTCATATTCAACGTTCTAGGAAGGTCTATCCAACCATACACAATATCCTCACATTACTTCACTCCATTTCTCTTCAACTGGTAAAGTGCTTGTTCTCATATCTAGGCAGCTGAAGTGGCATATTTGTGTAATTTGCTATCTGCTTGAAGTTTGGATCAGACCCAGTGGTATGGTATATATACATATATATACATATACATACATATACATATATACATATATACATATATACATATATATATATATATATATATATATATATTTCTTTAATCTTTAATTGTTCAATTTGAAGTTTGGATCTAATGCACTGGTATATTTTATATATCTGCTTCTTCAATTAGCTAATAAATTAACCATCTATTAGAAGTGTGGATTTCACCATTAATTACAGTGTTTCAATTTGCCAAAAATCTGATGATTTGTTAGAGTTTGATGTAATCTTCAGATGATCAACCAATAGAGCTAGATTGTAGATAACTGATAAGTATTGTACATTTATTCATCTTCTGTTTTGTTCTTATCTCATGTATATTATTCTAGCAAATTTAACATGTTCTTCATTTTATAGATAGTTCTATTTTATTAGAAGAGCTTATATAGATAATTGTATTATCATTTTGATTCCAGTAGCATCTTTGGCCTACTACTCTTTAATTCTAGCAATATAATGCTGGATATTAGCAATTTAATTCCAAGATTGTTGTGCACATACAACAGAACTGCACTAGCCTGCTACTTGTTTTTTCCAATGGCATCTTAAAGTTTCATTTCAAGCATTTAACTAGCCTGTTACTTCTTAAAGTTTCATTTCTATTTTTATCTTTTTTAGCTTTTTGTCCCATCTTAGCTTGAACATCATATATACATCCCAGGTTGGTCTTAATTTATGGATGAGGGATTAGTGGCTGTGGGAGTTTATCTTGAATAGATTCAATATGCTTCCATTTGTTGTATGCGATGCTTAATGCTATCCATATGTGTATATTTTACTTCTTTTAAATTGACATTCATTTAAGTTAGAACCTATCTTTAGCATTCAAGATAAACTAATTTAGGTAGTTTTTCTATATTCTAGTCCTCAAGATAACTTATTTGTCTTGATTTTTTAGTGATTTTATAGCATATTTGAGTAATACTTATTCTAAGTAATATATAATATATTTATTTCATTTCCTTATGTTTTATAGTACAATGTTATAAGTATAGTATGGAAGCATAGAGAGCAGTGGATTGGGAGATGTGTTTACATAGAGAGCAGTGCTTACAAGAATAAAAATAGAACTTGAACAAGATACATATATAAGAGAAGGAAAAAATTCAAATTGCATGTAATTTCTTATTGCACTTATCAATTTTTTTCTTTTTAATTTTTACTTTGTAACTTTTTGAGGTTATTTTCATGCTTAACTACTGTGTAGTCTAGTCTATATTGTTGAAAAATGGTGTAAAGTTTGTAAATTTTGAGCCCTTAATGTATAAATCATGGTGTATTCATAAAAATAAAGACACCTTGTTTAGAGAAGTTGAGTTAAGAAATTTTCATATAGTTGTTTATGGTTTTGAGTTTTTCTTTAATAAGGTATGAAAAAGTGATATCGTGTAACATTTTGCATGTTATATAAAATAACCAAGCAAGTTATATGCTAAAGTTTCAATTAAGTTATTTTACTTTTGAACCTTTCAAAGGTTATTTTGGCAATTGATATATTGTGTAGGCATGAAATGTTATAAACTATAAGAGATTTGAGTTTTATTTATAGGATAAGAAAACTAACTATATGAAGATTAGATGAGATTGTAAATTGATATAGACACTAATAATTACTACATTTAAAAAGAAAAAAAATTGATGAATGTATGAATTTATAATATGTTTAGTCATTTTCTTTACTCGATTGCCTTCACATGATGAATGAAATTTTGATTAGTTAGTTGTATTTAAATAAGTATTAAGTTTTCGAATCCAAGAGGAGAGATAATTTTATTAGTTCTTTGATAAACTAACTTAGGTAGTTTTTCTATATTTAGGGTTCAAGATAAATTGACTTAGGTAATTTTTTGGTATTCTGGTCTTCAAGACAACTCAATTGACTAGATTTTTTTAGTGATTTTGTAGCATATTTAAGTAATACTTATTCTAAGTAATATATAATATATTTATTTCATTTCCTTGTGTTTTACAAGATAATGCAATAAGTACAAGGTGCAAGCATAGAGAGTAGTGGATTAAGAGATTGAGGTGTAGTTTATAAAGTGAAATGTGTTTTTAATCTACATCAAAGAGGTTTGGTTTAGATTTGTTTGATCTGAAAGTTTCCTTGTTGTCTTTGTTTATCTCTATTCACTTTTTCAACTTGTAAAGAAAGAGAGTGGCATTCATATTTTTCAAAGAGTCATAGTACTGGGGTCTTTTCTTCCATTGTCCTTGATACTTCAAATGGAATTCCTTGTTGTCCATCACTTGTTTGATCCTGTGACTAACTTAATTCCATTGTGTTCATTGCTACTATTTATCATCTGTTCATTCACGTCCTTGCAAGTCAATTTTATTTCAACGTCTTTTAATTTTCATCTTGTAAATGGTGTCTTTAAATTTCCATTTAGTTTTATCATTTTACATCTTCTTCTAATCAATTTGTCCAAGTTATGTTCGTGTCTTAGTTTAAGTTAAAGTATTAGTTTTCATTTTATTTATCTTGAATTTCATCATTTCAAGTCTTATTTACAGTTGTGTCTTATATGATATTTCATTTGCCAATACATTAACTTATTGTATGGTTAAGGTGTTAAGTCTAATTAATTACAATTTCATTGAATTCACACTATAAATAGTGTTATTCTATAAATCATATTACAATAATAATTTTTTAAACTACAAATGATCTTCTTGTGTAAAAAATAATCTTTTGATTTTTTTTAATTTTTTAATTTTTAGTTTCATTCTCCTTTAATAGCTTCAAAAAAATTTACAAATAAAAAGTCTAAGTCTTATGATAATTTTCTTTTAATTAGGTAGGCTTGCTTTTTCATAAAGGATTCACTTGATCTTTAGATTGCAAATCACAAGATGCAAGAACATAATTCTAGCAAGTAAAAATGATTTAACCTTAATCTTTAAATGTTAACTTTTTATGTCAGTTTATATATTGACATTCTTTAAATCTAACATGCATGAATTTCCTCTAGTCAATAAAGGTCTATATATTTTGAAAGCACTTTACTATATAGGGCTTTTGAAAATAGAATATGTCTTTAGGTTGTTAACATTACTATGTAAATATTTATTTAAACTATACCTATCTTTATTAATTTATTACCTTATGTTTTGCGAATTTATAATTATAATTTACCATCTTATATTGTGCAATTCTAATATACATCAATAATAAATTTTTCTAATTGTAATTTTCTAATATCATGCAGGAAAATCAAATTGGTGAAGATGATGATGATGATAAACTATTGGGTGATGATTTGCTAAATATAGATGATGAAGACTATGCACAACTTGAAAAATATTAAGACATCTTTTATAAACATTTGTATTATATTAAAATTTTATTGGGACGTATCTTTATGTGATTCAAGACTATGTTTTGAATATTATTTATCAACTTGGATGCTTTTTGGCAAAATTGGTGGAAAAAATATACACATTTAGTTAATTTTTAATGAAATGATGTTTTATTTTCATATGATTACATTTAATTTTTAATGTGCACAATAGGTTAGTTATTTATATGTTCTTAAAAAATAAACATAAGAAAAAAATTACAATAATAAAAAAAACATATTTAATCATTAGCTAAAAAAATATGTTGTTTATTAATAAGCAATGGTTTTCAAATTATTGTTTATTTTGCAACTTTTTTTGTACAAAATAAGCAATAGTTAGTATTGTTGTCACTAAAATTTTTGGCAATGATAAAAAATTGTTACATATTCTTTACGGTCATAAGTATCTTAGGCAACAACCAAGAACTGTTGCTTATTCTAATCTATGCAATAGTCAAAACCCGTTATTGATTTTCTCTTAGGTAATGGTCAGAAACCATTGCTTATGCTTATATTGGCTATGATAAAAATTCATTGCTTATTCGTATATAGGTAATAATCAATAACCGTTACTTATTTTTCTCTTAGGCTATGGTTAAGAATTATTACTTATTCCTATATAAGCAATAGTTAATACTGGCTGCTTATTTTTCCTTGAAGTGACTGTAAAAAACCGTTCCTTATACTAACATAGGAAACAATAAAAAATCATTCCTTATACTAATATAGGCAATGATCATAAACTATTGCTTATTATGATAATTTAGGCAACAATAAAAAACCATTGCTAATTTAATTATAGACAATAGTTTTCAAATATTACCTATAATACCTTACAAGTGTTGCTTATAGTTTACGCAACAATTAGGAACTATTGCTAAAAGTATAATAGGCAATGGCTAGAAATCATTGCCAAATATTCAAATAATATGACTTATGGCAATGGCTAAAAACTATTGCTTATACTAAAGGCAATAATTTTTTGAGTACAAATAACAATTTTTAGCCATTATTGTAGGCCAAAAATGTTGTAGTGTACACTTTTCATCTAGCACTGTTTTTATTATCTAATTACCTTTTAAATTCTTAATTCTTTCTTTAACATTAGTTTCTATATTAAGCCACTTAGTTAATTGATTAAAAGTTATTTCTTATAATGTCTGATAAATTAGGTAAGTAAACCTACATCATTACCTTATACTTTTCATTTTAAGATCATTTATTGTGAAAAAAAACTTGAATATAGTTTCCTTTCTTATAGTAGTAGAAAGATCTCTTGTTAACTCACTAATATTTAGAACTTTGAAACATAAAGACATTTGCGAGGGTTCCTTAAGACATAGGTTTTTGATTTGAGCAACGTGTATTTATAGTGATCTCAAACTATACCATAATTAACAATGCCTTAATGCTTAGTCACCTTATGAAGTTTATACGAAAATGATTTCTCAACTCCTAGAATTCTTATATTCAAGGTTTCACAGCCTTGTCTTATTGTACGCATCCTTAACTCTTTGATCCACACAAGTTCACTAACCTTTATCTTCTTAAACTTTATATTTTCATTGTTACAAGCATATCATAACTCAATTTCCTTTAACTTATTGTCTCAGTCTCATTTGTGTTGTGTTTCCAACTTCTGTCCTTTATTTATATAGTGTGCCATGAAAACTACCTACTTTCCTAGTTATTGCATTTTTAAAACCTTAACTATCTATCTTTCTTGCTCTTAAAAAGTAAAGTTTTACACCTTTATCTTATAAGAGATCTTTCCACTATTATAACCAACTGAGCCTATTAATACCTTGATTTAGATTCATCTTTAATCTACATTCTCTATATTCACATAACATTAATAATGCATTTGGTCATAGCTTTATACCTTTCTTCACCATGCACCTTTAGTTATTTGTACCCTATTATAACTAAAGTCACTTGCTCAGTATTGATCTAATCATCCATTAACTAAATAGTCATATCTTACTTTCATGGCATTGTAGATTCTTAATTTGACACTTACACCAATGGAATCCATTTCTAATCATCAATCACCTCCATCTAAGGGATGTGAAATTATAAAATCAATTACATTATGCCATTCTAACTTTTCTCTTATTATATAATGACTCCTGTAGGTTAATTTAGTTTATTTCATTTATATGCTCATAACTTCTTAAAAACTCACACATTGATATTGGGTTGATAGGCTATTATACTTATGGTTTTAGTCTATATTATCCATAAGTTAATGATTCCATAAGTTGTATATCTTATTCTTAATATCCTTAGGCCACACATTTGAAATGTATATAAGACATTTTATAGCACGTGACCTAACCACACATATCTATAAAATTATAATATTTATGGATTCTTGTTCCACTTTTTACTAACACTGTTCTAAAGGTTTCAATCCACACATCTTTATCAAGTAATTAAGATTTAATAACTTTATTACTATTTATTTTGGTGTTTTAGCCCTATTATACCAATCCTCATATCAGTATGATGAATTAATTTTATATTTAACACCATATGTAAACCCAAGTAACATTCATGTTTACCTAAACTTGAAAATCTTACAAGAATTACACCTAACTTACTTTTATTAGGCTTGTTCTTATTCCTTAAATAATTCTATATATCTCGCTTGTATCTTTGCTTTTATTACCATTTCCTTTTAAACTTAACTCATTTTAATCCATCTTATCAAGATTACTTAATTATATTTTATCCTTTCATTGAAATGGTAGAATGTCTATTTAAAAGGGGTCTCACTTAATTGTAAGAACTCCCTTTGTATGATTAGTTTCAATTAAAATAAGATGTATTCCAACCATATAGTTTGCAGTCTAATGTTTCTAAAACTTTTAGCTAAATAAGTTATGCATTTAGTACACAAGAAGGGAACTTAATGCAAACATCCTTAACTTGTTCCAAATAATCCACTTTTATATAATAATAATAGTTATAATGATAATACAACAATCATACTGTTTTGCAATTCCAATTGCTGCTACTTGACACTCTATTAAAAAAACCATATTCCTAAATGATTACTATTGAGTTATATTGTCACGACCTAACTTGATCATGACCGGTGTGGATCTTATTATTGGTTTCCACAAGCCATAACAATTTACATTCTTTCTATTTAATAAGAGTTTCCAAATTCCAAGGGTACTTGAAATTCTTTTTAATTTTTTTATAGAAAATGAACGAAGTCTCCCCTATTTTTAAACACTTTTCGAGGGTCATATGCCTTAAATATATATAAAACCTATTTGATTTCTAGATACGATAGTGAAAAAATACACACAGTACAATACAAATTCAAACTTATACATAGATAAATAATCTAACACATTAATTGATGGACCAATCACATTTCTATACTTGGATCTCTATAGATGCAGCCACACTTAACTATACTTGTTTCCACTTGAAAATATTGAAAATGAATGGAGTGGGTTATGAGAAATCAATGAGCATATATTTTTCATTATTTTATAGGATATTAATATAATAATTTCAAGCTAATCATGTATTTAATTATAAGCCATTAATAAACCTATTTTCTGGATTATTACAATATACACAATTCAACCTTTGATTGGAAATTCACCTACACACAATTTAGGTTCCATGACTTGCATCACAAAATCTAATAATCTTAACCAATATCACTAATCACCCATTCCAGTGCTCTTCACATTCACAAATAGCTCTTAAGGCCCAATTTAAATCGTATCATCACAATTATTTCAAGTTCTTGTAATCATATCAAACAACAATAATCAATGATAAATAAATTCTAATATTACATCATGTCAAACATCTATTCATAGTAATCTTTCATATAACTACTTCTTGACTTTTAAGTCAATATTATATCTTTCTCAATTGTTCGCTAGGAATTCTCCATTTGGCACTCAGATCATTCTTATATCTTTCACAACTACTTGCTGGGTATTTTCCATCCAATTTTCAGAGTATCACTTTATTACAATTCATAAGTTCTAATATCATTGCTCTAACATAATTTCATAAGTTTCCAATACCATTCATGATAGGATTCGTAGATAATATATACATAAAGACTCCACTCGCATGTCACTATTATTTAATAAGCTTTAATGCAAAGTCATTAATTCATTACCAGATAAGTCCAAGCATATAACAATATATATATGTGAACATACAACAATACTATCATGTTTTTCCTAGACAGTCATAACATACAGATAACATTAAAACTCTGTCTCTATTTGTCATTAAATAGGAAAATTACTATCTTGCTTCCATTGCACACTTCAATCAATTACCATTCATTCAAGTTGCTAATTGTATCTATAGACCACAGAAATTAGTGCACACATAAATATGAAATTTATGTTATCAACAAGGATAATCTAATTCATAATAATTAAATTATCTTTTATTATTAAACTATAAAGCTGTGGCGAAATGTACACTCACCTGGTGGAACGCGTTCATTGTAGAAGCTTAGAGTGGTCCATATTATCTTCTTCTCATCCTTGCACATTTTTCTGCTTGGAAATGCTCATGCTTTCTAGAAAATCCTAGAATACCCCCAACCATCTTTTCTCTTGTACCTATTTAGCAATTTACAATATTAAATTATAATTATATGCATATTAATTATTTTCTTTTAAACTTATCATTAAAATATTAGAAATTCTCATATATAATTATATATATAATGACTTTTCCAAATCAAAGTACTAAACGATAATAAAAAATATTATTACTCATAATATTATATAAAATTATACATGTATCTCTTCACATCTTTAGCTTTTTGTAAAGAACTAGTAAATCATTTTTATTAGAATCTCTCACCTTTATGATATAGTTATGTTCAAAACATACCATTTTGATACTTTTGATCATAAGATCCTTATTTGATAAATACTATACCAAGTATCCAAATATTGTTATAAAATAAGGTTTTTTGAATTTTATTGGAATCCTTCAAATTATAAAAATATAACACTTTGTAATTACTTTAAGCAAAATATTCTAATCCATATCATAAAACTCTTATTCTGCAAAACCACTATCACATATATATAAATCCGTTCATAATATGGGTTTTCTAAAAATATAATACCATTACCAAAAATATTGTAATATAATATTCTCTAGTGGTATTGCTTATACTATTTAAGCACTTAATAGCATAATATACCCACATATAAATGCATTTCTATGAATATCATCATATACCCAAAATATCGTAACAGGTTTTCTTTCTAGATCATACTTGAGTCTAATGTTGTCTCTATATATATTATTTATCTTATTTTGACATTTTATAACATAAAAATCATTTTTTTTCAAACTATCATCACTTATTTCCACTATATATAAAAAATGAGTTTCTAAATGAATTTCCAAGCTATCTAGCATCATAAAAAGGTAACACTTTAGAAATATCACAAATGTAATACTTTAACTCTTCATAGTATAAAAATCATATTTTCTTGAAGCTATTATCATTCATCCAGAACCTATATATAAATGCAATTTCCTAAGCTAGACTCCAACCTTTACAAAATTATGGTTTTATAGTAAGGAATAATTTACCTCTCAACATTGTGGCTGGTCAGAGCTTTGATGGCAACAAGGTGTTATCGGAATTCTAACAAAGTAAAAAAGGCAAAAATGCCCCATATGACCACTACTTAAGAAAACCTTTGCAATTTCACTTACAAGGATGCATGAGAGGTAATTGGACAAGGAATCTTCATGCATAGAAGCAGCATTAACAACAACAGTAAAAAAATAAGGAAGATTATGCTGAAGAACTAAGCAAAACCTAACACTAAAAAGTGTTTCCATTTAGCTCTAATTAGGTTCTTTTTGTGGCATTAGTGGGCAATTATCTAACAAAAAGGCTCATTCATGATAGTAGAAGCCCCCGATAGCAGCACTACCATAGCGGAAGATGAAGATTAGCACAAACCCAAACACTCTCTATCACATCCATTTAGCCATGATCAAGCTAAAAGAAAGGAAGGAATAGCTATGGGCACAATGACACAGCTTCGTTTAGTGGAGAAGAGAAGGCTACTAAAAGGGAGGAGGAAAAGAAAAAAAAGAGTACTAAAGAAGCGATAAAAAAATAGCAATGTGTAAAGGCAAAGAAAGACAAGGAGGTAGGGTATGGACCAAAGAAGCTACTGGAAATTCTTTTTCTTCTTTTTTTTAAGAAAAATGGGAGAGTGAGTCAATCAGAGAAAAGAAACTAGAAAAATATGAAAAAAGGATAGTTGTTAGCATGGAAACTGAGAAAAAGGGAGAGGACTATTAAAAAGTGTAAAATAAAAAAAAGAAGTTATGAGTTTTGCTACTATACTTCTCATCTTAATGTAAACTTATTTCTCCAATTAAGTTTTAACCTTACATTTTAAATTCAAGATTATCTTAGCCATTCATGTATTTTAAAATCCCACTTTCATGAGACTAATTTTGTTTAAAATCTCACCTTCATTATGTTCAACCTTTTCCATTATATTTTTAAATTTTTTTTAAAAGTCCTAAAATAATTATTTCAAACTTCTATAACTCTCAAAAATAATTTGAATGCAAATAATTTATTTTATAAATGCTTGCACTAACTTTTGATTTGTGAGAAATTCATTATAAAAATAAAAATTACTTTACTCTATTATGAAATCAACAATGACTGTACAAAATAAATAGAAATATTTATTCACAAGTAATAAAATTAATAAAACTTTAAAATTTAACTTGAGATATTACATACATATATGTACCATACATTATGTTCAAAGAACATTATGATTTCATAATAACTTATTTTGTTGTATTGAATCTCTTAATCTTAACCTAGATTTTTATTTTCTAGCAAGTGACCAAACTATTATCTTTTTTTTCCTTCACCTACTATTTTGTGCTTGAAAATCTATGAATGATCTTTCATGATTGAGTTCATTAACTCATGGTTGATTCTTAAAGTTAACTATTTTCAAATTAATAAAATTTCTTAAACAACTAAGCAACAACTAAAATAATCATCAAATAATTAGTCACTAACAAACTCCATCACCAACATTATCAGATATCATAAAGCCCATTAAAATAGTATTGATAACATATGATCTTAAGTGCACACATATATAATTTTAGTTAACACCTATCAAGGTAGCACATAGATATAACCTAAGGGTCTTATCCTATTAGGAACTTAGACCATCTTTGATACTAACTTTGTTATGACCTAAACCTAGTCATAACCAATGTAGAATTTACTATCCGACTTCTAATAGCCATATTCACTTCCTATACTAACATAAGTAAGCATACATAGAGATTCGAAGAAGATGTTAAGCAATAAGAGAAAAGGATGGCATTTTATTTATCAAATAGAATATATTTATAGAAAGGAGTAAGTACTATCCTTTTTCCTTTGTGATCCTATACAGATGAAGGTTGAAAAACATCTATAATAAAATATCTAATATTGCCTAACCTATATTGTAAAGGCTCTTATGAGCTTGACTCTAAAATGATAATACACGCAACTCAATCTAAGAATTTATAAACATTACATTAAATAGATATTTACCTTCTTATAAACATAAACACTTCAAACCATATATATCATAATATAAGTTTTGTTAGTAACAATTCATTCATTTATAATCTTTTGAAATTATTAATGCTTCTAGTCAAATATACATATTCAACTATACACATTCTCATAATATAATGTGCATAACAATAAAATAGGGGAAAAGTGAGTGAATCTCCTTATGATTCTTAAGTTATTTTTATCTTTTCATAAATCTAATCTTATCCCTCTAAGATTTTCCTTATCCCATCACAAACAGTTATTGGATTTACTCACATATATCACCTCACCCTATTATATTTCTCATTATTCAATCATAATTTCATTCTTATCAAGTTCTCATATTTTAGCCCATCAATTTCATTCATATATTATATTTAACAGTACAAGTTGCCCATGCCTCTTTGCATAGCCATACAACTTGATTCATTCTATTAATAACATAACAAATCTATTTACAATATCATTTATACATCATGACTTTACAATGCTTCCTTATATCGTCACACATCATTTGTTCAACTATTATTCATCATATAAGAACTTGTTTAATATTAACACAATAAAACATCCTTAACCTTTTTGCATTTCATGATGTTATTAGATAAACTAGGTGTAGTTAAATATATAATTGACTATAAGAGCCTCGAGAGTAACTCTAAAGATTATAGTTGACTATATAACTACCGAGGCTTAGAGAACAAGTTTAGGTGCCATAATTAATTATGTAGTCAACTACAAAGATCTTAAGAGTAACTATGGATGGCTATACAACTTAATTTATTCTATTAATAACATAACAAATCTATTTACAATATCATTTATACATCATGACTTTACAATGCTTCCTTATATCGTCACACATCATCTGTTCAACTCTCATTCATCATATAAGAACTTGTTTAATATTAACACAATAAAACATCCTTGACCTTTTTGCATTTCATGATGTTATTAGATAAACTAGGTGTAGTTAAATATATAATTGACTATAAGAGCCTCGAGAGTAACTCTAGAAACTATAGTTGACTATATAACTACTGAGGCCTAGAGAACAAGTTTGGGTGCCATAATTGATTATGTAGTTAACTACAAAAATATTAAAAGCAACTATGGATGCTCATAGTCAATTATGTAATTGACTACTAGCTTTTAACAAGCAATTCTTTAGCTTATAGTTAATTATGTGGTCAATTATTCTTGCCTATAATGCATGTTTTGGAACATAATCAACTATATAGTTAATTACAACTTGGTTTGCTATAGACCTTTTCATAATTTTAACTATTTATCTACCTAAACTATGCATATAGTGGATTATATTCATTTGCAAACCATTCCGTATTAGAAATACCCATTTAAATCACTTTATACATTTTAAATCCATCTTCAAATCAAGTTAAATATCATAATCAACACAAACCTATACACTTTACTTATAAGTCTTGGAAAACTTAAAATTTGTATTCAAATGAAATAAACTGATCAAATCTTTTGAAAGAAAACTAGTATGTTTACTCACTTAGTATGAAGAAAAATTTGAAAGGTTAAATTTGTTATATCTTGACCTTAATCCACTAAATATTGTAAATTTTCTTAAGTTAGGGCCGGATTCCCTTATGTAAGCTAAAAAGCCTTATTTCTAACAAATTTCTAGAGAAAAATGGAGGGAAGTTTATCAATGAGGAAGCATTTCCTTGATTGTAGGAAAAAATTGATGAAAATTAATGCTCCTCTTAGTTAATAAAATGAAGTAGAAAAGAAGGGGAAGAAAATTAATAGAGTAATAGAAGAGTTAGGGTTTAGGAGTGATAAGAAGGAAATGAAATATATAGGTTGATTTTTAGGTTAATTAAAGGTAGAGGTATTTTCATCCTTTTTTCCTAAATGTCCTTTGCACACACATACTCACTCTAATCACTTATAACCTTTAACTCTTTTATTTAATACTCTTTTCTTAACTTAATCCTTCAAATTCTTTAATTCAAGCTAACTTAAACAATTTATTTTTTATTATCCTAATTTTTTAAAGCTTATTTAAATAATAATTTTTCCTTTCCTTCAAGGTCTCACTCTTCTTTTTTTTATTAAAATCTATCCACTCCTTGTAAAATTTTCATTTTAACCATATTCTACTAAAATTATTAATTATTCTTTTTCATATTATAAAATTCTAGGGAAGATGTAACACTTTTAATCCTAATGATTTCTATTTTTGGTATTGTTATTGTCAATTTAGGACTTTCTAATAATGAGAAAATTTTAAGCTTGAAATTTATTTGTGACTTTGGGGATTTGTTATTTACTTTAAATTAATTTGTTGCTACTACCTTAACATTCCTAGTCTTAGTAATTCAATTTTTATCATATTATTATTAAGCAATTAGCTAATACCCCTGAATTTAGTTGTCTTTTTCTTTGATCCTTGTGAGATTTCTATCATTTCATGTTTTTTCGATGCTTTTGTGATAATGTTGTGTTGAGTTCCCTTTTCTTGTTCTTAGAAGTTTTTTGCATCATCATATCCCTATAATATTGAGTTTGATTGTCCATATATTGATTGATTTTGTTTGATTCTAAGTATATTTCATCCTAAATTACTTCTTTTTCTTTCACTAGTTTTAGATTTTCTTATGAGCATCACTATGCTTAAGGGATCCTCAGATGAATTAATGAGACTGGGTGCTGTTACGTGTGAAATGGTTTATCAACTAGCGCAAGTGCACACTATCGTAAACAAGTAATAAAGTGATGAGAAAGTATCGTTCCCACGAGGATTGTTTCACTAAGTACCAAAATTCATAATCCTAACACTATTTGGCAAATCGATTAGTTGGAATTGAAGCAAGTAAATAAGGATTGATGCAGAAAATACTTAAAATAAATATGAATGCAATTGGAATAAAGATGAAGATGAATAAAAGACCTAGGGATCAGACTTCACTTGACAATTTCGGATTGAATGATCTATCTACACTAATCCAATTTTACTCCCTTAATTGATAGTCGAGTCTCCCTAAATTAATTACTAGCCTCTTCCAAGGTCAAGTAATTCTATAATTAATTGCCAATTCACTATATTCCTATGTGAATTGCAACAACTAATCATGCATTAGGATTTATGGAACTCATTAAGACTACATAAACCATATGAATATATTCCTATTTCATATGCAATTTACGGTTTCAATTATAGGTTCCACACACATGTATCTCCTTCCGGTCTCAACATGTATATTGAGTTCATTCAAAAGGTGGCCAATCAATCAAAAGCATTTAGAGCAATAATTAAAACTCAATCTAAGAAAGAAAAATGAAATTAGTTTCAATAGACTAGAATTCAATCCATTATTATCAAGTTACGTCATCACCCTAGGAAGATGAAAAATTAGAACATAATGAAATTAAACACAAACATAGAATAAAAACATCATCACATTCATAAACACAAGATTATAATTACAAATGCATGAAAATAGAAAAGCTATCCATCCATTAGGAGGTAGAACCGTCCTTGTAGGAGGAGAACATAAGGATACAATTACAAATGCATGAAAATGAAAATAATTATCCATCCATTAGGAGGTAGAACCATCCTTGTAGGAGGCATACAAGAACTAAAAATTGCATGAACTAAACTACTATCTAAGGTGCATGAATGAATGATTCAATGCTTCAAATGCTCTCTCCAAGATGCCTTTTTCTCAGCTGATCCCCTTGCTATTTATAGATGAATGGGTGCAAGAATTTCAACTTGCCAAGCCACTAATCTTGACTACTAGCCATAATCTTTGACCTCGGAGCAACCATATTTCAGCGTTTTTGCTAACTTTTGACACTTAAATCGGTGGATTCACGCATTTTAGTATTCATCAAAGTTGTAGCCGTGGATCTAAGCTTTCAAATGGCGGCAGGAGCTCCTAACTTTGAAATTTCTAGCTCAAGTTATGATCAGATTGGTAGTCAAAGGTCAGATTCCGCCAGAACCACTGTTTTATCTTCCAAGCAGAATTTGAGATCCTTAGATCCCGAACTGGGATTTTCTTTAAACATGAAAGTTTTAGGGCTTCTTCTTAGCTTTCCATCCATATAAAGAACAGCCCAATCGGACATCCAGAACTCCAGATATGGCCTAAAACCTGAAACAGTGTCAGATTACAGCATTATTTAAAATATTTGATTTCATTTCAAATTCAAGATCCATTCACCAAATGCAACTAAATTTATTTAATTTAACAAGATAACATCCAAAAATGCATCATACAAGGGAAAATAAATATGTAAATATTTTACGTATCAGGTGCTACACTGGTATTAAGGCATTGTAAATGATATTAAGTATTAAGCAAAGTAGCTAAAGTTAGTAGTTAATTCAAATGAAAGGCAATTTAATCTAGTAATTATTACAAATTTTGACCTTAATCAAGGAATAACTAATATAATTACATATAAGATTGATTAAATAATCATTATGAATTTTGAAATTGACCAAGAAATGCTCACTCTTACTAATCAATTAGGCATTTTAACTAACAGAGCATCAGATATCAATGAGTATATTTTCTAAAGAAGATCGATTGATTTGACTTATCATGCTAGTAATTCAAAAGTGGAACTATAACTATACTTATTAAGTTTTATAAAAAAAATTATAAAGTGTTAGACCTTTATTCTTTTCCTTCTTGCCAATCTCGAAATGATTGGATAATTAATAGAGCCTGCTTATAGAAAGTGGTTTAAAGTTGCTTGAATTTGTTCATTATGATGTAAAATCTTGGAAATCCTCAATGGGTGGCTTGAGGCAAGAAAGATAGTCAAACTATACAAATATGGTCATCCTTCTTATATTAAGTTAGCCAACCTTTATTATGAACTAGCTGAAAAGGATAAATGAATTTATAGTTATGATATAAGGTTCTACTTCATGTTTTGTACATCAATCATTAAGAAGGTTGGTGCTAAGCCTTTATTCACACCATTTCAATAGGCTAACCTTTGGAAGCTAAATGTAGCTCCTTCAAAGATATTATTCAATTGATGGCTACTGCTAGTATGTTATGAATTCATGTTAGTTAGTAGAATTAAGACTAGTAATGAATAACCTTTTCTATTTTTTTAATAATGCATGTAAAGCTACCAGATTATAAATGTACATCACTAAAAAAGAAGGCAAGCATCTCTTTGGCCATTTGAACTCTAGTGTTCATGAATAAAAAAAGTCATACTTTAAAATTTATGCATGACCTTAAGAACATCCCTATTAGATTCATTTAAATGGTTAAGCCTTGTTCTCTGTTGTATGGTCTTAACTTATTACCATGAAGGATAAGCTCAAACTAGATGAGTTAGATAAAATAGTAATTAATAAAATGATAGAGATGGTTAAGGCTGGTCCCTTAGACACCTAGAATGTCATAAGTGTGTTATATCAATTTTTTAAAATTTTATTTGTATTCTTAATTTTTTTGTTAATTTTTAATAATCCTACTATTATTGCCTTTCAAAGATCTGCTTAGTTAGAGAAGATCTTACAATGGACAAGATTAGAAAGTTAATAAATTAGTAGGTAGGAGTAGCTAAAGGTAGCTTTTTGAAAGAACCAAAAAGGAGGAAGAAAGGGTGATTTTCTTTTAATAATTAGTTAAGGGGAAACATTTGAGAGCAAACTTATATAGACAAGCATCATAAAAAATGATTCCATCAATCGACTAAAGAAACAAGCAATAGATCATTCTATAGAGAACTTCTCTAATTAGATTGATTTGTACAATAGCTATCTCATTGAAAGGGAAAGAAGAGAAAAGAAGAGATGATTTAAAATGAAAAAAGAAATGAGTTTGTTTTCCAAAGTAACCATAAGATTATGCACAATTTAATTACTGTTGCCTAAGTTACCAATCTTCCTATATCGAAGCTAATATGGCTAGGGATATCTTCTAGATTTTCCTAGGGGAACCCATGTTGCAGCCCCTAATTGCTTACTATAGATTGTAAGGAGAAGTACATTCTTGAAAAGTTAATATCAACCATTTTAAAGAAACATTCAAAGCCTCATGGTCATTCTTTGACAAATTTGTATTGGAAGGGAGTGAACCATATATTATTTTAGGTCAATCAATTTATATTTCTAGAGGATTCCAAAAGTTAGAAGAAAGATATGATGAAAAGGGATTGAGCTATTTCTTTGCTTAGAATTATAGTTAAAAGCTTCAATGTTATATAAGCAATCTTATCACTTATAAGAAGATTAAAGTGTTTAAAGACTTCTACCAAGCTTACGAGGGCAAAAATTTCTCTAAATTAGATAGCTTGTAGACTTAGGTAGACAAGCTAAAAAAAGGTACAATAGGGCAATGAAGATATTGCATGAACTTCAAAGTTTAGTTAAATATAATAAGAATTTGTTCACTCAGTGAAAAAATATTACAAATAGCCTAGAAGGTAGATTGAATAAGAAGGAAGACTAGATAGCAGCTATAAAGAAATAGGTTAACCAAAAACAAATAAAAAATAATTTAATAGCTAGCCAAAGATACAAAATAAAGAAGGAGTTTGAGCTATTAGAAAAAAAATCTTGATTTTAATCATCAAAAGTGGAAGAGGACTATTAATGAAGCCTTCTTTGAAAATATGAAGTCAAGATTTAAGCTAGAAAATATCAAGAAACAGTATGATAAGTAGCGAAGCTTATTATAGAGGTTAGTCTGAGAGCATTTACTTTAGTTAAAAAGTAAGTTAAGTTCTTATATCTAAGTTATACTCCAACAAGATGGATATTTAAAAAGAAAAAGCTAACATTTTGAAAGAGTCTACTAAAGAGGAGACGATCGAGAATGATAGTAAGGATGAAAAAGAAGTGGCCGATTAAGATAATAACCCTTTAAGAGCGTGGTTATCGATGATGAACCTCAATTAGTGAATTAAGAAAATGTTAAAGCTATTAATGCTAGTCACTCTCAAGCTAATGTTTAAACTCAAAATGTTACTAAAGTCACTTAGGCAAAAAGAAAAAAAATATAAGAACAATTGCTGACAAGGCAGTAGTGATAAAATAAGAATTAAATATAGAAGGTGAAGGTGAAATGTATGTTAGAACTGATTCTGGTACTTGGTAAGATTACATAATAATAACCTATAATGTACTGAAATTTTTTGAATGGGTTAATGAAAAGTCATACTGTGTTATTGGAAATTTATCTCTTAGTCATTTTTTCTTCCCTTTTAATTGTTTGAAACTTCCATAAGATTTTCTTAGAAAAACACCTTAAGGTTTAAACTTTTGATAATTAATCTAACTTTGATACCTTTGATATGATAATCATTTTAGTTATGTTTTTGTGCAAGTTATATTCTTGCTAAGATTATGACTTTATATGAACTATGGTAGTAGATTGCTAAAATTATGGCTAGGTGACCGTTTATAATAAAATTTAGTTTTGCATTTTTAGAAACTATTAAACCTCAAAGCCATAGGTGATATTGTAACTAATGAAGACTAGGGCTAAACATAATTAGGTGATTGATGGATATTAGTGTAAAAATAACAAGGCAATTGATAAATAAGGGCCATAATAATAAGATGACTAATTATAACTAGGCTAATGTTATATGGTGACTAAGGAAAACTAAGTCAAAAAAATATGGCAACTAATGCATGTTGAGCTAATGTTATATGGCAAACAATGAAATTTAGGGCAAGATAATAAGGTGATCAATAAAATTGGGCTAAGATAATATGGCAACCAATGCATATTAGATTATATTATAAGGTGATTGATGAATATCAGGCCAATGTTGCATTGCAACTAATGAAAATCAAGGTAAGATAATGAGGCAATTGATGCATATCGGGCCATGTTATGAGCTAATTAGTGAATACCAAGCTAACTTGCTCTTATGATGCTTTTCATGCTTATAATACTGAACATGGAATACCATTTTCAAGTCCTAGCTTTAAAATAATTTTAACACTTAACGATGGGATATCATCAAAATTTCTTATTCATTCTTCCCTCTTTTAAGGATAATTACACAAATAGATCATTCTATCAAGGTAATAAAATATTCCCTTAAGTAGGATACATTTCCAAGTCTTTAGTAATGATTTGACCTTTATTATGGTCAATCTATAAGTATCATTCTATAACACTTTAAAAGGTCCTTTCTAGTTAGGTGCTAATTTCCTATCTTCTTAATCTTTTCTCAAACCATCAACTCCTGTTAAGATCAAAGCCTCTTCATGAAATTCCCTTAGTATTACTTATTTATTACGATACTTGACCACTTTCTATTTATAAGTGAATAACCACATAAAAGCTATTTCCCAATCTTTGTTAAGTAGATCTATGACATCCATTATCTTATTGTTATTTTCCTTTTTAAGAAATAACTAACTCTTTCACCTGACTCTCTTATTTCAACATCAATAAAGGTTTTATGACCATGACTAAGATGGAAATAAGTTTTATTTGTCAATTTTTGAGTGATCATCCAATATAACCATAAAACGTATGGTAATTCTTTGACCTATCTATTTTTTAATCCTTTCAACCTTTTCTTCAAACCATTTAATATAATGTGATTGGCCAGTTCAACTTAACCATTGGTTTGAGGGTCTTTAACTGAGATGCACTTTTGAACAACTTGAAAATCTTTACAAAACTTTTTAAAAGATTCACTTTTAAATTAGGTTTTATTATCACTTATTATCACCATCGACTTGCTAAATCTGCAAATAACACTTTTCCATATAAATTTTTGTATATTTTTAACATTGATAATAGCTAATGGTTCTATTTTAACCCATTTAACAAAATAATCTACATTTATTGTCAAAAATTTAAATTGTCTTGCAGTTATGGGTAATGGTCCTAAATAATCTACCCCTATTGACTAAAAAGCCTCAATGAGATAATTATTTTTTGAAAGTTAGTGGCACTTGAGGAATATTTTTTTCAATTAACATTTTTCACATTTTTTTACTAATTCTAAAGCATCTTTTTTCTTATTATAGGCAAAAAATCCTAACCAAATAACTTTTTGAGTTAAGGAAGATCTTGTAGTGTGGCTACCACATATACTCTCATGTGTTTCTCTTATGACATAATTAACTTAATCAAGATGGAAGCATCTTAATACTAGCAAGGAAAATCCTTTTTTATATAACTAACAATTTTCAATAAAGAATAGTGCTACTTTCTTTTTCAATTATTTAACCTTAAAGTAGTCCCCAGGTAACTTTTACTTTTTAAGGAAAGCTTTGATGGGATCTATCCACAAAGCCAACTAATCAGTATTCATAACCTTAACCTCCTTTATTCATGGTTAGATAATAGTTTCTTTTAGAATAGTCCAATTATGGATCATTGCCTTTATGATGGCCAATTTTAATAAAGCATCTACTTGATTGTTCTCATCTTCAGGATTTATTACAACTTAAAATTCTTAATTTTTTTTGTTAATGCTTTCACTTTTTTAACATATTGTATTAGACAAGGAACCTTTGTTTCATAAATACCATTTATTTAATCAACCATTAGTTGGAAATTACTCTTTGCAAAGGTTACTCTTGCACTTATCTCTTTAGCTAATTTCAGTCTTGTGATTAAAGTTTCATATCCTACCTAGTTATTGAAAAGTTAAATTTTAATGCAAATTTAATGATGACTTCATTTAGTTTTCTAAAATAATTTTTGCCCTACTATTGTTCTTATTTAAGGAGCTATCTATATGGAGATTCTAGATAAATGGTTAGTCATTTACTTTTATAGTTTCTCTATATTTGATCATTTCAGCCATAAAATTTGCTAAAACTTAAGCTTTATTAGCTTTCATTTGTTTAAAAGTTAGACCATATTTTGTTAACTCCATAGATCATGCAACCAACCATCCAATTATATTATACTTATATAGAATTTATTTTATGGGTTGACCGTTCCTTTCAATAATTTAGTGTGACTGGAAATAAAGCTTCAATCTTTTAGATGCTATAATTAAGGCAAAGGCTAGCTTCTCAATTTTCTAGTATTAAAGTTTTACTTTATGGAGTACTTTATTCATAAACTAAAATAAGCTATTGTATATCAATTTCTTTAATTAAAATAACACTAATAGCTTTATATATGGCAGCCAAATACAAGTACAATTATTCCCCTTGATTAAGTTTAGATAGCATTGATGGAGAGGCCAAGAAATTTTTTAAATTCAAGAATCCAACTTCACATACTTCATCCCATTTAAATTCTTTTGTCCCTTTAAGATCTTGTAAAATGGTAAATATTTATTAGCTAGCCTTATGAATGATCAAGCTTTTTATTAAGAAAGTACATTTAAGAGGCAAGCATTTAGTAAATATGATTTAAAAAATACCTTAAATAGTTACCATGAAAATTTTTTTTGTTATAGCAGTGACTTGACTGTTGAGTCTATACACTTTTTTCAAGTTAATTAGACTTTTCATTTCCATAATTGCTTAACATTTTGTAGGATTGACTTTTATTCTTCTTTCTATCAACATAAAGCCTATAAACTTACTAGCAAAAACACCAAACACACATTTTATTAAGTTAACCCTCATATTGTACTCTTTCATGATGTTGAACACTTCTTTTAAATTTTCTAAGAGATCATCCAAACTATAGGATTTGATTAGTATGTCATCCATGTATACCTTGAGGTTACAACCAATCTAGTTCTTAAACACTTTGTTCATCATCATTTGGTATGTTGCTATAACATTTTTAAGATCAAAAGGTATCATCTTATAGTAGTAAACTCTCTTATTGATTATGAAAGCAATTTTCTGCTAGTCTTATAGCCATATAGTATTTGATTATAACTAAAGAAGGCATCATTAAAGCTTAAGATGAAAGACTTAAAAGCTTCATCAACTATGTGATCAATGTTAGGAAAAGGATATGAATCTTTTGGGCAGGCCTTATTATTAATGAAATCTATTTATATTCTCCAAAACTCATTTTCCATTTTTATTATCACCATATTAGAAAGCTAAGTAGTATGATGAACCCTTTAATAAAATGTCCTTTAATAGTTTATTAACTTTTATCTTTATTACTTTGATTTTATCTAGGTTATGAATCCTCTTCTTTTGTTAAACTAGCTTGATCAAAGGGTTAATTCCTAACCTATAGTATCCTATTTATGGGTATGCTTACCATATTAGCAAATAATAGCAAACATTTCAATATTATTTTTCAATAGCTTGAGCAGTTTGCTTTTGAACTTATATGGTAAGTTTTTTTCAATCATAATTGATCGATCATTTTTCATTTTGAAGATTTTAAATTTTTAAATTTTTAACCTAACTTTTATGTTTTTCAATTTACCTTCATCAATTGGATCAAAGGACTTTGCAATTATCAACCTATAGTCTTCTATGGCATCTATTTCTTTCCTTTACTCATTTTTCATTTATAAGAATTCTTTTTTATTTAAATTGTTCACATAGCATCTTTGAGTCATGAGTTAGCCAATTCTCACTTTGTTAATTCCTTATTTTGTAAGGAATTTTATGAAAAGACATGGAGTATAAACTATTGCCTTGATTAGTTTAAGAGAGATTCTACCAAGAATAAAATAATATTTCAAGATAAACTTCAATAAAAATATTATGTTATTTTTTATTGTATCCATACTATTAGTATTTTTTAATAAGTATTATTTTATTATTTGTCAATTTTAATTTTTTTATTCAAAGTATAATAAGATATGCTTAAATATGTATGATTTAAACAAAGTGAGAAAACGAAGATGAATAAAGGGATTCAAGGATTTATAGCGATGGAAATAAGTATTGAAAGGTCTACCTATATTGATATAAAAATAAGAAAGGTAGACTATATGTGAATGAGAACATGCATGGGGCGTTAAAGTTGTGCCTTACAAGCTAATTACATGTGATGTAGTAAGACATTTCTTGTAAAGTATTTTATCTTTCTTTATCAATTATTTAATTGTTATTTATATTTGATAAAGTCTAAAGATTAAGATGGCTTATAGAATATGGTCGTGCATAAAGATGAGAATTATAAAACATATATCTTATAAGTCTAGATCTTAAAATGATCATAGTCATAGAGCTATTAGGAATGGACACTAATGACTTAGGTAAACTAGTACATATAATGCATGCTTAAGTGGGAAGATATCTTGTTTCATAAATATCAATGTGATGACACTAATACATATATATAAGTGTTCATTAGATGAATGAATTCACTAAGCTAACCCATTTAAGAATTGTTATATGGACAAGTCAAATTGAAATTCTTATGTTACAATGGTACAAAGTTGATCCTTTGACCTAAGATATAATGGTAATCTTATATATATTATGTTATACTTTAATATTATTCAAATTCTGAGGAGTCATTCAAAGGATATCTATTAGGTATAACTTTATCATATATGAATATTTGTGAATATGCATAAGGAATTCATCACTCCTTACAAAGAGAAAAGAATGTCCTATGTTATCTTATAAATCATGACTTAGAAATCCTTGATCAAGGTACGATGAAATAGAAATAGAGCTTTTGAAATTTCATATAATAAGTCATGAATTTTAGATTGGATACATAATAATTTAATGACTAAGGTTTCAACTAATTACCATGTCATAAGTTCAACAAGAACATTGTATAATGAAAGGATTACATTGCATGATAATTGCAACTAAAAGGATTCATTTTTAAAATTCATGTTAGCTAGTTCATGACATATTCATGGACATTAATCATGAATTTTAGGATTTATAATTAATGAGATTGATTCTAAATATTAAATTAAAAGGGTTTAATTCAATCATGAGCTACTACTAGTTTAATAGTGAACCTAAGACGTCACATATATAAGATTAAGTACATTCACATTTATTTATTTAAAGATAATAATTCAATTATAAGATAATTGATGATTCAATTATAAGACAATTGATGATTCAATTATAAAATAATTGATGGGAAAAAAGAAATAAATATAAATAAAGAGTTTATTTACTTATTTATTTTATTAATACTTTCTAGAAACAAATAATAAGTAAAGAGTTTATTTATTCATTTATTTTATCAAAAAATATTCTATAAATAGATAAATTATTTATTCATTTGTTCATTAATTTTTAGATGTGATTTATTTTGATTAAGATTCCTAAAGTCCTTTTTGGATTCTAGTAAGCAAGTCATAATATAACTATAAAAAGAGATTTACAAGAATTGTAGAAAACCTTAAGAATAACATATTAGCCACCAAAACTTATATACTTATGTGTTGAGCTAATAAAAAAAATTATCCTCTATTTCTTCTTTATCTTTAAAATTGCCACTCACCAATGCTAGTACAAAAGTGTGATGAAGTGAAAGCTAATCGTGTGGACAAACTTTAGAGAAGACATATTTAGGTCTCTTAATTAAAGTTCTTGAATGCATACAATTAGGAGAAAGGTAAAAAATGGTTTTCCCTAATTGTATATTTATGAATCAAATTAATTGCATGAATAATCCTTGGAAAAGAAATTCGAATTAATTAAAATTCCTGCATTTTGCATGTGATGCAATCTTGAATTTTTCAATAATAGTATCAAAGCCAAATCATGTTAAAATGATGTATATAATTTATGTGATAGGCCAAACTCATTAGATGGATTATATATACATATATTGAATAATTTGTCAATTAACGATTAGATTGTATATCAAAATTTTCATAAATTTGGTCATGGCAAAATTTATTCAATAAAGAGGGAAAAATATATAATTTATATTGGAAGACAAGTTAACCTAATAAGATTAAAATTCTTTTTATATATTTATTTGACAAATATATTTTATCCATATTGTATGTATTTATTTGTTAAATATATATATATATATATATATATTATATTATGCTTTTATATTCATTTGATAAGTATATTTTACTTCATGTTATGAAATTACATGATGGATGATTATGGATTATTCTATGAGTAATATTTCTAAAGTGAGGCCTACATGTATCTAATTCCTTAATTATTTTGTAATTATATCTCTCTTTACTTAAAGTGTACCTTCCTTTTGCTATTGACCAAGGTTTCTTATTTATGAGATATGAATAGAATAGTACGAAAGCAAACAAAGTTTTTCTCATAAAAAAAGTAGAATAAAGAAGCTTGGAAGAAGGCTTATATATGCATGGAATGCATATGTAAATTTTATATTCCCTAGGAATAGTATTTTGATTTTACAACTTGGGTGAAAAGCCCATAATCATCCATGGTAATTAATTTATTATGTACATATGAGATGTATGTTAATTTAAAATTACAAGATAATTTAGATTTAATTAAAAATGAGATCTAGAATAATTTAAAATCCCCTTGAAAATGTTTTAAAGACATCAAATATTAAGTTGTAAGTGAAATGAATCAAAGCATTTGATTAATTGTAACCTTTCATCATTGGCAATTAATATGAGATTTTATTATATGTTGCATATATCACTAATAATATTTGAGGTTTGTAAAACATGAAAAATTATATTAATTGTTTTATTCATAATGATATCCATGGAGTTTTTGATATTAGTACTATTATAAATAATATTTAGAAGCATCAATATCAGGCATACTTATGTGGAAACAATAAGTCTGGCTTAACATAAATTTGCATAAGAGTGCCGATAGTATTTAAGTTTATGTTAAATCTAAGGCTAAATAATTTGAAGGTTATATGAGATGTAATTGATAAGAATCATCTATCTTTTAAAATTATTATGGGATTACCAATAATATTTAAGCTCATGTTAATTTCAATTAGATCTTAAACCCACTAGATTGCTTTCCAATGTAGCTTTTCAAACCTTATCATAAAGGTGATAAGATTTGATTAAAATAGTGGAAAGGATGTTTATATTAGAAATCATTAATATAAACAAATATATTTAATTGAATGTTTGCTTATTCTTTTTATTTTATTATAGTTCTATCAAAATGATAAAAAACTAATTTTCTTTAATACTCAATCAATCATTTTTCACAAGGGTTACAAAGATTGGAATTGAAAAAGATGCTTACCCCCATTATAGGAAACTTTATTATTGGAAAAGGAATTGCAAAGTTACCTTGCAAATTTAAAGTAGAAGAGTTCTACTTCAAATTTATTTTTATTGAAGTTAGCCTTTTGATTAATAATACTTCTTAGGTATTAAATATCAAATATGATTCTCATATTTATAATGGTTTGCATATGATGACAAGAAGTAAGTAGTTAACTAAATAAGAGGTGTTGCTATGGCTAGGAAATAGATCCAAAGTTGTAGCATTAGCCGTAGGAACTTCATTTAGTATTAGATTCTGGATATACTTTAGTTTTAAATGATTGTTCATGTTCTAGATTTTCATTTCTATTTAAAAATGCAAATTTTATTTTTGAAATAGAGGATGGAAAGTGTTCCATAAAAAGGAAGGCATTTTATGTTCTACTAAAACTTTAAAAATGAGTTTCATACTATTGAATATGCAAAATTCATGTTATGATTTCAAAAAAGTAATAAAAAGAAACATGACGATCAAAATTATGCATTAATGTGGCATTATAAACTTAGAAATATATCTCAAAATAGGATTAGCTTATGAATCTTATTTAAGAGGAAAAATGTTAAATGAATGGAATTAACCTCCAATATCTTGCATTTGATCCACATAAATATATGTGAGCCACTAAATGTTAAAGCCCAAGAAGACTTCTTTTACTTCATAACCTTTATTGATGATTTTTCTAGGTATAAGTATGTGTTTCTTATAAGGAATAAATATGAAGCTTTTGAAAGTTTAAAGAATTCATATATGAAGTAGAGAAAGGAAAAGGAAAAAGTATTAAAATCCTTTGATTTAATCAAGAAGTTCAATACTTGAGTGCCAAATTCCTTGATCATCTAAGAAAAAAATATGATTCTTTTATAATGGACTCTTCTAAGAACCTTACAACTTAATGGAGTTTCTAAGAAAATAAATTGAACTTTATTATATATGGTTCGGTTTATAATGGGTTTCATTAATCTTCCTACATCATTTTGGGGCTATGCCTGGGAAACAAACACTCATTTGCTAAGTTGGGTTTCTTCTAAATTAGTTAAAACCATCATATGAGATGTGACTTGGAAAGACACCTAACTACACAAGTGATATGTGACATCAATTCTAGAAAATGGTAGCGAATAAAAAGCCTATTTGTTGCAAAGATCCATTTATAGATTAAAATGGGCTTCCTAAAGTTAGAACATTCCCTTTAATGATGTAATGTAATCAAAGAGTTTGATTTCATCCTAATTATGAATGAACCTTTTATTTTTCAAAAATCTTAATGGGAATGTAGTCGCTTTTCTTATGCTTTATGTTGCTAACATACTATTCATTAAAAATAATGTGGGTATATTATAAGCAATAAAAGCATAGTTATCTACTAATTTCTCTATAAAAGATTTAGCTAAAGTATCCTATATGTTTGGGATAAATATCTATATAGATAGATCTAATAGGTTACTTGGCATGACTTAAATAATATATATAGAAAAGGTGTTGAAGCATAATTTATGCTATACTATGTACTAGGCCTAATATAACATGCTACAAGTGTCATAAGTAGACCTTAGTCTAGTCTAGGTAAGGAGTTCTAAAAGATTGTGAAAAGGATTATTATATTCATGGAAACTAAAAGAGAGATCTAAAATTTTTATGTTTTGTTCAAAGCTTAGTTCGGACTCCTTCAAGCCTTTACTTGGTTAAGAAGCTAAAGTCATATTTCTATCCTAGCTAAACCCATTTCTGTATTTAGGTCATATCTAAAGCTATAATGGTCCGACTCATATGAAACTAGCACCCAAATTCTTAAAAGACACAGGCCTACAACTTTCATATTTATGGATCTTCCAGAATTTGTTGATTTCATGGTCAAAATCAAGCTAAAAGTAAGACTTATGGGAATTCCCTGATGTAGCTTCTAGAAATTTGATAACTTATAGAGATTTGATTTAAATAGGTCTGAGCTTATAGAAATTTTGAAAAGCTTTATTATTGTAATTGTAATTTTAAGAGACATATAATCTTAGTCCAATAAGGTTTTAGGCTAATTGTGTTATATAAATAGGCAATAGGGTTGAAGAGAAGAACACATTCATATTACACACAACATTCAACAAACAGCCTTCTTCTTCTTCTAGTTCTCTTTATTCTTCATTAATGGAAGCCTAAATTCGTGGTTGATTCAAGGAGTTAAGGCTCTCCTTTTGAGGATTATGAGATCATAATTTGTAATTTTAACTTTTCTTAATTAATTTTCTTTTTTCCCTATTTACTTGTGCTGAATTATTGAGATTGCTTGTGTTGGATGTTGATTTGATATAATTGATATTCTTCCTTGTGATTTTTAATTTCTTTATTATTTTATTGATGAATTGTGGTTAGTAAATCACATTTTTACACATAGGGTTAAGAGGTTGATTTGGAGGTTTCTAGTTTAATTTCTTAATTCAACTGAATTCTATTATTAAATCAATTTCGATCTAGCATAGAGATTAAAATGATTGCTTAATCGGTTAATCTTAATTGATCAAATTCTAGGTGGTTGTCTAGCGTAGAATTCATGAATTATAGTAGGGATTTCGAGTAATCCAAGGTTAAAGAATTAATTAGAAAAAGTCAAATCCTAAATGATCTATGATTAATCCAATTTAGGGCTTTCAATTTCCTTAAATCGGCTATCTAATTCCATTTAGTTTCTTCCAATTTTACTTTTGCTTTATTTTGTGTTTATTTAATACATTGCTTTTACATTAATTTGTGCAACAATGTTTTATATTGCATAATTGCATAGACAACATAAAACAGCATATATTGTACAATATATATATATATATATATATATATATATATATATATATATTGTATTTTATTTCAGCATAGCATTCTATTGCATTGCATTGCATTCTATTTACAATAGTTCTTCACATTTTCATGTATTAAAATTTCAATTATTGTATGGGTATTGTTAGGAAATCATCTAGAAAAGATAAAATCAAAAGATCACTAGGGATACGACCTAGTTGTGTTACTATTCTACATTATTTTTCAACAATTAGTTTTAATATAATTTTAATGCATTATAGTGTACAAATCAAAATTTTGGTGCTGTTGCTGGGGATCTTCTTGAAATTATCTTTTCATACATATTCCTAGCAATATACTACATAATCCATGAAGCATTCCAGTAGGTAATTGCCTCCACTAATTGTATTTCTTGCATTTTACAGTAACTTTTATTTTCTGCATTATTTTGGATTTCACTACATTCTTTGTTTTCTTTTCATAACTCCACCTTAATTCATCATATTTTACCATAATAAACATCATCAAGCATTGAAATAGAGGTTTTGGCCAAGAAACTAGGTTTTACATAAAATTTGCACTCATATATTCTTTTGGGCATAACTTTTTCATTCTAACTTTGATTGAGCTAAAATTTTTATGGCAGCTAGATCTCATTTTTCTCATCGAAATTCACAAGCTAAAAGCTTGTGAGTGCCCTATTTTTTTGCTAAAAAATATTGTTTTGACCACTTTTTTAATTTTTACAGATTTTTATTACATTTTTTTATTTTGTATAATTGTAGAAAATTTTTTGTAGTGGTTCTATAATTTTTAAAATTGTCTAGATAGATTAATTGGATATGTTTAGGTTGATTTTTCATAGTGCTTTTGCATTTTAGTGTTTTAGTGTTCCTATACTTCTGTTTAGTAAAGTTTTTTGTGGTGCTGTGTAATTTTAGTGCATGATAAAAAGAAATCCTATTGAATTGGTGATTTTGATTATGAAATTGATAGAACATTTCATTCACTTCATAGGAATAAAAACATAAGTGGTTCTAGCTTTCTTGCACCCTTAGATAAACTAAAAAATATGGTAAATAATAATAGAACATTAAATATTCTATATTCTAATTTAAACTAAAAAATATAGCTTCCTCTGATGTCATATATCAACCTCTAGGCATTCAATATTCTAATTTAAATGCTGACTTTAAATTAAAATCTGGACTCATACACTTGCTTCCAAGGTTCCATGGTCTTACAGGTGAAGATCCACATAAGTATTTGAAGGAGTTCCATATGGTGTGTTTAATAATGAAGCCACAAGCATTTCTGAGGATCATATTAAGCTGAGAGCATTCCCCTTCTCTCTAGTTGATGCAGCCAAGGATTTGCTCTACTATCTTCAACCTGGTTCTGTCACTTGCTGGACTGATATGAAGCAATTATTCTTGGAGAAATTCTTTCCTGCATCTAGAGCTACTTCCATAAGAAAAGAGATATGTGAAATTAGGCAAATAAATGGTGAGACACTTTATGAGTATTGGGAGAGATTCAAGAAGTTTTGTGCAAGCTGTCCACACCACCAAATTAGTGAGCAGCTGTTGATTTAGTATTTTTATGAAGGCCTTCTTCCTATGGATAGAAGCGTGATTGATGCTATAAGTGGTGGAGTTTTAATGGACAAGACACCTATGGTTGTAAGTGATTTAATTACAAATATGGTAGTAAATTCATAGCAATTTGGAACCAGAATTATGGTTGCTACAACTAGAAGCATGAATAAACTAAATTTTGCTAATTTAGACCAACAGAGGATAAAGCATAGGATTGATGAATTAACTTCCTTGGTAAGCCAATTGGCTATGGGACATCAACAGCAGCAATTACAGACCCTTGCACCTGCTAGACTTTATGGTATTTATTCCTTCTTAAGCCATCCTATTGATTCTTATCCAATCTTACAAGAAGATGATAGCCAATACTAAGGCTGTAATAGTTTTCTTTGGGAAGCCATTATACTAGTAACAAAGTTAGTACTAGCAGCAGTAGTAGCAACAATAACAACAACCTAAATATGATCCTTACTCAAATTTCTATAATCCTGGTTGGTAAGACCATTCCAATCTTAAATTTGGTAATGCACTAGTACAATAAACTAGAACAGCACCAGCATTAGCACCATATCAGAATAGAGCTACATTCCAGCAGCTTTCCAAGCTAATCCAATAGTAACAAAACTTCCAGAACCAACAAGTAGTAGCATCCCTATCCTCTTAGCCATCCCTTGCGGACTTACTCAAGCAAATGGCCATCGGTAGTCTATAGTTCCTATAGAGGGTAGATGCTATAATGCAAGACCTTTAAATGCAAATCGGATAGCTTGCTTCCACTTTAAGCGAGCTTAACTCATAAAGTTCTGACAAATTACTTTTCCAAATAATTCCCAATCCTAGAAGTAATGTCTCTGCTATCATACTAAGAAATGGCAAGGATGTTCATGCTTTCAACAATCCAAAACCAGCAAACCAGCAACAAAAGGCTCAATAACTTGAAATTGCTGAAGATTCTGTAAAAACTTCCTTTCAATCAAGCTAGAATTCAGACAAACTAGGGACAATGTAGAAACCAGCAGAATTCATAAGACCAATTCCTTTTTCCCAATAGAATTACACAGTCCAAGAAAAAGAAGAAATTGATAGAGACAAAAAGATCCTAGAAATTTTTAAAAGGGTGAAAGTTAACATCCTATTGCTGGAATCTATCAAATAAATCCCCAAGTATGTTAAATTCCTTAAGGAGCTGTGCACACGAAAAGGAAAGCTTTACAGCAATGAAAGAGTGAGTTTAAGCCAGAATATCTCAACTATTCTTCAACTAAGCCTGCCCTAGATATGCAAGGATCTAGGGACATTTGACATACCCTGTGTAATAGGCAACAACAGATTTAAGGATGCTTTGATTGACCTGGTAGCCTCCATAAACATGATATCAATATCTGTATTCTCCTCTTTATATCTTAGTCCCTTGAAGTAGATAGGAATGATCATTCAATTAGCTAATAGAAGTACTGCACAACCTGCTAGAGTTGGAGTTGTTGAGTATGTGTTAGTTCCAGTAAAGGAATTAATCTTCTTAGTAGATTTCTACATTCTACCAACGGAGGATGAATCTGCCAATAACCCTTACCTTTTTTATTCTAGGAAAACTTTCCTCAAAATAGTAAAGACAAAAATCGATGTTAATGTAGGCACTCTTTCTATAGAAGTTGGAGATACAATTATGACTTTTGACATCTTTGAAGCTATGAGATTTCCTGCTGAAGATCATTCTGTATTCCAAATAGAGGTGCTTGATGAGCTTACTAAAAATGCTTTTGAAGACATGCTTGCTGAATTTTCCCATAATTCTAAGTTTATGGACTACCTTGATGATCATGAATGTACCTGTTATGATAAGGATAACCAATGTGCTATATGTAGAGAGATTTTTGCATTCTTAAGTGAAGAAACTAGTATTGTTCTAGAAGAAGCAGAAAAACTAGAGAAAGTAGAAAAATTACAAGAAGCAGAAAAACTAAAAGTATAGAATTCTCTGTCCAAGAAGGATCTCACCTTGTTGGAGTGACTTTTATCATAAAATTACTTCCCTCTATTATCTAGCCACCAATATTAGAGCTCAAACTTCTCCTAGACCATTTGAAATATGTATTTTTAGAGGAGAATGAGAAGTTACTAGTCATAGTAGCAAGGAAGTTGTAACTTGACCAAGAAGAGAGATTGTTATAGATTTTGAGAGTTCACAAACAAACAATAAGGAGGACATTTTTAAACCTCCCTGGAATTAACCCTTTAACTTGTATGCATAGAATTCTACTGGAAGAAGGAGCCAAACTAGTGAGATAACCATAAACAAGACTTAACCCTTTATTTTTTAGCACGGTAAAGAAGGAGATTATTAAGCTTTTGGAGGCTAGAATTATATATCTAATTTTAAATAGCAAATGGGTGAGTCCAGTCCAAGTTGTTCCCAAGAAAAGTAGCTTGACAATAGTAAAAAACTAAAATAATGACTTGCTGTCTACTAGAGTACAGAATAGTTGGAGTGTGCATTGATTATAGGAAGTTGAATCAAGCAACTAGAAAAAATCACTTTCCATTACCTTTCATTAATCAAATGCTCGAGAAATTGGCTAGAAAATCACATTATTGCTTCTTAGATAGCTACACTGGTTATTTCCAAATTCATATTGCATAAGAAGATTAAGAGAAGATAACATTCATATGTCTTTTTAGCACTTTTGCTTATAAAAGGATGCTTTTTGGCCTATGTAATGTACCTGATATATTTCAAAAGTGTATGGTGAGCATTTTTTCTGAATTTTTAGAAGATTACATTGAAGTTTTTATTAATGACTTTTTTGGTTTATGGTTCCTTCTTTAATGCATGCTTAAATAATCTTTCTAGGGTGTTAGATAGATGCATTGAGATAAACCTTGTGCTGAATTTTGAAAAATGTCATTTCATGGTAGAACATGGCATAGTTTTAAGACATATAGTGAATAGCAAAGGCATTAAGGTAGATCCTGCTAAAATTAATGTGATTTCTACTTTACCTTACCCCATTTATGTGTGGGAAGTGCGTTCTTTTCTTAGTCATGCAGGCTTTTATAGGAAATTCATTAGAGATTTCAACAAGATTGCCCTCCCATTGTCTAAGCTACTCCAAAAAGAAGTAGAATTCAATTTTAATTAATATTACAAGGAGGCTTTTGATAAGTTGAAGCAAGCTCTCACCACCACTCCTATTATCCAGCCACTATCTTGGGACTTACCATTTGAGTTAATGTGTGATGCATCTAACAATGCAATTGGTGTTATTCTTGCACAAAGAGTGAGAAAATAGTCTCATGTGATCTACTATGCTTTAAGGACTTTGGATGTTGCCCAAGCAAATTGCACTACAATGAAAAAGAGCATTTGACTATTGTTTTTGCTTTAGATAAATTTTGATCATATTTACTTGGTTTTAAAGTGATTGTATTTTTTGATCATGTAGCTTTGAAGTTCCTTTTGAAGAAACTGGAGGTAAAACCCTACTTAATTAGATGGATGCTGCTTTTGCAAGAATTTGACATTGAGATTAGAGATATGAGTGAAGCTAAAAACTTGGTGGATAATCATTTGAGTAGAATTTTAAAAAATATAGACACTTTTCCCATTCAGGATACCTTTCCAGATGAGTAACTTTTTCAGTTGCTAGGTAAGGACCCTTAGTATATTGATTTAGTGAATTATCTAGTTGCTAATAAGTTGCCTGCATATGATAAGAAAACTTAAATTAATAAGTTCAAAAGTGAGGTTAGGTATTATATGTGAGATGATCCTTATTTATGGAGATTTTGTGTTGATCAAATAATTAGAAGATGTGTAAGTAATTTTAAGTTTTATTCTATACTTGCATTTGTCATGATTATGCTTGTAGAGGTCACTTTGGACCTAAGAGAACAGCAAAAAAAGTTTTAAATTATGGTTTTTGTTGGCCTACTTTGTTCCATGATGCTTACATGTTTTGTAAAAATAAACAATGTTAAAAGAAAACGAATTTAACTCATAGACATGATATGCTTCAATTTCCTATGCTCTTTTGTGAAGTTTTTTATGTATGGGGTATTAATTTTATGGGTCTTTTTTCCTTCATCTTTTGGCTTTACTTACATTCTTCTTGCTGTTGATTATGTTTCTAAGTGTGTTAAAGCTAAATCCACCAAAATTGATGATTCTAAAGTTGTTGTAGATTTTGTTAGATCTCACATATTTAGCAAGTTTGGCATTCCACGTGCTTTGATTAGTGATCAATGTTGGTGTGTGTCCTAGAACCAATCATATAAGATGATTAGAGTTATACACAATGTATTATATTTTATTTTAGGCATTTTAATTATTATATTTTGTTTTTATTATTATTATGCGCAATTTATAACTTAATATAATAATTATCCTTGGAATAGCTTTGCTATTCCTAAAATGCCCCTAGTAAAGTATTATTATGAAAATGGATAGTAATAATACATCGAGACTAGTATGTATAGTGACTGATGATTACGAATCATGGATATGTGATATCAAGTCAATACATGAGTACATTGCTAGTGAACAATGTACTGGATTGACCCACTATGAGAATATTGCATGGATAAACGTGTCATAAGTTATTCTCATATGATCACAACTACGCATAAACCTTTGACCTGAAGTCACTACGGTTCCCTACATGAGGAATTACTCACTTTAATATTGTCCTATGTCACCTTTAATCAGGTGACAAGTAGGGCATTGATTGGGTGTGTCATAAATCATGCAGAGGGAAGTGAGTGATGTAAATGGGATTTTGTTACTCTTGTATAAAAGAGAAATATCCTTGGGCCCCTTGATTGAGTGAGACTTAGAAATGCATGGCCATGCTCAGTTGAATTAATATGTGATATTAATTATTTATTTTAAGTTTACTCAGCATCAAGAAATATAAATTGAACATTGACGAGGATGACACATTCCATGCCTCCAGTTCAATTTGGATATTATTACAAAAGGGTTATGATGTAAAACGTTGATCATGTATTAGGTGGATGTCGAATCACAGACATTCTTACTACTTGAGTGGCAATGATGTATTGCTAGATACCGCTCGCTGTCTATGGCTCAATAATAAGTCATTGTCAACGTAGTAAGAACCTACAGGGTCACACAAAAGGAGTAGGAATAAGACAATAATTAATTGGACTTTAATTATATTAATATCCAATTAATTGGACTTATTTTCGTGCATATATATTATTAAGAATAATAAATTCACGTTATATATATATATATATATTATGTGATATTATTTGATATTAAAGTAATATCAAGTAATTATCTTATCAGATATTAGATAAATATATTATGAGATAATATTATTTTGATATTTGATAACTATATGCATTATCTAATATTAAGATATTTATATTATGAGATAATATCATTATCTAATATTAGATAATTAATAGATAAGTCTTATCTCTTCCCATTATCTCTAGGATAAGGATAAGATGAGTTGTTAAGTGTAATTAGGATTTTGGAAGCATTATCCTAGTAGGACTAGGATTATGGCTTGCCTAAGTTCTATAAAAAGGGACTTGAGGGCAGCACTTAATAATCACGTTTTTAAGCTTCCATATAAACCCTAAATCACTCTGAAAACATCCAATCCTAATTCTTAGAGAGAAAAACGCATCCTAGCAGACGCATGAAGGGAGAGAGGTCGTTGTTCACTCCGTGTGGATACCGTAGAGACGCTGTACCTTCTGGCCGGCGTTTGATTCATCCGCTCTCAAGTTTTGATCAGTAGAAACACGAGTGCCTAATAGGTAAAACCCTAATCATTGACTTATGTTTTTAATGCATGGATCCTAGGTAGAATTCGGATCAAAATTTAAAATTCCGCTGCATGTGATAATCCGAATTCCCAACAATCAAGGGACTCATTTTTGCAATAGAGCATTTGAGGCTTTATTGAAGAGATACAGAGTTTGCTATAGAGTTTTCACACAATATCATCCCCAAACAAATGGGCAAGCAGAAATTTCAAATAGAAAAATGAAGTCAATCTTGGAGAAAACCTTGAAGCCTAATAAAAAGGATTAGAGCATTAGATTGGATGATGCACTTTGAGCTTATAGGATTGCATACAAAACTCCTATTAGGATGTCTCCATATCGGATTACTTTTAGCAAAGCATGTCATCTTCCAGTAGAGTTAGAGCATAAAGCATTTTGAGCCATAAAAAGATGCAACATGGATTTGAAAGCATATGGAGAGGAGAGAAAATTACAATTACAAGAATTAGAGAAGCTTAGACTTGAAGCTTATGAGAATTCTAGGCTCTACAAAGAGAAAATAAAGGCATTCCATGATAAATTCATTCTTAGAAAAATTTTTGAGATTAGCTAAAAAGTTGTATTGTTTGATTCAAGGCTTAAATTGATGCTAGGTAAACTCTGTTCCTGTTGGAATGGACCTTTTGTTGTCACTAACATTTTTCCTTATGGTACAGTTGAAATCAAGAACTTGGAGAGCAATAAAGTGTTCAAATTCAATAGGCAAAGGCTTAAACCATTCTATGAAGGTTTCCAAGAACAAGTGGTGGAAACAATAGAGTTGGGGATCCTAGTTTATTCTTAATGAGCTTGAGCATGATATCTAGCTAAAGATATTAAAGAAAGGCACTTCTTGGGAGGCAATCTAAGCAATTTATATTTTTTTTCTCTTACCCTTCTCTTTTTTTTTCATGCCTTTTTTGATATTATTCTTAATGATATTGATATACTTTACATTTAGGATAATGTAAAATTTAAGTATAAGGGGAGACTTTAGGATTTACTTTATGCTTTATGTTTTCTTTCAATATGCTTTAAAAAAAAACAAAAAAATAAAAAAAATATGTTTTTCACTTAATTTTGAGTTCTTTTTAGTTACTTTCCATTAATGGAGATTTTGCAGTTTTATGAGCAGGATTTAATTGAAGTTAGATAGGATTCACAACATAATTGAATAAATAATTTTGCTTCTTAAAATTAATTGATGTAGTGATGGATTTTGAATTGGTAGATTAAATTTGGTAGTGTGACTTACCTTGTGAGATTTTGAGCCTTTCATTGAAATTTTATGCTATGATATTATCCTTCCTTTTTGTGTAATGTTCTTCCATAATTTGTTTCTCTAGAACTTACTTTGAATCTTTTCAAGCTTACATTTTGTACATGTATGTACAAATATGATTAAGACATTCTTTCTTTCTTTTGAACCAGAGCCATATAGCTAACCTAGAAGTTTTTACCTTTGTTAAGCCCTTTTTAAGCTTTTATTGCCTTTTCTTTGTTGATTAATCCATGAGCATATTTTTCTAATGAAAAATAAATATATTTACCTAACCTTAGGGATTAGTAGAGTATTTGAATTTTCATGATATGGGCTTTTAAATAAGTATAGGGGTGTGTGAGTTTATGAATTATGAAAAGTCATCATTAAAGGTTAGTTGAAAAAAAATTAAAGTTAATAAAAAAAGAGAAAAAGAGAAAGAAAAGAAGAAGATGAAAAAAAAGGAGAAGAAGAAGAAAAGTAAAAAATGAAGATGAAAATATAGAAAAAAATTTTGAATTACAAAAAAAAAACAATAAAAAAGTTGATAAGTATTTAAATTTGGCTTGATATGTTGAGTTGTAATTCTTTATGATTTGTCCACATATTTTTTATTCAAGTGCTCTATTAATTTCTTTAGTTTCTAACTTTTTTTCATCCTTATTTTTCCTTCCCTTTTCCCTAACCCCATTACAACCTTGAATAAAGTGCTTTTGATTTATATTGTACATGTGATTTGAGTAGTGGAGATTAGATAATTAACATGCTTATGATAGGAAAATTTTATGGAATGAACTTGAATGAAATACCTTACCCCAAACACTTGAGAGTTGGAAAGTGAGGCTGTGAGAATCTACCAATTTGATCTGCTCTTTTTGAATGAAGTTACTATGTTGGTTTTAAATTTGTTAAGATTTTTCTTCATGATGTATTATGTTTCTTGTTCGCTTTTATTACTTCTTTGCTTATAGATTTGTGAATTTGAAGTTTTTTGAAAGGAAAGTGGAGTCTTCTGTGTTTTAGACTTAAATAAAGTTTTTTCTTGCCCAAGGACATGCAAGGGATAAGTATGGAGGAATTTGATAAGAAAAATATTTACTATTTTATTTTTTCTTATTTCATATTTCTTAGTTATTACATGTGCTTAATTTTATAGAATATGCCTTGTTTTATAATTTTGGATTGATTTTACAAATTTTTGAATTTATTTGGTAAATACTAGATTTTGACACTATTTTTGTTTTTTAGTCATATCTTGGGCTCTGGATGTCAGATTGAGGCAAAATTTATATTTTTGGAAAACTAAAAGAGAGATCTAAAACTTTTATGTTTTAGTCAAAGCTCAGTTTGGACTTCTTCAAGCCTTTACTTGGCTGAGAAGCTAAAGTTGTATTTTTGTCCTAACTGAACCCATTTCTATATTTGGGCCATATCTGGAGCTATAGTGGTCCGATTAATCTAAAACTAATGCCTAAATTCTCAAAAGACACATGTCTACAACTTTCATGTTTATGGATCTTCCAGAATTCATTGATTTCATGGTCAAAATTGGGCTGGAATTTAGACCTATAGGAATTCCCTGATGCAGCTTCTAGAAATTTGACAGCTTCTAGAGATTTGATTTAAATAGGTCTAAGCTTATAGAAATTTTGAAAAACCTTATTTTTGTAATTGTAATTCTAAGAGACATATAATCCTAGTTTAATAAGGTTTTAGGCTAATTATGTCATATAAATAGGCAAGAGGACTAAAGAGAAGAACACATTCAGATTACACACAACATTCAACAAACAACCTTTTTCTTCTTTTAGCTCTCTTTTTTCTTCATTAATGAAAGTCTAAATTTGTGGTTGATTCAAGGAGTTGAGGCTCTCCTTTTAAGGATTATGAGATCACAATTTGTAATATTAACTTTTCTTAATTAATTTTCTTCTTTCCCTATTTACTTGTGCTAAATTATTAAGATTACTTGTGTTGGATGTTGATTTGGTATAATTGATATTCCTCCTTATGATTTTTAATTTCTTTATTATTTTGTTGATGAATTGTGGTTAGTAAATCACATTTTCACATATAGGGTCAGAGGGTTTAGAGGTTGATTTGGAGGTTTCTAGTTTAATTTCTCAATTCAACCGAATTTTATCATTAAATTAGTTTTGATCTAGTGTAGAGATTACAATGGTTGGTTAATCAGTCAATCTTAATTGATCAAATCCTAGGCGGTTGTCTAATGTAAAATTCATGAATTATTGCAAAGATTCCAAGTAATCCAAGGTTAAAGAATTAATTAGAAAAAGTTAAATCCTAATTGATTTATGATTAATCCAATTTACGGTTCTCAATTTCCTTGAATCGGCTATTTAATTCCATTAAGTTTCTTCCAATTTTACTTTTGCTTTATTTTATGCTTATTTAATACATTGCTTTTACATTAATTCGTGCAACAAAATCCCCTAATTTTGCATTTTGTATTGCACAATTGCATAGACAACATAAAACAGCATACATTATACAACATATATATATTGCATTTTGTTTCTACATAGTATTTTGTTGCATTGCATTGCATTCTTTTTTCAATAGTTCTTCACATTTTCATTGCATAAAAATTTCAATAATTGTGTAGGTATTGTTAGGAAATCATCTGAAAAATGTAAAATCAAAGGATCACTAGGGGTATAACCTAGTTATATTACTATTCTATATTATTTTTTAACAATAATTTTAATATAATTTTAGTGCATTGCAGCGTGCACATCAATGACCGAGTTCATTGAGTTGACCTAGCTAAAAATTTCTATATGGACAAGTTGAATTAGAATTCTTATATTGCAATGATGCAAAGTTAATCCTTTAACCTAAAATATCATAATAGTCTTATATTTATATGTTATACTTAAACATTATTTTGATTATGAGAAATCATTCAAAGGATATCTATTGGGTATAACTTTATCATATATAAAGATTTATGAATGTTAATAGGAAATTCATTACTTTTCATAAAGAGAAGATTATCTTCTATGTTATCTTATGAACTAAGACTTAGAAAACCTTGGCCAAGGTGGGGTGAAATAAAAAAAAAGTTTTTTAAATTTCACATAATAAATTATAAATTTTGGATTGGATACATAGTAATTGAATTACTAGAGTTTTAACTAATTACCATGTCATAATTTCAACCAATACATTGTATAATGAAAGGATTGTATTGCATGATAATTACAATTGAAAATATTCATTTTTAGAATTCATGTTAGCTAGTTCCTAACATGTCATTAGATGTTAATTATGAATCTTGAGATTTAAAATTAATAATATTAATTCTAAATATTAAATTAAAAGGCTTTAATTTAATCATGACCTACTACTAGTTTAATAGTGAACATAAGGGGTTACGCACAAAAGATTGAATGTATCCACATTTATTTATTTAAAAGGAATAATTCAAGTATGAGATAGTTAATAATTTAACTATAAAATAGCTAGTGGGAGAAAAAATAAATATAAATAAAGAGTTTATTTACTTATTTATTTTGTTAATACTTTCTAGAAATAAATAATAAATAAAGAGTTTATTTATTGATTTATTTTATTAGGAAATATTCTATAAATAAATTATTTATTTATTTGTTTATTGCTTAATTTTTAGATGTGATTTATTTTGATTAGGATTCATAAGTTCTTTTAGAATTCTAGTAGGCAAGTCATAATATGACTATAAAAAGAGGTCTACAAGAGTTGTAGAAAATCCTAAGAATAACCTATTAGCCATTAAAATGGGTGTGTTCATGTATTAAACTAATCACGAAAATTACCCTCTCTTTTTCCTTTCTCTTTAAAATTGCTATTCATCGATGTTAACATAAAAATGTGATGGAGTAGAGGCCGATCATGGGACTAATATTAGAGAAAGCATACTTGGATCTCACAATTAAAGTTTAAAAATGCATACAGTCAAGAGGAAGGTAAAAAATAGTTTTTCTTAATTATAAATTTTGTGAATCAAATTAATTATATGAATTGTCCTTAGGAAGGAAATTTAAATTAATTAAGAGTTTCAAAATTTCATTGCTTTTAGCATGTGATGTGATCCTAAATTTTCCAACATGGGGATCTTACCCTACCTATACCTTCTCCAATTACCATTCTTAATAGAAAATAAGTAAAAATAAACTAGCGAAAAGAATAGGAGTAAAAAATAAGATTTTCCCTTATTTGTTTGTAAGGTTGAAAATGGATAAAAGAGAAAATGAGTAAAAAAAAAGGACTCAGCAAAATATTTTTTTGCCACATATAGATAGAAAATGATTGAAAATTTGATTTATTACAATTTTCCCATTGATTCTTCAATTTAGAATTTAATTTGTTAGGTAAAATTATCATTAAATCTTATTTAGTATTATTTTCTCTAACCCTTTCATCTAATCAAGTAAAAGAAAATTATTTTCTTTTCTTTCTCTTTTTTCTTATTTTCTACTCATACAAATAAGGAAAATGAAAATTATTTCCTTTTTATTTTCTTTCTAATCATTTTCTTTCCTCTTTTTTTCTTTTTGCTTTGCATCCAAGCAAAATGAAAATCTTGTAAATTTTTCTATAAATCTCACAACATATAATTTTCTAAATTATACCTATAAAATAAAAATATTTAAAATAATTTTATAAAAAAACTTGTAAATATTATAAAAAATTACAATTTCTAGAAACGTATAATTCAATTGCTTCCTATTTTATAACATGTTAAGTTTTATACAAGGTTTAATTATGTGTTTGAATTGGTAGGAAGGAAAGAATATAACAAAAGTTTAAAAATATATTTTAAAGTAAAATTTTGAAATCTTAAGTGAATGAAAGGATAAAAACCATATATTTTATATTTTCCCTCATTTTTTCCCAAACTATACAAGAAAAGACTTTGAATTTCAAAATTATTTTTTCCTCATCATTTACTTTTCATATATTCAAACAAAGGATTATTAGAAGTAAAATAATATATAACACATTTTAGGGAGGTTCTTTGCTACCAATTGCTTACCCTACTTTTTGGTATTCATAATAAAAATGTAATCAAAGGCTACATATGGTTGCTTAAAATTGCCTTGACTTTTTTTAACTAACTCTCAAGAGCCATATATTGTTAAATGAGAGTGAAATTGACTTGCAAGATGATGCACCAAATGAAATTACACATGTATTTGCTTTGAAGTTCCTTATGGGACGATGCTAGTTTCCATCTTCACAAGCCCCCCTTTTATCGACTAGTATTCAACATTATAGGGATTTGGGTAAATTCTTATTAATTAGTTTTTAAGGAATAGGACTCCATTTGATTCCATGTTCTTAAACTCCCTAATTAAAGTTCCTTGCACAAAGAAGTTAAAAATAGAGAAAATAATGGTTAATTACATAATATATTAAGGATTCCAAAGAATGGAAAATGTGAAAATCAATAATTGGGTTGAACCAAAGATAAGACTGTTGCCTTTTGTTTCTTTTACCTTGCTTGAAGAATGTAGGGATCACCATTCAGATTCCTTTAGAACTTAAAATCTATCTTTTCTCATTTTGGGCTTTTGGAGGATAATTATAGATGCCAAAAGAATAACATAAAAATTTGTTAGTTTAGTAGAATTGATATCAAAGCATTCAATGAATGCATGTGGAAGGAAACTTACATAGTAGGTTGTGACATGCTAGCAAAGTTTCTAAGAACAAGCTTGAGCTGCATATTAATTTTCCAAATAGGTATTCATTTTTAAGTTAAAAGACAGAGCTAAAGGCTTTGTCAAGGGAAAGAGTGAGAAGATCGCCATTATTGAGTATCTTGGCACACTTATCTTCCCATGTGATATCAAAATCATTGTGGAAGTTTCCAACTGAGGCTACCATGAAAGTAGCCAAAACCAAAGCACACACAAGCATTATTCTTGAACAAGTAGATGAAATGAAGTTATAATTGAGATTAACAAAGGAATTTGTAACTAATTAGTAAATCCCAAGATATGATGTATTAAAGGGAAGATTGTGTTGAAAAATTTGGGAAAGGTGGTATTTATTATATATATGGAAATGAAAGCATACCAAAGTGAGGAAGATACAAAGAAAGGTGAAGATTTGTTTGGTTGGTCTGCAAGAGATGGAGAACTCATAAAACACAATATTAAAAATAAAAAATTGGCCGTTATACACTAAGTGGTTAGTTGTTTTAGCACTAGGTCACCCGGCCTGTTAGGGCCGACCCGAGCCCAATAGGCTCGTTGTACTTTTTTTAAATAGCCCGATAATAAACAGGCTAAGCTCGAGCCATAATAAAAAAGCCCGACTTGATCCGGCCTGGTCCAATTATATTAATTAATTTTTTATAATATAATTATATATTAAAAAAATAATTATATCTTATTATTTTTAATATAAAAAATTAATTTAATATAATTAAATATTTTATATATTTAAGTATCATATTATCTCTTTAAATATATATTTTTTATATTAAAAATATTTTTTTTACTTAAAAAATAAAAAAAATTAAAATAATTGAGTATTCAGGCCGGGTTTCAGGCCATACATATTAATAATTGGGTCAGGCTCGAAGCCATAATTTTTTTACTATTTGGCCCGTCTAACTCAGCTCGAAACCCGCCCGACCCAACCCATGTACACCTCTATTTGGCACAAAAATTTATCCATATGTAAGTGTTTTAATGCATCTCAATTATGAGTACCTAGGAGTAAGGTAAGCATTTAGTACCCTAGATGCACATATATAAAAAGCATGGATCAAAATAAGACTTTAATATTTTTCAAACTTTTTATAATACTAAAGGTGTTGAGACTATTAAACATACATATGCAAAAAAACATGGACCAAACCTTGAATATATAGAAAGGCATCAAGTTTTCAAGAATATCGAATATCACTTAAATTAAAAACTCTCAATTTTAAACTTTTTTTTAATAATAGTGACATAAATAAGTTAAATTTTAAGTTTAAATAGAAAATATAAAGAAACTTTTTTAGAAAAATAATATTAAATATTACTGTATTATTAAAATGTCAGCTTGTTAGCTTGAAATATTTCTTTAATTTGTAGGAAAGGCAATGGTATTTGTTGGGATGATATTTTCATTCATACCTAATGAGTACTTGTAACTTTTATGTACTTGGATTTAAGTATGTGCTTATAAGCTTGAATATGTAAGTAGATTTTTGTGAAAATTTTATTAGATATGAGTACAAATAAGGAAACTACAATATCCAACTCTCCCTATACTCATATTATATAATAAATATATTTATATATAATATAAATTTAATTAGATTATGATGCAAAAAATTAAAATTAGGTAAGTATCATTTGATTTAAATATCAAAAAAATTTAAGATAAACTTCTACTATGTTATTTTTTATTTCGTTAATACTATTAATATTTTTGAATAATAATTATTTTATGGCTATATGTAAACTTTACTTTTTTTATTAAAAAATTTATAATGGGATAAAAATATATATGTATGATTAAAATTTAAATAAGATGAAGAAAGAAAGATAAATATGGGAATTTGCGAATTTGATGGGATGAGGATAAATATTAAAAAAGCTACCCATACGAACAAGGAAAAACTGACAAAGATTTTAGCTTCCTGCCAATGACTTCCCATTCTCATTTCGTAGGTATTTGGTTTTTGAGTTCAATAAAATGATAATCTCAAATTATGAAAGCAAATATTATTATTTAATTTTAAAAAATATAAAGTATAATTTTTTTATTCTGAAACCTATGCATTTTTACTAAAATCCACCGTTTTAATAGAAGAACAAAATATTTTCACCTTCTCTAAAATATCAAAAATACACATGGACTTTTTTTCGCTATTTTAAAAATCTGCACTCTACCCTTTCTAACATTTCTCCATTAGAAATATTTTTATAGATGCTAAAATTTTACCTTAAAATTGGTTTTAAAATATTAGTTTTAATGGCCAAAATGTCCTTACATAGAATCCACGTGCTCCATTTTTTTAAACAATGTTTTTGATTAATAGGAAAATGATTTTTATTTAAAATTATATTTTCCAACCTTTTGCTTTCCAAGTGTAGATAGCTTGTAATTTTTTAATATGCCTGATAAACTAAGTATATTATGTTTTTTGATTCATTAAAGAATCTTTTTCTTTGTGATAATGAAAAATGAATTTAGTATTAAAATCTATATATCAGCCAATCTTGTTGATCCGTCAAACGAAGGAAGATCGAGAAAATTATGGTTGAAGCGATTTTATTAGATGTGTATTCTATTTTATTTTATTTTTGTTTCAGGTTTACCTTAGTAATGAGGTGTTATATTTGGTTTTAGTTATACTTTATAAGTTCGCCTCTTTTCTTATTTGATTCATTAAAGAATTTTTTTCTTTGTGATAATAAAAAATGAATTTAATATTAAAATCTATATATCTGCCAATCTTGTTGATCCGTCAAACGAAGGAAGATCGAGAAAATTATGGTTGAAGCTATTTTATTAGATGTGTTATTTTATTTTTGTTTCAGGTTTATCTTAGTAATGAGGTATTATATTTGGTTTTAGTTATAGCTTATAAGTTCGTATCTTTTCTTGTAATTGCTGTATGTGTAACAGAAAAAAAATTATAATCTATTTTTTTTGAAAAAATTGAATTTTTTAGTAATAATGAAAAATGATATACATATTAAAATGTATCATGTTTTATCGATGACAAAAATGATTTTTTTGTGATAATAAAATGATTTTCATATTAAAATACATTATATTTTATTTTTTATTTATAAAAAATTTGTAATAAGTGAACATTAATTTTTCATATGAAAATATTTTTACTAATTGAAGTACAAAAGATAAATTACAAACAAAGGATAGACAAAAAACAAAACAATTCTAAAATCGGATCATGTATATATGTGTATATAATTAAATTAAGGGTAAAATTAACATTTTTTTAATATATATGTATATATATATATTGGTAAATGATGAATAAAAAATTTTAATCTGGTAAAAAGGTTTGATGAAAACTGATCATTCAAAACAGATTTGTATAAGTTTTAAAAATAAAGAAAAAGTTCATGCATATTTTCAATACTTGAAGTGAGGTGAAGGTATTTCTCTTCCCGATTCCCAATTTTTCAGGCAAACGGAACGGGAGAGACCCAAATTCCATTTTCTTTGTATTTGCATTTTGAGAAACTTTTATGCTGAGCTCCGGCTTTGGCTAGGCAGTGAGATCTGGGAAACACATCTGTCATCACCGCGGCCGCTACACAATTTTCTTACAATATAGGAGACTAAAATGCCTCACAAATTTGTATTCTTTCCGTCCTCTAATATCTGTTGTATTTTTCTTAAAAAATTATTTTTTATCTGTCATCTTAAAAATTTAATAAAATATTAAACACATTTATTTTGATTTTATTATTTTTATTAATAAATATTTCATTATTCTATATTTTTATCTTGAAATATTTTAATAAATTTATTTTATTTTCTCTTTCAATTCTTAATCATGTTGAAATTTATAAATGAAATAATAAGAGAGACTTATGTGTACAGTTAAATATAATCATAAATTTCTAGTAAAAAGAAAAATAAGGAATGGATTGATTTCATCAAGTCCCAGTTTTTGGGTACTGTGACTAACGTAAAGACACCAGACTAATATTTGTAAGCTTCAGTAACCTAGACTGTGAAGGAAGATGAATTGGGTATTTTTAAAACTCACTATTTTTTAAATTTTCTTTTAAAAAGATTTTGATTTTGGGAAGTCATGAAAATAATTTTAATTCAAACAGTTTGAAGAGAGCTTTATGAAAATATTTACACTCAAGATATGATAGTTCAATGAATTAGTACAAATTAATTTATTCAATTACACATAAACAAATTATCAAGAAACAAATTCAAGATAGATATAACAATTCAATGCACACAATATATAACAAATTAATGCATTTGTGCAAAACAATTCTTTCAACTATGCTCAGAAAAAGAATCAAGAATCACATGCATAGGTATAATTTTCTTTTAACTATTCAATCATCTAAGTATAAAGATCAATATTGAAGTACAATATATTAAACAATTTCATCAACTATACATAGACAAGTCATCATGAAGTATATATATAGATATACACCCTTTTTAAGCATTTAATCATCAAAGTATCAACATAGGCACTGAAACATAATATAACCAATAATTAACAATAGTAAAAAGAGACCATTTAATCAATAAAAACAGGGCATGGTGTAGAAAAGTAAAGAGATAGAGATAAAAAGATCAAATATAAGAATTGATAGTGGTTTCCCCATGAATATCCTTTTCAAGGTATATATCCACTCTCCAAACTTTCTAAAATTATGTTTCAATCTACTATCCTTTCAAGTTTCAATCGGGTACTTGAAGAAACCTCTTTACATATCCACTCTCCAAACTTTCTAAATTTATAATAGATACCTTACCCTCTTAAGGAATTTTTAATGGATACCTCATTTTTTACAATTAGAAAGTTATATAAGATGAATATCAACTCAAATAAGCTCTCTTATAGAGTGGATGAAACAAATAAAGGAGAAATTTCAACTAAATAGCTTAATTCATGATTTTGATAAAAGAAGGAGTAAAATAATGTTAAAAGATGAAGTTCAGGCTTTCTGTTTATTGTATTTGATGTTTCTTAACTTATATTGAAAGCTCATAGAGTGTAATAACCGTTTAAGATAGTTATGAATGAAAACTAGTCATTTATAGTCATTATATACACACTAGAAAAGTTAAAATCAATTGGTCAATCAATTTTTAAGAAAGTTTTCACCTTTCTTGTCCACAATTGATTGGTTAATCGATTCTCGATAATTGAATTGCAGACTCAATTTTAAAATGTTATAAATTCTTCTTTTTAAATCCATTTTAAGTAAATAACCTATTGTTGGAAAGGTATTTGAGTCTATTTTCACATAAATCTAGTTTCATGCTCATATATTATGTAATTTTTAAGATATGATTGAAATAATAAGCAAAGGTAAAAAAGAGTGAATTGTAAAAATTTTATTTTGAGATTCAACTTGTAAAATTCATAACTTTTTCATATCTTAATCATTTTAAGCAAACGGCTTGTCCATGAAAATATTTTTAAGTTTATTTTCACATTAATTTCATGCTTATATTTTTTGTAATTTTTAAGATATGATCAAAATAATGAACAAAGGTCAGAAAAGATTGGAATGTAGAAAATTGATTTTTAGACTCAATTTGAAAAAATCATAACTCTTCCATATCTTGATTATTTTAAGCAAATGATATGTCCATGGAAAGTTATTTGAGTATATTTTCTTATTGAAAAAAAATTTATAATCAAATTACAAATATTTTATGAGATATGATAAAAAAGTGACCAAAGGTTAAAATTAAAAAGATGAGAATCTCATATCTCATTAGTTTTTGAAGTGTCCCATAAGCTATCTTGTAAAAATATAATTGTGAACTATCTTTTTAAAATATTTTGACCAAGCTATGATTATAAAAACATATTTGAGCTTTATATCATAAAAAAACTCTATTTTACGAGAAAGTCTAAGCCTAAAATGAAAAACTATACTAATAAAGTCTTTAGACTTTTTTTGATACTTCCAAACTTTCAAAACTTGAATCTTATCATCCTTCAATACTTGAATCACATCTTCTTTCTTGACCTTTTTCCTTATTCTTGAGTTGAGCATAATATGATCTTTCATTTTTTTTTTGCTTTAATGCTAACTTTCATTATACTTATTAGACTTTCCTATATAAAAGCTCATAAACTTTGTAAACCAATAGTTAGTCTAATATAATGTATCAAGATATTAATATGCAAGATTCATATATAAAATATATAATAAATTAACACAAGAACATGCATAATCATAATATCATGTATCTTGACTAATTATATGCTTAGTCATGCTTATACAAGATATAACTCTTTTAGCATATAATGAAGCATTGCTATTATAACCATAATATAGCATGTCTATTAAAGATTTTATAACACTTTGTTATAAAGACGTGTAATGCTATTGTAATATTTATTTGTCATCATCAAACCTCATTGTATAAAACTTAGGGCTAGCAATATTAATATACCAATTAGCTATTTTTACAAGCCTTTAAGACATTCATAACTTTTCCTTTTTCATAACTCTATTAAAGTATAAATCGGTGATTATGGAAAAAAAATTTTAATGCACACCCATATAAAGAAGTTCAAAATATAAATTACATATATTAAATATTATTTATGCAAGAGTTTAAAATTTTTAAAAACATAATTTTGTATATAATTTCCATTAGAAGATAAGAATCCTAATTAGGATAGCACAAAATGCTATATGGAAGATTCCTAAAAGTAAAATGAAAGTTTCCGCATAGATGTCAGTTATCTTTAGGATCCATGCTTTATATCTATAAATGAAAATTCGATAGAAGGTATGTGAGTATTAAAATATTCAATAAGTGACTACTCTTCTATTTTTTGGAAAAAAATCACCTTATTAGGTCAAACGTGATTATTATTGCATAATAATTGATTAGGTACCATTTGTAATTTTTATACACAACTATAACTTTAGGACACTATTAGAAATTCTTGTATGTTTAGCAATAACTCTCATGTACTAATAGTAGCTTTTAATGTACATATAGTAATTTTATGTGTATTATTTACAAAATTTATCTAGAGAAGGGTTATAGTAATTACTTGTAAAATTTATTGAATAGATATAGTTGATATCCAAGTTTTTCCTTATATTTTCAATCCAGCTTTATTCTTTGCTACCCTTGCATAAAGCTTTCAACCTTATCCATCCAACTCTTACCATGCCTTTCATTCTTTGTGAGAAATGTAAATCTCCTTCCCACAGATCAAATACATGATGAGTAATCATACTTGCAATGAACATTGATAAGATCCTATAAGCATATATAGGCTGTTAGGTTTTGGATCAACATGCGTAGTGGAATTTTAAAATTTTTGATCCAATTCCTACCTAGGATCCATGCAAAATGGCATAAATCAGTATTAGGGTTTTACCTTATTTGTGCTTGTGTTCTTTCTGAACGAATCCTTAAGAGATTAAGATGAATCAAATGCCGGCCAGAACATATAGCATCTCTACAGTATCCACACGGAGTGAACAATGACTTCTTTCCTCCATGAAGCTACTAGGATTCGTCTCTCTCACTAGGATTAGGATTGGACATTTTCTGAGTGATTTAGGATTTTCTTAAAACTTATGTGCATTAATCAAAATGCTAACTTCAAGTCCCTTTTATAGAACTAAGGCATATCACAATCCTAGTCCTACTAGGATAATGTTTCAAAAAAATCCTAATTATACTTAACAAATATCACTTTATCCTTATCTTAGAGAAGGTGAAGAGAGATAAGACTTATTTATTAGTTATCTAATATTAGATAATTGCATTATCTCATAATATAATTATCTAATATTAAATTAGCATAGAATTATCTTATAATATAATTATCTGATATTACTTTAATATCAAATAATATCACATAATATTATATATATTACGTGAAAAAATATATTATTATCTTAATAATAATATATATGCACGAAAATAAGTCAAATTAATTGAATTTTAGTCCAATTAAAATTTAATTAATTATTGTTTTATTCCTACTCCTTTTGTGTGACTCTGTAGGTTCTTATTATGTTGATAATGACTCATTTTGGGCCATAGATAGTGAGCGGTATCTAACAATATATTACTGCCACTTAAGTAGTAAGAATGTCTGTGATTTGACATATACCTAATATATGATTAACACTTTGCATCATAATCCTTTTTGTAATAATATCCAAATCGAGCTGGAGGCATGGAGTGTGTCATCCTTGTCAATATTTAATTTATATTTCTTGATATTGAGTAGACTAATTTAAGCAAATGATCAATATCTCATATTAATCCATTTGAGTATGGCCATATATTTCTTAATCTCACTCAATTAAGGGGCCTAAGGATATCTCTCTTTTATACAAGAATAACAAAATTCCATCTATATCACTCACTTCTCTTTTCATGATTCGTAACACACCCAATCAATACCTTATTCGTCATTTCGATTAAAGGTGACATAGGATAACATCAAAGTGAGTAACTCCTTATGTAGGGAACCATAGTGACTTCAAGTTAAAGAACTATGTGCATTTGTGGTCATATGAGAATAACTAATGACATGTCTATCCATGCAGTATTCTCACAGTGAGTCAGTCCAGTACATTGTTTACTAACAATGTACTCATGTATTGACTTGAAATCATATATCTATGATTCATAATCATCAGTCACTATACATGCTAGTCTCGATGTATTATTACTATCTCTTTCATAATAATACTTAACTACATGTATTTTAGGAATAGTAAAATGATTCCAGATATAATTATTATATTAAGTTATAAATTGCGTAGAGTGATAGAATATGAAACAAAATATAATAATTTAAAATGTCTAAAATAAAATATAATACATTATATATTTATTACAATCATCTCTATGATTGGCTCTTAGAACACACACCAACATAGGCATCAATCATGCATTTCATTATCATATATTAGAGGTATAGTCAAAATATCAACTATGCTATAAGGGTTTTATTAACAAAATTTTCCATTCTTATATATTCAATCTTCAACATCGCATATCATTATGTCGAAGGTTATGCAATCTTTCCATCCAAGATGGATAACTCAAATATCATCAATTGTATCATAATTCTCAATCATAAAATCTAACCAAACTTATACACAATCACATTTCATTAACACATAACATTATACTTAAGTTTGATATTTAACCATTCCATTCAAAATAATAAAAACTCATGACTCATATGAATAGTTAATGACATGATTCCAATCATCAACTATTTTATAAATTCAAATTTTTTTTATCATTTCTCAAAGGAATGTCAAACAATCATATTGCCTATTTACCTTATATGTGTCACAATTTTAGTGCCCTTTAGGGCTTTTAAATTAATTGAAAATCTCACTAAGATTTGCCTTAACATTCCTAACATAATATTACATATCAAACATCAATTAACTTGCATTATTTATTCCTTAGGTACTATTCATATAAATTCAAAATAGGAAATTCAAAATAGGATAGCATATGGGTAAACTTAACAAAAGTCCTATTTCAATACCTAAACCACTTCTAATTGTTATCAAATTTTGATATAATGTTTCTAATATGTTAATTAATGAAAAATATCAATTATTTCTTAAAATTTTCACATAATTACTATTTATACAGAACTAAAAACTAAAAAATTTCAAATCTAAGTAATTTTGGAGTTGTTCTATGCAAAGTTACTAACATCCTAATAATCTTAGAACATCAATTACTTTAATTTATCTCAATCTAAATGGGGCACAAATAGCACCAAGTAGCAGCATGTAGAACCCATATTCTGTTTCAAGCTATTATAATGGAAGGCTATCCAATCGCACTTTTTATAATTCTAAAATTTTTTAAAAATTCCTAAATTTTTTCTCGCTTATCTTGACACTATTTGTAGCATGATTATACTAACAATTAGAAGTTAACTAGCTCCTAACCCTTATGTCCGAAGAGAAATAGAACATACCATTAAACCCCTATTAATAAAATTTTATTTCTATATTTTCCTATAATCATTTCCTATAAACTAACTTAGTAAATCATCTCCTATTAAATTCACCATCATAATATTAATACTATGCCTTCATATCAATATTGATACATTATCAAAATCAAATCATACAACACCATCTCTATTTCACATCCAACATGGTCAAAATTATCTATTTTTTTATCTTTTATGAGAAAACTCCATAGAACAAAGGATAGTTGCCATTCACCTTAATTTCTCGACACTTTTAACTTTCGAAATCCTTTTGGAATAACAAAAGAGTAGCTTCACTAGAATAAATCAAATTTTATAAATTTAGGAAAGGAGATGATTATGAAAACTTGACGGAAATGAAGGAAAAACTTAGGTTAATTTACTAGAATTGATGAAACTAGTTGGAGAACTTTTTAGAATTTCTTGTAGTGTTAAAAAACCTTAACGAAGCAACTGGAATGCCTCATAATTTTGGTTGAGAAATTGGACATAAAAAGTGTGCAAAAAGAGTCCCAAAAAGCTTTATATATAATTCCTAAAATTTTCCTCATAAAATATCCTTTTTGTCTTGTTATTTTTATAAATTTTTTTATGATAATAGAGTAGTGCAAGGGCCATGTTTTAGCCTAAATTAGAAAATTTTCCTGAAATCCAATTAAAATTAACCAAATATAACCTTATAAAAATATGGGTTAACAAATGCTCCTAATTTACCACATTTTTGCCGGTTTACCAAATCTTATTTTACAAGATTGGGCTTTTTTTATAAAAAAAAATTGATCTAACTTAGCTTAAATGAATCAAAGTGATTTATTTCAAAATTGGGCTTAATTTCTAGGTTTTCAAATTACTCAGGTTATTTTTTTCTACCTAAACCCCTAACTTCCTATTGGATTTTTATAAAAATTTTCCAATCTTAATGTAGGATTTTTATAATATTTTGACCCATATTAATGCTTAGTGTAAGTTCTACAAAAATTCTAGATAGATATGCCTTGAAACTATCTTTACAATTCAGCCGAATTTTTACTTGATTATGTTTCTGGGTTTTTATTGGGGTAATTTCTATTTAGAATTTCTTCTTAAATTTTCTTACTCTATTTGGATATTATAGATTCACACTAAAAGTAAGTTTTTATAAAAAGTTAAATTTTTTAAGAAATAAATTTCTTTGTGAAATTTTTGAGAAGTGTTCAAAGTTATTTTGTTAATATTAAAAAATTAGCACTTTCCAATTAACTTTTTATGTTTTGTTTAGTTCTACTTTAAAATTTTTAGAAAATATTATTAAAATAACTAATATACTCTTCAAAATTCTAATATAAAAAATAAGAAATATTGATGAAATTTAATTATCTCTAATTATATTTTTTTGAAACTATATTACTAATTTAGGAAAACAAAAATAGGTTTATATAAAAAAAAACTAAGATGTCAATATAATTAAAAGAGGCCATAATTTGAATGAAGAAAATATAAAATAATTATATTTTAATATTTATGATATTATATTTAAATATGTATATTTATATATATATATATTATAATTAATAAATTATATATATTATAATTTTCAAATAGTGATGATAAAAAGTCTAAGTGGTCATTAATTAAATTAAGTAGGAGTAATTTAATATTTTTATTTATAGAAGATATGATAAATTTTTTTTACTGAAAGAGGTGTTGGTAAGCAACTTCCTATAATTTGTAAAAAGTATAACTTTTCAAAAAACTTTATTTTTTTCATTTTTATGATTAGTGACCAACCAAACAATTTAAGAAAATCTTACTTCCTGATTAATTGCTTTTCTATACTATTTTTGCAAATCAAATAATCTTAAGGAATGAAATAAGTTTAGATTTTAAATTAAAGAATAGTTTTAGAAAATTCAATAAAAATAAATAAATTAAATTATTATTTTTAATTTCTATGAAATTAGTTAAACACAACAAATAACAGAGGGAGTATTTTACGACCACTTAAAAATGTGTGAAAATTATGTAGGAAGAATAACAAACAATTTTGTGCATTTTAGTTCCTTCAATTTCTTGTTTTCTCAATTCACTCCAATTTCAAAGAGTAAAGGACATAATCTATCGTTAAAACATTCACGTCCTTTTTAATTTCAAAAAAATTAATAGCTAATCTCTTAAAACAATATTTTTATCTCCCTTGAAATATTGAGAGATTTTACAAATTTTTCCTTTGTTTTCAAAACCTTCGTGTTACCCCCATTTAACACCCGTCCATTAGGAATATTTTTATTAGATGTCAATTTTTTTAAAAAATAATATCACTTTTAATGATAAAAATGCCTTTGAATACAAGATGTAATGAAGCAGTTGCACTAAATACATTATATTTAATTCTTGATTAATATTTTTACGTTAAAATTCTTCTTTTATACTATATTTTGTTGTTGATTAATAAAAAAGTAATTTTTATGTTAAAATTCTTTTTTTTATTTTTTACTTTTCAGGTGCAATTTTTAATATTTTAATTTATACAAAAAATTGAGTATATTATATTTTATCTTTCATTAATTAAAGAACAATTTTTTTTTATGATAATGGAAAACTATTCTCATATTAAAATCTATTATATTTTATTTTTTTAATAATGGGCTAATGATATTTTTAGTGATAATGTACAATAAATTTTTACATTAGTGGGAAAATAATATTTTTATAATAACAAGAGAATAATTTCCACATTGATATATATTATAATTTGCTTTGATAAAAGATAAAAATAATTGTTTAGTAGTAATTGAAAATTTAGTTTTATATTAAAAATATAGTATATTTATTTTTTATTAAGTGAACCGCAAAAAACAGATTACGAGTAATAGACATAAAAACCAATTCTAAAACAAATCATATGTTTATATAATAAAATTAAGGGTAAAATCAATATTTTTGATAAAAAAATATCATTTGCCCATACATTAGCAGAAGATTTATCGGTTGATGAATAAAAACTTTTAAATTAAGAAAAAGTTTAGTGAAATTTGATTATTCATAGAAGGCTTGTGTATACTTTAAAAATAGTGGGAGATGTTTGTATAAATTTTCGTACTTTAAAAAAGGTCAATATATTTTTCTGGTAGTCTTTTATAAATTTTTTTAGGATGTGAGGAGATGCATATTCCAGTCCTATATATTACTCTTCTATTTTTCTTATTTATCACAATTAGCTAATTTCATATATATTAAAAAAAATAATTTAATTTGTTTATTCTTAATGAATTTTTTAAAATTATTTTTTAATTTTCTATTATGCATAAAATTCAAAATAATTAAAAATAAAAAATTGTGATAAAATAAATATATTGTTACATTCTAAAAATAAAATAAAATATTTATTAATAAAAAAGAATAAAATTAAAGAATAACATTTCATAACTTATTAAAATTCTAAGACCACGTACAAAAGTAACATTTTTTATTCAAATGCGGAACAAATAAAGTAATAACAGGGAGACAGTTGAGGACATTATTGAGGAGTGGCGTATTTAAGTCACATGGCCACCATTTCAGAATTCTTCATTAATTTAGTCACAAAAAGAAGCCGCAGGATTTACCAAATTTTCATTGACTAAAGAGTCCATAAATTCCGCCTTAAATTAAGGATGCCTAGTTTGAAAACAAAAACAAACGACCATGAAATTAATCTTTACCCCAATTCAAGGGCTAGAACTAGAAACAATGACAAAAGTATTCAATACCAGACAAGTAAAAGTCTTAATTTCAAAACCATCGTTCAGTTCCATATATTCTATATTTTTATCTCCATCACACGAAACAGTCACTAAATTATACATCAAATACAGGATCAGATCGATTGCTTCTCCCCTTTCGATCATTTTCCCTATCGTAGTAAATAAGATAGATACAAATCTTTTGTGAATATAAAAAACGAGTTTTGAATTCCACTGCAAATTAAAAATTTATATCCATCTCTGCTTATCCTCGACGGAAAAATGACCTAAAGAAGAAGACAAATATCCATTTTCTAGGAAACAGAACATCTTAAAATAGATTTTTTTTTTTTAAAACAAAACTAAAGCGAAACGCGCAAAACTTAGTTGGGTCCTCCTTTCCATGGATTTTTCTAGACAAGTCAGTGGTTTGAGGCATACTGATTGATGAGTGAAAGAGCATTGCTAGTGACCTGAGCAACATTAACCATTCTTGCCCTAATAGAGGCTTTGATTTTGCCATTCAGTGCCTTACCAGCAAACCCATCAGTGCAAGTGCTTTCATCGGTTATGGCTGAGCTAACCCAAGTCTCCACATTGCTTATGTGCCAGTTGAAATCTTCACCCTTCACGTTGCACAGCTTCAGCTCTTTGAGTGACCGGCTCAGCCGGTCAACGCCGTCACTCATCTCTTCCAAGCAATCATGGAGAGCTGCATATTCTCTTCCCTTGAGACCCCTGAATTTGTTCAATTTTGTCACAAAGCCCTTTGTGGAGAGGGTCCTGTTCAGGCTGAGGGACAGAGCAGTTTGGACCAATTGGTAAGGGCTCTGTCGAATTGTGGAGGCATAAACTGAGAGCGACTCAACACAAACGGCGGGGTATTTTGTGGTGCTGCAAGAGGATTTGATGAAGTTGGAGGGTTTGGCTGCAAGCGTGAGCTTTGCCATGCCAACGATGCAGAGAAGAGATAGAAGGAGGAAGGGAGAAGAAGCCTTAGCCATGTTCCTCTGGTTTTCGCTCAAACGAGGCCTTTGTGATACGGGGGAGAGATGGGTTTGGATTTATAGTGGGTTAGAGAAAATCACCTGGCCCTTCTGGTTTTTTTTTTTTTTTTCCCCTACTGGGTCTTAGAGAAAATCATCTTGCTCACATCCTTTACATGCCTAGTGTGAATGTACCTCTGTTTGGGGCCCCTTAATAATAAATTTAAGTTTTGATTAGGTTTAAGTAAAGGAAGTGGGAGGATCAAGCGAAGGGAAAAATAAAGGGGAATGCCCCAATCAAGGGCAGGATAAGGGCCGTACACATCCTTTGTCCCCTCGTCTACTTTTCCTTTCTTATTTTTACCCCGACGGTGGGGTAAGGGTGTGTAAACCAATACTTCCATTGAAATTATTTAATTGTTATATAATTAAATTGTATTAAATTACACCTAATGACTTACAGCGTCACTTCGTTTCTTTTAACAATATAATAATTATAATTATGCTGATAAAATCTTGAGTTGTATATTCTAATTCTTGGCTATTCAATCGTCAAGCCATCGGCTAATGTTTTTCAAAATTTTGAAAATACAAATTTTTTTACATAATTTAAGTGTTGAAAAAGAAAAATCATCTTTCCAGACAAACATCGAACAATTAAAACTATTAGAATAATATGGTAGGACACAAATAATTTAATATAAAAAGTTCTCAAAATTAAAAAAAAATCTATGAATGAAAAGAAATATATTATAAATTAAGATTATAAGATAAAATTATATATATAAAGATTCTTAGTTATAATTTTATAATTTCTTAAACATTATATATACTTATATCTCTATCAAATTTTTGCGATGGCTCTCACAAATTTTCATATACAATCATAATAAGTCACAACAAACATATTTTATACTTCAAACCCATATTCAATATATATGTTGATAGTTTGATTATTTATTTAATAAATATTCGTAATCATACTCTAAAATAAAAATTTAACTTAAATGAGAAAGTAATTCTTAATAAAAAATTAATATTAATTAATAATAACTAAATTTTCAATCAAACTCAATTTTATATGAATATATAGAGACACACATATTATATTCAGGATATACAAAAACCTTCTTGTGTTAATGCCTTGCAAAACCGGGAGAGGAAAGATAATGATAAATATCTCGTTCAAAGAAAAATAGTCAGAAATTTTTTTATTGGTCTTATTATATATATAAAAAAAAGCAATTTTGTGCCGCATTGAATATATATAAAATCTTTGTATCTATATCTCTTTTATATAACATAAATTTAAAAAAAAAATGAAAGGAAAATTGATAGAAAAGGGAACGGAGTTTAATTCAATACTTCTAATAAATTTATTTAAATTTTTTATCTTTGAATTATAATTATAATGATCGATTCACTGAAAATTAATATTTTTTTACAATATAATTATGCTAATGACAAATTTTAAGTTCCATATGTTAAGTACATCAATTTCTAACTCCTAACTAATAAATTGTCAAGCCATCGGTTAATTTTTTTCTAGATTTTGAAAAAAAATAAAATAAAATTTACATTATTTCATTTGTTCATTTTTTTACAAAGCCTTTTGGGGAGAGAGACCTATTCTTTTTCTTTTTTTTGGCCAGAACAACAAGAACACACAGCAACAGCAACACAGAAACCAAACCCAGAACAGCAACACAGAAAAACACACACGGACACCAAAACCAGAAACAACAGCAACACAAAGAAAACCAACCCCAGAACGAAAAACACAGCGGCTATGGAGAGGGACCTATTCAGGCCGAGGGGCAGAGCAATTTGGACCAATTGGTGAGGGTTCTGTTGAATTCTGGAGGCATAAACGAAGGGGGACTCAACACAAACAGCTGGGTATTTTGTGATGCTGCAGGAGGATTTGATGAAATTGGAGGGTGTGGCTGCAAATGTGAGCTTTGCCAAGAGGACAAGTCATTGCTATGATTCTTAGGTTTTTGCTTAAATGGGATTTTTGGGCGTCATTGGCTCGTTGTGAGGGCAGAGCCGGATGGGTTTGGAAATGGATTTACCGGAGAAATTTTATCTTTTTCTTGAAATAAGAATTCTTTACTTAAAAAAATAATTTAAAAAATAAAAATATATAAAAGTTGAAGTTATGACAACTCCTATACTTTTAGGAATCTATTCCTCTCTTATTAAAGTAAATAAGTTTCTTACTTTAAATATAGTAGAATCTCTCTTACTGACGGGAAATTTGAGACAATCATCTTGTCCACATCTTTACATGTCCAGTGTGGATCTACCTCGGTTTGGGGCCCATTAAATAAATTTAAGTTTTGATTATGTCTGGATGAAGGAAAGGAGTGGGTAATGTGAAAAGAAAAATGGACAAATAAAGGTGAATGCATCAAACGAAGGGCTGTACACACCTCCATTCTTTCTCCTATTAACCTGCTTTATATCCTAGAGCATTTCTGCAAATGCATTATAATTATGTGATTTGAATCTTGGATCTCTGCTCAAAAATTTATATTCTGACCAGTCCTACTTTTGTATTCTCTCCATCACTTCCTTTTTCATATTAGAAAAAATAAATTAATTTAATCCGTTATTTTATAAATCTAAAATGATTCTTTTTTCTCTTAGTATGGGATCGCGAGTAATGGAAGAATAGTGTTGCTTTTCGATGTTGAAATGATAATTTTTTTATTTTCTGAAACAGTATTATAAAATAATTATAATAAACTTGCCCACAAATAATTAAACTACTGATTAAAAGA